>JAWZYU010000020.1:52486306-52831306 GCA_038380435.1 Ryuthela nishihirai
ATTCTAGCAAGATTTTCTTTGAAATTGTTATCCTAGCGCATTCTAACGGTGGAAAGTATTGAAAATGCCAAAACTTTAAAAGAATATTGCAACTAATCGATATTGGGAATTTAAGATTTTGGTAGTGGAATGGGATGGTTAAGGGGATTACATTGGCAACAATGATTTGGCACTTTTCTCCAAGGGCGGGGAAACTCAATTATTTGCTTGAATTTATTAGGATTCAGATTAAAGGTCCTCTCTGGACTTACGGATTAAGGCGATACGGGACATACAGCCCAGACTCGATACAGGCTACTATAAATTTTAAAAATATTATATATCTTCCTATCATAGGCTACTACATATTCTAAAACACTTTAATTCTTCGTGTTATAAGCTATTATAAATTTTAAAATATTCCAGTTCTTTGCATTGTAGCCAACTATAAATTTTGAACTATTTAAATTCATTATGTTTTGGGCTACTTTAAATTTTGAAATATTTTAATTCTTCGTGTTTTATAGGTTGCTCCAGATTTTAAAGTATTTTAATTCTTCATATTATTAGGTTACTACATATTTTAAAATATTTTAATTCTTCATGTTATAGGCTACCACACTTCAAAATGTTTAAAATTATTTGAAAACAAAATTAACATTTTAATGTTATTTGGAGCGAAAATAATTGAAAGAAATAATTTGTTACATTGTTTATTTATTGTTTTCGTAATTACAAGAAATATCAGAAATTTTAATTACGATTGTGCCCGGGCCTGCCCGAACATATCTCTATAAGTTAAGGGTTTCATGTCTTAACATTTTGTTTTAACTTTCTAGGCTTTACTGCCACTCTCGCGTCTGATTGTTCAGATATTCAGATCGTGGCGTGTTCTTTACTGATCGATCCTGATAAGGTTGAACAAACTCATAAATGGAGAGAAACAGAGGAAGATTTGGATGAACACTGCACGTGAGTTACTTTAATTATTATCATAGCTAGCCAATTTTTTTAGTGGTGATTTTTGAATTTCGTAACTCGATGGGTTTCAAGAATTATTCCATTTTGATTAATAAATTATTTGTACAAACTTCTAAAATTAGGATTTTTTCAAGCATGCTTCGAAAATGTGTACTAATTTTACTAAAAGGTTTGAAATAATATTTATTAGTTAAGTTTTAATGAACTTCTGAAGTAAATTATTATGACTGGCTTTGGTATCATTAAATATTAAAATTTTCATAAGTTTTTAATCCTGAACGAATATTGTACAAAATCGAGATTTTAGATAAAATGTTTGAAATTTTTTAAATTAATTTAGGCTGATGTAAATCTATATAGTGTACATTGACCAATAAAATTTAATATGCAATTTTAACAAAAGTACATCCCACTTTCAATTTTTTTTATTAAAGTCCTTGGAGCGAAATATTTTTAAACCATTCTTTGGTGGATAATGTTAAAACGTTTATTGCATAACTTACTTCAAAATATTTCTTCACATTAAAACTTTTAAAACATTTCACTGCAGCACCAATTTTAAAACATTTGTTTTTATGAATAATTTTAAAACATTTTTCTTGAATAACGTTAAAATATTTCCTTGAATAATGTTAAAATATTTCCTTGAATGAATAATTTTATTAAAAATAGTTTGGCATGAATAATTTAAAAACTTTTTGCCTGACTAATTTTAAAATATTTTAAATGACTAATTTGAAAATATTTTGCTTAAATAATGCTAAAACATTTCTTTGAATAATTTTAATCGTTTCTTTTCATTAAAAATTTAAAAAATTCTTTGCACGAATAATTTTAAAACTTTTTTGTATGACTAATTTCAAAAATCTTTTCCCTGACTAATTTTAAAATATTTTTAAATGAATAATTTGAAAATATTTCGCTTAAATAATGCTAAAACGTTTCTTTGAATAATTTTAATCGTTTCTTTGCAATAAAAATTTAAAAAAATTCTTTGCATGAATAATTTTAAAACGTTTTTGTATGACTAATTTTAAAAATCTTTTCCATGACTAATTTTAAACTGTTATTCTTTTCAGTGATATTCTACCCGCATTGAGCTGCCTTAATACTTATGCAGAACATTGCGGTGATTCAGAACCGTCACACGTGTTGGAACTATTCAAAGCAAATTATCAGTTTATGAATAAACTCTGCAAGAAAGGATCAGATATCCGTCAGAGTAAGATATCTTTATAATACCAATTAATGCTTTAATAAATATCCAATCAATAGATTTGCAATTAATCTTAAAATTAAAGCTTATAGTGGGTAGAAAACGCAACTGTTCCGTTTAAGAGTAATTGGAAAACTCTTTTTATTTATATTGGTATTAATGAAACATTATAATTCCATTTTTCGAGATAAAATTCAAAAATGTGTTAATTTATCCGGCCCTCTGTCAAACATTTTTGCCAATATACTGTATTTGACGTGTTTTGACGTGTTTGAGGCCAATTAGGAGGGGAGAGGATTATAAGTACATAACCTCCACTTTGGGCAAGCCGCTGTCTGGCAGGTCTATCAAACTCTTTACAAAAAGCCCCATATTAAAAAAAATGCATAATTGCAAGAATTGCTGGGGACTGCGAAACTTCAAGCACCTTTCTTCTTGTCGTAAAATTCGTATTAAGCATCAGATGGCGCTCAGATCGCATGTTATCTATTAGTAATAAGTTGCCAGTTGACAGTGGTAAAGCATTAAGTGTGGTTTCTTTCATTTTTAGTCTGAAACCCCACCAGCATGTAAGTGTTAATTGAAAACACCAGCATAATTAAGGGTTAATATTTACTTCAATAAATCTGTTAAGTCCATATACTAAGCAGTGGCCCACCCAGAGGAGGGGAAGGGATCCTGGCACCCCCCCAAGGAAAAGGAAAAAAAAAAACACTAGAAAATTTTCCAAATTTTTTTTCCAAATTAAAATTCATTATTTATATTTATGTTGTGTCGTGTCTTCTATTTCTATACTACTTATGAATTAGCGGTCACATAAGGTGGGAATAACTCTTGGGAATCACGAACGCTGTGAACATAAGGCCAACGAAGTAGTGCTCGGGCGGACCGAGCTCTACTTCGTTTGCCCGAGCCGGGCTAGCGGACCCCTCGGCTCCCCCCAAGATTAAATACTGAGTGCACCACTGATACTAAGTTAGTATTTTTGCAAATCTTTCCATTGTCGAGTTATCATAGGTTTAAGTAGGTCATGTATGAAAGAGACTTATATTCGAATACCAATTAAAGCACAGAAGATTATTTTCTTATATTGATATTTTGCTTAAGTCTCGCCTTCCTAATAGACTTTTCTATGACTCATTACACCGATAGTCTTCCGTCAGATCTCTGTTGAAAACATTTGCTTGAATGATAATTTATTTATTCATTATTATTGTAACCATTTAAGTTACTTAGAATCAAAGTTCAGAAAGAAAGCGTCCTCCCAGCCAACCCTAACATAAGAACACTTAATAACCGGAAAACGTAGAACCTAAAATGAGCGAGAATTTGACTTCTTATCTTGTTTTCAGAAGAAAGCGGTTGTGAATGAATCTAGAGAAGAGTTCGTCCTTTGGAAAAAAGCTCCATGCTGTTCACTCGTGTGCAGTGTGTCGGTAAACTGTATAAAGTCAAATCAGGCATTTTATGTCTTTGAGAACGACCCAATCAGCATCTAAAATTCCAGGTTCTTTCAAAATGTGCATAAATTGAATCACACTTTTAATGCCTTTGAGAAGAGAATCCAGATTCTTCCAAAATGTGCATAAATTGAATCACACTCTTAATGCCTTTGAGAAGAGAACCCAATCAACATCCTTCTACCGCCTTGGTAAACCTGCTCTTTTAAACGTGGTTAACACCTGATGGGGTCGGAGGAATATTTCACCTGAATCAAACGCTCATATATATAAGAGGCAGAGGTTATTGTAATAGTAGTTATTGGAAAGGGCTTAGAAATCAATTGATGCAAAATTTTAATCACTATAAAAGCTGTCTAAAACTCAAAAATAAAAAGGAAAAAGCCAGCTTTCTTAGTTAAAAAAAACCAAATTTCAAAATTTTCAAGTTAGATAGTCTCGAAAAAGTTAGATCTAGCTTCAAAAAAGCAAAGTTTGGCAACACCGACTACATTCTTATTGACATAACATGGAAATTAATGTTTCTTAAGGCAGTATACGTTCTGTGCTAAAATCATTAAAATGTGGCAATATTGCATGTTCAAATGTTACTTTCTCCTGTTATTAGAAATATGAACATGACGTAGAAAATTTTTTCCCCTTTGACTAAGCTAATGTACAGTAGCTTTTCTGTTTTTGAGGATAAATGTGGAATACAGTTTTTGAAGAAGTAATGTTTTTTGTGTCTTTTTCTTTCATCATCCAGGATATCTGAACAGTGCCAAGTGTATGAATAATAATGCTGCGAAATTCGAGGAAAAATGCGGAACATTTGATGAATTGGAAGAAGTTCTGGAAATAACGAAAAGCCACTGCGAGTAAGTATGCATATATATATATAGGGTGTTTATAAAGTAACTGTTCATTTCTGTGGAACAAACCTTTTAATAACTCTCTTTGTGTTACAAATGAATGAAAAACATGAAAACAACAAAAGATTAATACGACTCAACATGAACCACTTGTATGTCACCACACAAATCCCAACGTTCAGTGGTAGCACGTTAAACCCTTTCCAAGATATCAGGTGCAATTTTTATTTTCATTCTTCTAAAACGATTTATTCGTTTAATGATTAATACTACATATATTCGACACAAAAAAGGCCTATTCAGTTTTGAAGAGAAAGAAACTTCTTAAATTTGTAATATATGTATAATAAAAATAAATAAATACTCCCTCAAGCAGTTGCTTTGCCACAGAGCTCTGACAGGAGCCTGTCAGTTTATATGCCACAGTAGGAGATCTGAGAGGGTGGAAAGACCTCAACAGAAAAACGACACACACATCCATGCCTAATTCCGGGGCTCGAACCCAGGTTCCTTAGATCAGTAGCCAAGCGTGCTAACCACTCGGCCACGGGACGGCTAATATATACATCACCCCAACTTAAAATACCATGTTGAATAACAGACTGTGCCCATTAATAAAATATTATGCATATATCGTTATCTGTATTATTTTTCAAGCAGTAAAGCCTTTTTAACATTAATCTTAGTTTATCAGTAAGATGTTTTAGGTGCATATTAAATTATGATCAAATAAAACACCGAAATATCGAAAACTACAAACTTTCTCAATTTGAGAACAAGGATAATATTTTTTTATTTTTACATTTTGGTTTATGTATCTGTAGTAGCAACTTATCAAAATTTGCATCTTTTGAATTTTTTAAACGGAACAGGATATATGTAGTTTTGGACACATTTATAAATAGTTTATTTTCATAGAACCATTTTGCAGTTTTTTCAAGTTCTGAATTTACCAAAAATTGTAATTCTTCAAATGTATTAGCATTAAAAGTCAAAACCATATCATCAGCAGGGGCATTAATATGGATATGAATATAAATCTCTTTCGCATATTCCTGGGTGGTGGTGGAAGGGTGGGGAGTAAGGGGCGCAATCGGTAGCACGCTAGTCTCGTAATCTGCAGTTGACAGGTTCAAGCCCAACCCTTGACCAGCGATGCAATTTATCTCCGCAGAATTCCCCACCCGCCGTCCATAAGATGGGACGTTAAACCGTGGTTCCGTTTGTGTGGAGATATAACCTGCGCACGTTAAAGAACACGCTGAATAATCTTCACGGGAGTCTCCCATTTGTCACTTAACAGCAATCAACAACCTACAGTGAATCAACTTCTCTCAACCTTCTCTGAGCCCTTGGGAGTTTTTGTGACCTGACAATTTAGTTTATTGTATGCAAAAAAGTACAGCTCAGAGATAAAACAACCCAATGCATATTCTTGATTTTAAAGATTTTGTGAGTTGAAGATATAGTCAGTTGAAAACGAAGTAAGTTGATGTGAGGTACTCTGCTCGTTCTGCCCGTTGGAACAATTGTGAAGACTGGTGCTGTCGCTAACAAAACTCTTTGATTCTTATTGCTGATGACTGGTGAAATGAAGTACGATCTCGTAGAATTGCGAATAAAGTCCCTTAGTAATAGTGATGGAGATTAACTTTTAGTTCTATCTCTATACGTTAACGGCGTGGAAGAATCCCTGTTTAAACTGCTGTGTCTCAGATGCAAATGCAGGGACTCATCACTAAGACCCCCTTAGTAGATAGCTACAACTCCAGCCTTTAGAAAAGCAAATAATCCTTTATTCAAACAACAGCACATAAACATTGGCTGCATGACCAAGGCATATAGTCCATTTGCTAGATATTAACAGTTTAATATTACAGTTTAATATCGCGGTACAGAAGTTTTCGCGATAGTCTAAGCACCGTTTTTTCAAGTAGGCACTTCGGAGCTTAATCTCTACTCCTTACTCTGTCGTTTCTGTGGGATCTCTATCCTGATCGTTAAGAACTGTCTTTTCAGCCCTGTTATCGAATATAAATTGTTCTCGAATAAGTTTGAACCCGGGTATGGTCCCTGATCTCTCGTCAGGATCAAATGGAAGCGGAACTCCACCCGTCCCCTATATTATGTGGGTCCTTTTTCTCACCTACCTGCTACAACGATTCACATACCAGCATAGGCTTGCGCTGAATTCACCTTTATGTGACGAAAGATGTTTGCACTACATAGGCATCAATGCAAAACAGAAAAATCACTGTATATAAAATTACCTGTATGTTGGCAAACACTAACCCCGTATATCCACCATTGATGCTTTTTTTTTTCGCAGGGCAAAAACAGTTTTTTTTCGTGGTAAAAAAAGTGTAAGTTGTTTTGATTGAAGTATTAAAAGATATGATATTTACTGTTAAATAATTTGTGTGGAAAAAGAAGTTAATTTTTTTTAGGTGCGGAATTAACACCAGCTCCGTTATTCTTCCACTGACTTATAAATCTTCCCGAACTTGGAAAAAGAACTTTTCGGGAATGGCAACTTCTTTTTCCAATGTTCATCATCATCATCCTCCTCCTCAAGCAGCCATGGGCTACGGAGGTCCAACCAGACCGCGCAGTTTAATTCTCCAAGCATATCTGTCCTGAGCTACATCTGCTGCATCCGGCCACTGTGCACCAATTCTAACAAGGTCCTGTTTGACATTGTCTGCCCATCGCATCCTAGGTCTCCCCCTCCTTCTGAGGCCTCTAGGCACACTGTTCATAACCCTATTCGCCAATCTATAATTATCCATACGGGCAACATGGCCAAACCAATGTTACTCTGAATAAAAAAAAGCAAAGGCGACAAGTTCAGGAAGATTTATAAGTCACATAAGTGGATAAATGACAGAACGGGTGATAGTTTAGTGGTTGGGACACTCTGGAATGGATTGTTTTACCTCTGAGCGGCACTTTTTTTGCACACCATGGGCTAAATGGCCAGGCCACAAAGACCCCGAAGGCTCAGAGAAGGTTGGGGGAGGGGACCCACTGGAACAGCTGTTGGGAGACAGATGGTAGCCTCCCGTCAAGGCCATCCAGCGTGTTCTTTAACCTGCACAGGCTCTCCCGCACACGTGGCCACGGCTTAACGTCCCATCCGACGGAGGGGGACACTCTGGGGTAAACCTGGAGACATGTGGGTTCCAATCGTCGCATCGGAAAAACTAATATTTTTCGCAAACCTATTTATTGATTGATTTCTATGTCAACAGGTAACTCTGTACGTTTTCTATTGATTGATTATTTAATTGATAGCGCTAAAGCGTTAGTGACTTTTTTATTTACATCTTATTTAAAGCAACACTGGAAAAGAAGTTGCCTTTCCCGATCATAGATGGCGCCATGGGCGACAAGTTCGGAAAGAGTTATGTCACATTAGCGGATAAATCATGGAGCCGGTGATAGTTTAGTGGTTAGAACATTCTGGCATTAAACTGAAGAGATGTGGGTTCGGGCTCTTTTCCACAGTTTTTTTATTGAATTCTATGTCAACATGTAACTCTGTGTATTTAATATTGATTGATTATTTAATTACTGTTATTCTCTTTTTAGCATTTACGACAATCTACTTAAATGCATGTACAACGAAGTCGAAGCTGTTTGTGGAGATGAGGCATTGTCTAGTCTGAAAGAATTTATGACAGTAAACAGTGCTTACGTGAAATCCGCATGTGACAAACTTGGAGCTCCAATTGCACCCATTTTTGGGAAACAACACCGTATCCTCTACTCTCCATTTTTCTGAAAAGTTTTGAAACAGATTTTGGTTGAAGCTAATAAAAATGCTGGTTACTGATTTTAAAATAAAATCGCAATTCTGTCTTTATTAAGAACATGTAAGCTAGTTTTCTTTTTAAAATAGTGGTAAATAATATCGTTTCGTTATTAATCGAAAAGAAAAAAAAAAGGATTATCTGTGATTCCGAGGAGGCTATTGATATTTCGTATTCGTTACAACAGTTCTCAAACAGTTGCATGGATCATAAGTTGTGCACTCTTCAAGAACACTTTCGTGCACGCAATGGGTAAGTCACAACGGTTGTGAGTTTTTTTACCTCCACCGACACTTTTATATATATAATGCGCTAAATGGCCAGGTCACAAGGACCCCAAGGGCTCAGAGAAGATTATGGAAAGGCAATCCACTGGACAATTGTTAGGAGATATATGGAAGCCTCCCTTCAAGGCATCCCACACGATATTATAGATTTCTGGTGCCACTGTGTCGAATAGTCATTTTCTTTTTTACATAGCAAATAAAGACTGTATAATAATTGAAAATTATACCCTAGATTTGATTGGTGTCCCGACCAGTCAGTCTCCCCTGCCTTGATACGGCTCTTTTAAGCAGCTTTGCTTTAAATTGTGATTTCAGCAATGGATGGCGCCACTGGGGATGACGCCATCCACGCATTCAAAATTGGATATAATTCCGAGATCTACGATTCCAAACACCCCCAGGGGACCAATTTTTGTTCCCTAGCACCGGTAGAACTAAATTTGACCTTTGATACCGGAGGACACTCTGGATCCCAAATTTCACAACGTTTCCGAAATCTACAAACCGAATCATCACTACAACTCAGTTTTCACGTTTCTAGCACTCCTGTATCTAGGTTTAACCTCTACGTGACTTCATTTGACCTGGAAGGACACATCGGAGTCAAATTTCGGATTTTTTCCTGAGTTCTGCGACCAGATTACCCCTAGATGCAAATTTTTATAACTGATCATTTCTGCAACATAATCAGAATTATCGTCAACCCTATAACTCGGTCAGCCGTCAGCCATCAGTCAATCATTAACAATCGTCTATATATATTAGATAAAAATAATCTCAATTTTGAATGTATATTTATATTGATATTATTTTTAAATATTTAGCTGAGACATATAAAAATTTATTATTAAAATGTATATTGGTTAAAAATAAAAATATTAGAATTATCTTTTGTTTATAGTTTCCAAATATTTTTAATTTGCAGTGCAACAACATTTGTTTAAAAATTGCAGGATCCGAATAAACAATTGTGTTAAAATTTCAAGTGAGAGCTATAAAATTTACGTTAAAAATATAAAGGCCCAGTGCATAATTTAAATAATTATGTCAATAATTGGCATGCATATTATGAATCCTTTTTGTCCCATTTTAAAAACACAAAATTGCTCAAAAGGCAATGTTTAAACTTGACGAACAATAAGGCGAACAATGTTTTTTTTTTTTTGAAACTTTAAATCACCTTTCTATAAATATCTCTCATCCTCAAATATTTTATCCTCCACTTTTGGCCTGCATTTCAAAAATCGAGATTTTCAACTCTGGGATCTTACTCTGAAATATGTAGAGGAGAACGAGCGAGAAGTAGGTGATAGAGCCTTTCTCAGATGGATTTCAAAGCCTACGATTCGATATCTATTAACGGTGGGAATTGAAACATCAATTTCCTCAGATAGCTTATATTTCATCTGGGAAAAAACACATTTGCGTTTTTAATAGAGATAATACTGTACGAAGGACATGGGAAAAATATTGCAAGTAGAAGAGTGCGTATTGCACGATAACAAGGAAATATCTATGAAAATATAAACAGATATATGTATATAAGTTAGTAAAGAATTCTTCATTACTTGCCTTATACATCGTCATGAAAATGTGGTGCTTCCTTCTCCTCGCCTTTACTGGTAAGCATTACTTATATCTCTGTATATTCCTTACTTCAATGCCTTAAATCGAAATATTTTTTTTACAAAAGGTTTGTTGGTTTACAAAAGGAGTGGAGGGATTTACTCAGTCCGCAGCGCGCCTCGCTCAAAATCTGCAATTTCCAAGCTGAAGTCCCAACTACAGAGATTTAATGTTGAGATATATCTTAAACACGGAGATTTATCTCCGCAAAAATCCCACTCTGCCCTCAGAGAGAAATGGGACACCTATGGGTCAGGTCGGATCCACAAAATGCTTTTTAGGGGTGGGGGGCGATATACGAGATAGGGGTCCTTTTTGAATTAAGACGTCCTCTGCCGAAAAAATGCATTTCGCAACTTTACTATACCTTTTGACCGAAAAACAGCCTATTCTTTTTCTTTTGTACACAAGAGCAATTCAATAAAATGGGACTACACCCATTCTTCGATTCACACGGTATATAGGTTCCGGGATATCACCATATAAATCGAAATCCTGCAAATCAAGACCAACAATCGATGAAAAAAAAGGGGATTGGTTCCAAAAAAATCCTTGTCATGAATAAAACCTATATTGAAAGTTTTATTTACACATATTTATCTCAAATCTATTTTTGATTATAACTCTCGTATATGATTTCGTTATCGACAGAAGAAATTGTCATTATTATAAACCTAAGGCATGGATGTATTTGTCGTTTTCTGCTGAGGTCATGCCATCCTCTCTGACCTTCTACTATGGCATATGAACTGACAGGCTCCTGTGAGACCTTTGTGGCTAGCAGTTGTTTGGGAGGGTATTTATTTATTTTATTTTATATCACTCTTATCAGATACATTATTAAAGATGCAAGAAGTCATCGAATTCAGATAATCCGATGTAGAGAAGTAGGTTTCGATCGCAATCAACAAACCCTTGAAAAAGACTTCCCAGCAAGTTCCTTTTTAATATTGTAAACAACCAAAAATCTCATGGTGCAAAATCGTGTGAATATGCAGGATGGGACAGATGTTTGATTCTTTCCTGCTCCAGATAGGCCGTAACTTGCCAGGTTTTGTGAGCACTGTCACTTTCATGAAGAAGGAGAACCCTTAACACTATTGTTGTTGGAAGTTGTTCCTTCATCTCCTTAACAATGTTGGACAAAACAATGCTGGTGTAGTATTGGCCATTTATAGTCATTTTTTCAGGTTAGGTGCACAGCTACCACTCCTTGGGAAATAAAAAAAAAAAAAACTGTGACATACTCTTCCTTGGGCTAAAGTTTTGTGGGAGGATTTGGAGACACGGTTCAGGTTCCGCAACCCAAACATAGTTGTCAATCTTTCTGGGAGTTGTTTAGTAATAAAACCACGTCTCAACACCTGTGGCAAATATCTGTCAATCGTTTGGGCCAATAGGTTTAAACATTGCCAGCATCTCCTTGCACTAGTTCTAGCCCTTTTTTTGTTATTCTGTCAGTTTGTTGGGTATCCGTTTGGCACAGATCTTTCAGAACTTTAAATGTCGATAGATAATTATTTTGCAATTTTTTCTGAGAAGGTACTTCCTTACACAAAAATAACCTAGAACCTATTAAGCTTGTCCTGGTTTCTCATACAACATACAAATGCTTAAACAAGTACATGCTACCTGGTCTTAACTAAACTAATTGCTAGAGATGTAGACCACGAATTCCTAATGCTATTAATGTGCATTTTTGTTTCTAATTAAGATGCTTTTTTGAATCCTCAGAAGTAGTTTTTTTTTCTAGTTCCTTTGAAATGTATGTTTTCGTTTTTAAGTTGAGAATTTTTCTATGTTGCTCAGCCCCAACTATGGGCTTGGAAAGGCGGTCGTCCGTCCAATGGAACGTACAGCCCCAGCCTCCAGTGCAGGAGAGCCATATCTTGTGCAATTTAAAAAAAAAAAAACTTCCTGAATGGCCCTGAAGGGAGTAGAGGAGTTGAGTGTTAGGAAACATAATTCCATGTTTCTTAACATACGGAATTATATTTCCTAAGAGCTGTCCATTGGGTCTCCTACCCAACCTTCTTTGAACTCTCATGGTCCTTATGACCTGTCATTTAACTAATTGTGTGAAAATAAAGTGCCGCTCAGTGGTAAAAAAAATAGCTAGGAATCTTTAAATGAAAGGGACCAAATATTTTCAATTTGACGTCTTCATGTTATACTTTTTTAGAAATATATATTCTTTTTAAGTTTGATAACTACTGATTCGGATATATGATTACATAAATTTATAAATAAAATTTATAATATAAGATTATATAAAAATATAAGATTCGGATTTTCGGAATCTTCTTATAGCATTAATAGTGCCTTCAGCACACATACAGTAGCTCAAAAAAGTATCCGAACACTATGGTTGCCACATTTGGTAACCTTCGTGTCACGTGACACGAAGGTTGCCAGATCACTAATTTCTGAAAAAATCGTTGCCAGATATTTTTTCTGAATTCTGTGATCAACCATAGTGTTCGGATACTTTTTTGAGCGACTGTACCTACAAAACCCTCAAGTAACCAAGAGCTTTGAAAGTTCAAACACATCTGTCCTGAGCTGTAGTTACTACATATAGCCACTGTAGGTCAATTCTAGCAAGATTTTCTTTGACATTGTTATCCTAGCGCATTCTAACGGTGAAAAGTATTGAAAATGCCAAAACTTTAAAAGAATATTGCAAATAATCGATATTGGGAATTTAAGATTTTGGTAGTGGAATGGGATGGTTAAGGGGATTACATTGGCAACAATGATTTGGCACTTTTCTCCAAGGGCGGGGAAACTCAACTATTTGCTTTAATTTATGAGGATTCAAATTAAAGGTCCTCTCTGGACTTACGGATTAAGGCGATACGGGACATACAGCCCTAGACTCGATACAGGCTACTATAAATTTTAAAAATATTATATATCTTCCTATCATAGGCTACTACATATTCTAAAACACTTTAATTCTTCGTGTTATAAGCTATTATAAATTTTAAAATATTCCAGTTCTTTGCATTGTAGCCAACTATAAATTTTGAACTATTTAAATTCATTATGTTTTGGGCTACTTTAAATTTTGAAATATTTTAATTCTTCGTGTTTTATAGGTTGCTACAGATTTTAAAGTATTTTAATTCTTCATATTATTAGGTTACTACATATTTTAAAATATTTTAATTCTTCATGTTATAGGCTACCACACACTTCAAAATATTTAAAATTATTTGAAAACAAAATTAACCTTTTAATGTTATTTGGAGCGAAAATAATCGAAAGAAATAATTTGTTACATTGTTTATTTATTGTTTTCGTAATGACAAGAATATCAGAAATTTTAATTACGATTGTGCCCGGGCCTTAGCCCGAACATATCTCTATAAGTTAAGGGTTTCATGCCTTAACATTTCGTTTTAACTTTCTAGGCTTTACTGCCACTCTAGCGTCTGATTGTTCAGATATTCAGATCGTGGCGTGTTCTTTACTGATCGATCCTGATAAGGTTGAACAAACTCATAAATGGAGAGAAACAGAGGAAGATTTGGATGAACACTGCACGTGAGTTACTTTAATTATTATCAGAGCTAAGCAAGTTTTTTAGTGGTGATTTTTGAATTTCGTAACTCGATGGGTTTCAAGAATTATTCCATTTTGATTAATAAATTATTTGCACAAACTTCTAAAATTAAGATTTTTTCAAGCATGCTTCGAAAATGTGTACTAATTTTACTAAAAGGTTTGAAATAATATTTATCAGTTAAGTTTTAATGAACTTCTGAAGTAAATTATTATGACTGGCCTTGGTATCATTAAATATTAAAATTTTCATAAGTTTTTAATCCTGAACGAATATTGTACAAAATCGAGATTTTAGATGAAATGTTTGAAATTTTGAAATTAATTTAGCTGATGTAAATCTAGGTAGTGTACAGTGACCAATAAAATTCAATATGCAATTTTAACAAAAGTACATCCCACTTTCGATTTTTTTTATTAAAGTCCTTGGAACGAAATATTTTTAAACCATTCTTTGGTGGATAATTTTAAAACGTTTATTGCATAACTGACTTCAAAATATTTCTTCACATTAAAAATTTTAAAACATTTCTCTGCAGCACCAAATTTGAAACATTTGTTTTTATGAATAATTTTAAAACATTTTTCTTGAATAACGTTAAAATATTTCCTTGAATAATGTTAAAATATTTCCTTGAATGAATAATTTTATTAAAAAAAGTTTTGCATGAATAATTTAAAAACTTTTTTGCCTGACTAATTTTAAATTATTTTTAAATGAATAATTTGAAAATATTTTGCTTAAATAATGCTAAAACATTTCTTTGAATAATTTTAATCGTTTCTTTTCATTAAAAATTAAAAAAACATTCTTTGCACGAATAATTTTAAAAACATTTTCTATGACTAATTTCAAAAATCTTTTCCCTGACTAATTTTAAAATATTTTTAAATGAATAATTTGAAAATATTTTGCTTAAATAATGCTAAAACGTTTCTTTGAATAATTTTATTCGTTTCTTTGTATTAAAAATTAAAAAAATTCTTTGCATGAATAATTTTAAAACGTTTTTGTATGACTAATTTTAAAAATCTTTTCCATGACTAATTTTAAACTGTTACTCTTTTCAGTGATGTTCTACCCGCATTGAGCTGCCTTAATACTTATGCAGAACATTGCGGTGATTCAGAACCGTCACACGTGTTGGAACTATTCAAAGGAAACTATCAGCTTATGAATAAACTCTGCAAGAAAGGAACAGATAGCCGTCGGAGTAAGATATCTTTATAATACCATGTAAAGCTTTAATAAATATCCAATCAATAGATTAGCAATTGAACTTAAAATTAAAGCTTATAGTGGGTAGAAAACGCAACTGTTCCGTTTAAGAGTAATTGGAAAACTCTTTTTAGTTATATTGGTATTAATGAAACATTATAATTCGCATTTTTCAAGATAAAATTCAAAACTATGTTAATTTATCCGGCCCTCTGTCAAACATTTTTGCCAATATACTGTATTTGACGTGTTTTGACGTGTTTGAGGCCAATTAGGAGGGGAGAGGATTATAAGTACATAACCTCCACTTTGGGCAAGCCGCTGTCTGGCATGTCTGTCAAACTCTTTACAAAGAGCCCGATATTAAAAAAAAGCATCATTGTAAGAATTTCTGGGGTCTGCGAAACTCCAAGCACCTTTCTTCTTGTCGTAAAATTCGTATTAAACATCAGATGGCGCTCAGATCGCATGTTATCTATTAGTAATAAGTTGCCAGTTGACAGTGGTAAAGCATTAAGTACGGTTTCTTTCATTTTTAATCTGAAACCCCACCAGCATGTAAGTGTTAATTGAAAACACCAGCATAGTTAAGGGTTAATATTTACTTTAATAAATCTGTTAAGTCCATATACTAAGCAGTGGCGCACCCAGAGGGGCGGAAGGGGCCCTGGCACCCCCCAAAGAAAAAGGGGAAAAAACACTAGAAAATTTTCCAAAAATTTTTTCCAAATTAAAATTCATTATTTATATTTATGTTGTGTCGTGTCTTCTATTTCTATACTACTTATGAATTAGCGGTCACATAAGGTGGGAATAGCTCTTGGGCTATTCGCCCAGAGCTATTCCCACATTATGTGACCGCATATATAATGTCGCTTTAATCACGGCTGCTGTGAACACAAGGCTAACGAAGTAGTGCTCGGGCGGACCGAGCTCTACTTCGTTTGCCCGAGCCGGGCCAGCGGGCCTCTCGGCTCCCCCCAAGATTAAATACTGAGTGCGCCACTGATACTAAGTTAGTATTTTTGCAAATCTTTCCATTGTCGAGTTATCATAGGTTTAAGTAGGTCATGTATGAAAGAGACTTATATTCGAATACCAATTAAAGCACAGAAGATTATTTTCTTATATTGATATTTTGCTTAAGTCTCGCCTTCCTAATAGACTTTTCTATGACGCATTACACCGATAGTCTTCCGTCAGATCTCTGTTGACAACATTTGTTTGAATTCCAGGTTCTTTCAAAATGTGCATAAATTGAATCACACTTTTAATGCCTTTGAGGAGAGAATCCAGGTTCTTTCAAAATGTGCATCAATTGAATCACACTTTTAATGCCTTTGAGAAGAAAATCCAGGTTCTTTCAAAATGTGCATAAATTGAATCACACTTTTAATGCCTTTGAGAAGAGAATCCAGATTCTTTCAAAATGTGCATAAATTGAATCACACTTTTAATGCCTTTGAGAAGAGAACCCAATCAAAATCCTTCTTCCGCCTTGGTAAGCCTGCTCTTTTAAACGTGGTTAACACCTGATGGGATCGGAGAAATATTTCACATGAATCAAACGCTACATATATAAGAGGCAGAGGTTATTGTAATAGTAGTTATTGGAAAGGGCTTAGAAATCAATTGATGCAAAATTTTAATCGCTATAAAAGCTGTCTAAAACTCAAAAATAAAAAGGAAAAAAGCCAGCTTTCTTAGTTAAAAAAAAACAAATTTCAAAATTTTCAAGTTAGATAGTCTCGAAAAAGTTAGATCTAGCTTCAAAAAAGCAAAGTTTGGCAACACCGACTACATTCTTATTGACATAACATGGAAATTGATGTTTTTTAAGGCAGTATACGTTCTGTGCTAAAATCATTAAAATGTGGCAATATTGCATGTTCAAATGTTACTTTCTCCTGTTATTAGAAATATGAACATGACGTAGAGAATTTTTTTCCCTTTGATTAAGCTAATGTACAGTAGCTTTTCTGTTTTTGAGGATAAATGTGGAATACAGTTTTTGAAGAAGTAATGTTTTTTGTGTCTTTTTCTTTCATCATCCAGGATATCTGAACAGTGCCAAGTGTGTGAATAATAATGCTGCGAAATTCGAGGACAAATGCGGAACATTTGATGAATTGGAAGAAGTTCTGATAATAACGAAAAGACACTGCGAGTAAGTATGCATATATATATAGGGTGTTTATAAAGTAACTGTCCATTTCTGTGGAACAAACCTTTTAATAACCCTCTTTGTGTTACAAATGAATGAAAAATATGAAAACAACAAAACATTAATACGATTCAACATGAACCACTTGTATGTCACCACACAAATCCCAACGTTCAGTGGTAGCACGGTAAACCCTTTCCAAGATATCAGGTACAATTTTTATTTTCATTCTTCTAAAATGATTTATTCGTTTAATGATTATTACTACATATATTCGAACGAAAAAAAGCCTATTCAGTTTTGAAGAGAAAGAATACTTCTTAAATTTGTAATATATGTATCACCGCAATTTAAAATACCATGTTGAATAACAGACTGTGTCCATGAAAAATAAAATATTATGCTATATCGTTATCTTTATTATTTTTCAAGCAGTAAAGCCTTTTAACATTAATCTTAGTTTATCAGTAAGATGTTTTAGGTGCATATTAAATTATGATCAAATAAAACACCGAAATATCGAAAACTACAAACTTTCTCAAACTGAGAAAAAGGATAATATTTTTTATTTTTACATTTTGGTTTATGTATCTGTAGTAGCAACTTATCAAAATTTGCACCTTTTGAATTTTTTAAACGGAACAGGATATATGTAGCTATGCAACATTTATCAATAGTTTATTTTCATAGAACCATTTTGCAGTTTTTTCAAGTTCTGAATTTACCAAAAATTGTAATTCTTCAAATGTATTAGCATTAAATGTCAAAACCATATCATCAGCAGAGGCATTAATATGGATATGAATATAAATCTCTTTTGCATATTCCTGGGTAGTGGTGGAAGGGTGGGGGGTAAGGGGCTCAATCGGTAGCACGCCAGTCTCGTAATCTGCAGTTCCCAGGTTCAAGCCCAACCCTTGACCAGCGATGCAATTTATCTCCGCAAAATTCCCCACCCGCCGTCCATCGGATGGGACGTTAAGCCGTGGTTCAGTGTGTGTGGAGATATAACCTGCGCACGTTAAAGAACACGCTGAATAATCTTCACGGGAGTCTTCCATTTCTCACTTAACAGCAATCAACAACATAGAGTGAATCAACTTCTCTCAACCTTCTCTGAGCCCTTGGGAGTCTTTGTGACCTGGCCATTTAGTCTATTGTATGCAAAAAAGTACAGCTCAGAGATAAAACAACCCAATGCATATTCTTGATTTTAAAGATTTTGTGAGTTGAAGATATAGTCAGTTGAAAACGCAGCCAGTTGATGTGAGGAACTCTGCTCGTTCTGCCCGTTGGAACACCTGTGAAGACTGGTGCTGTCACTAGCAAAACTCTGTGATTCTTATTGCTGATGACTGGTGAAATGAAGTATGATCTCGTAGAATTGCGAATAAAGTCCCTTAGTAATAGTGATGGAGATTAACTTTTAGTTCTCTCTCTATACGTTAACGGCGTGGAAGAATCCCTGTTTAAACTGCTGTGTCTCAGATGCAAATGCAGGGACTCATCACTAAGACCCCCTTAGTAGATAGCCACAACTCCAGCCTTTAGAAATGCAAATAATCCGTTATTCAAACAACAGCACATAAACATTGGCTGCATGACCAAGGCATATAGTCCATTTGCTAGATATTAACACTACAGTTTAATATCGCGGTACAGAAGTTTTCGCGATAGTCTAAGAACCGTTTTTTCAAGTAGGCACTTCGGAGCTTAATCTCTACTCCTTACTCTGTCGTTTCTGTGGGATCGCTATCCTGATCGTTAAGAACTGTCTTTTCAGCCCTGTTATCGAATATAAATTGTTCTCGAATAAGTTTGGACCCGGGTATGGTCCCTGACCTCTCGTCAGGATCAAATGGAAGCGGAACTCCACCCGTCCCCTATATTATGTGGGCCTTTCTCACACCTACCTGCTACAACGATTAACATACCAGCATAGGCTTGCGCTGAATTTACCTTTCTGTGACGAAAGATGTTTACACTACATAGGCATCAATGCAAAACAGAAAAATCACTGTATATAAAATTACCTGTATGTTGGCAAACACTACCCCGTATATCCACCATTGATGCTTTTTTTGTTTTTCGCAAGGCAAAAAGTTTTTTTTCGGGGTAAAAAAAATGTAAGTTGCTTTGATTGAAGTATTAAAAGATATGATATTTACTGTTAAATAATTTGTGTGGAAAAAGAAGTTAATTTTTTTTAGGTGCGGAATTAACACCAGCTCCGTTATTCTTCTACTGACTTATAAATCTTTCCGAACTTGTCGCCCGTGACGCCATCTATGATCGGGAATGACAACTTCTCTTTCCAATGTTACTCTGTATAAAAAAAGTAAAGGCGACAAGTTCGGGAAGATTTATAAGTCACATTAGTGGATAAATGACAAAACGGGCAATAGTTTAGTGGTTGGGACACTCTGGTGTAAACCTGGAGACATGTGGGTTCCAATCATCGCATCGGAAAAACTAATATTTTTCGCAAACCTATTTATTGATTGATTTCTAAGTCAACAGGTTACTCTGTACGTTTTCTATTGATTGATTATTTAATTGATAGCACTAAAGCGTTAGTGACTTTTTTTATTTACATCTTATTTAAAGCAACACTGGAAAAGAAGTTGCCGTTCCCGATCATAGATGGCGCCATGGGCGACAAGTTCGGAAAGATTTATAAGTCACATTAACGGGCAAATCATGGAGCCGGTGATAGTTTAGTGGTTAGAACATTCTGGCATTAAACTGAAGAGATGTGGGTTTGTGCTCTTTTCCACAGAACTATTTTTTTTTTATTGAATTCTATGTCAACATGTAACTCTGTGTATTTAATATTGATTGATTATTTAATTAGTGTTATTCTCTTTTTTAGCATTTACGACAATCTAGTTAAATGCATGTACAACGAAGTCGAAGCTGTTTGTGGAGCTGATGCAATTTCTAGTCTGAAAGAGTTTACGGCACCAAACAATGCTTACATGAAATCCGCATGTGACAAACTTGGAGCTCCAGTTGCACACACTTTTGGGAAACAACATCGTATCCTCTACTCTCCATTTATCTGAAAAGTTTTGAAACAGATTTTGGTTGAAGCTAATAAAAATGCTGGTTACTGATTTTAAAATAAAATCACAATTCTGTCTTTATTAAGAACATGTAAGCTAGTTTTCGTTTTAAAATAGTGGTCAATAATATCGTTTCGTTATTAATTGAAAAGAAAAAAAAGGTTTATCTGTGATTCCGAGGAGGCTATTGATATTTCGTATTTGTTACAACAGTTCTCAAGCAGTTGCATGGATCATCAGCGCGCCAGGCTCGTAACCTGTAGTTCCCAGGTTCGAGTCCCAGCTGGGTCAGCATTGATATTTATCTCCGCAAAATTCCCCGCCCTGCCCGCAGTCAGTAGGGAACACCGATGGGCTTGGAAAGGCCGCCGTCCGTCGGATGGGACGTTAAGCCGTGGCGCCGTGTGCGGGAGAGCCATACCCTGTGCACGTTAAAGAACACGCTGGATGGCCTTGACGGGAGGCTACCATCTGTCTCCCAACAGCTGTTCCAGTGGGTCCCCTCCCCCAACCTTCTCTGAGCCTACGGGGTCCATGTGACCTGGCCATTTAACCCATGGTGTGCAAAAATGTGCCGCTCAGAGGTAAAACAACCCAACGCCTGGATCATAAGTTGTGTACTCTTCAAGAACAGTTTCGTGCACGCAATGGGTAAGTCACAACGGTTGCGAGTTTTTTTTTACCTCCACCGACACTTTTATATACATAATGCGCCAAATGGCCAGGTCACAAGGACCCAAAGGGCTCAGAGAAGATTATGGAAAGGGAATTCACTGGACAATTGTTAGGAGATATATGAAAGCCTCCTTTCAAGGCATCCCACACGATATTATAGATTTCTGGTGCCACTGTATCGAATAGTCATTTTCTTTTTTACACAGCAAATAAAGACTGTATAATAATTGAAAGTTGTACCCTAGATTTGATTGGTGTCCCGACCAGTCGTGTCCCCTGCCTTGATACGGCTCTTTTAAGCAGCTTTGCTTTAAATTGTCATTTGAGCACTGGATGGCGCCACTGGGGATTTCGCGTCAATATTTTTTCATCTAGCTTGAGGTTCTAGCTTTCTCAAATGAAAGGTTCATAGCCCTGATGTACCCGTCTCCCTCCTAAATCAGGCCTTGCTTAATGGTACATAAACCTAAACAGTATCTATTTGCATCGAGGTATCCTTTGTTTACCGATTTAAAATAGAGGTTCTCAGAGGATTAAAGTTTACGAACCTCTACAGTAAAAGAATATCTCATTTCACTGACGTAACTACCTAATGGGATTTTTTTAAAGGACAGAGAAAACCTAGAATCTTACCAAGCTTGTCTTGGTTTCTCATGCAACATACAAACAAATGCACGAACAGAGTACCATGCGGTCCCAAGACTCTAACCCAGATCCCGCCAACCGCAATGTCACCGGAGCAAATGATATCACTGGGCCACGGAGGCAGCAGAGTAGATATTGAAAGAAATTTCATTATATGTACGCAGCAGAATAATTTGATGCATTATTTATTAGAATACCAGCTGAACAACACCCAGCGCTGCCAGGATCTTACTTTTAATCTGTGTATTTTGGTTTATTTTAATTGCAGTAGAGATTAGCTTTGTGAGTTATCTCCCCTCCCCCCACATACACTGTAGCCCTTATTTAACAAGAATAATTATCTGGCGCTGCTCAGGTCGTAGCTGACGTAAGCGCGCGCTCTCATAGCACGTGCCTTGGTCGCAATTTGTTGGGTTGTTTTACCTCTGAGCGGAACTTTTTTTGCACACCATGGGCTAAATGGTTAGGTCAAAGAATCCCGAAAGCTCAGAGAAGGTTGGGGGACCACTGGAACAGCTGTTGGGAGACAGATGGTAGCCTCCCGTCAAGTCAATCCAGCGTGTTCTTTAACGTGCACAGGATATGACTCTTCCGTAACATGGGGTCACGGCTTAACGTTCCATCCGACGGACGGCGGCCTTTCCAAGCCCATCGGTGTCCCCTACTGACCGTGGGCAGGGCGGGAAATTTTGCGAAGATAAATCTCAACGCTGACCCAGCTGGGACTCGAACCTTGGAACTACAGATTACGAGCCTGGCGCGCTACCGACTGAGCCACCCCCGCCCCACCTTGGTCGCAAACCATTGCGTTTTATATATCCGACAAATTTTGGCAATCTGTGATTTCTGTGATATTATACCAAACAGTACCAAATTCGAACACTGGTTTTCTCCCTGTGTTATCCGGCGTTGGGTAAAAAATCAGATTTCCACTTACAATGGGACGCCATAAAATAATGAATGCTTTGTGGATGTGAGAGATCTGGAAATGGCCGCAGATTTAAACGTTGTTATGAATCTTAACTTCACAGTTATGGATCAGTGAAGGGAACAATAGATTTGGCAGCGATTACCGTTTCCTTTAGGAATAACAAGGTGAATGCTTTTGCATCTAGCAAGCCCCCCTATTAGAATTCCGACTTGAAATTTGACAGTGCAGCCCGGAAGACAGCCAGGAACACTCTGTGAACATTTGTAGCGTCATACTCGATTTCCCGATGAGTTATGGCTACCACAGCACAGACAGACAGATATCTTTTACTTGTATAGATCAGCTGACTGCACCCGGCACTGCCTGGTTTCACTTTTAGTCTGTCTATTTTTATTTTCACTTCATTAAACTATAGTTTTCTGAGTTTTACCTCTTCCTCCCCCTCGATACTTTAGGGGAGATTCAACATAAATAATTTCGTTGCGTTTGCTTAAATCTTTCCTTACGTCACCGGTTTACGTCGCCGGTAGTTTCGTTTCCATGCACACTGCTGGTGCTCCGGTATCACTTTTAATCTATATATTCCAATTTTCATTGTACTGAAGGTTAGTTTTGTGAGTACCAACCCCAACCCCCACCACCCTGACCCTTTATCACTGATTTAAGACGTAGAATTGCACGTCTTTGCTGATGCCAGCACGAGTTTCGGTAGCCCGTGACTTCAATTCTACCCAAACTATTGAGATTTTTTATTTCCATTTCGACAGAATTTGCTGCCCTATGGCTCCTGTAATATTTGACTGAATAGTTCAAATTTGCTACCCGATATCCCCCCATATATCTCGGTGACTGGTTAAAACATTTAGATTTCTATGTGGCTTCGTTTCTATACAAATTGTCGCTGACCGGGTCTCACTTTTCATCTGTATAAACTGTTTTTACTGCACTAAACGTTCGTTTGTCGCTCCCTCCCCCAACAGAAATTTTTAGCACAGATTCAATGCAAAGAATTGCATGGCGTTTCTCAGGTCTTTGCCGCCGTCATACTTTGATGCATTACATTTCATATGCACATTCATTTATTGTTGATGGTACTCTGTGATTGTCCCAATTTATTACAATGGTTCTCTCTGCGTGACTCTGTGTTGGGTTAAAAAAATCTGGTCCCTAGCTGCAATGGGAAGCCTTAACGCAGCGATTACCGTTTCCCGTAGGAATAGCATGGTAAATAATTCCCCTTTTGAACTTGCGTCTTGAAATTTAGCACAGTAACCCGGACGACAACCAGAAACATGCTGTAAAAATTTAAAGGTACACATACAGACACCTTTTTTATTTTTATGATGATTATAGAATAAAGAAATACCAACTGTTTATTAATCAAACTATAGATTCATGTCTTACAGAACAAGATTTTAAGAACTGCGGTTGATGCCCCCTGGTTTATCACCAACAGACAACTCCATAAAGACCGAGGCATCGACCATATATATACACATATAAAAAGCACTTCAAAAAGATTTTATGAGGTTGTAAGCAATAATCCCATTGAGATTATTTCTTCTCTGAATCTTTACGATCATACTGTTTTGAACAAGTACAAGAGGCCTAAAACGGTAGCGTTCTCTGAGGAGACCTACCCGTTTAGGTTTCTTATACAATTTTACTGCTATTTTTAGCTTTTCTTATGTTTGCCCTTAGGGGTCCACCTAAGGGTGGTTTATTTATATATTTTGTTCTTATTCATGACAAATATGCATATCTTTATGACGGAGATGGTTAGGGGTAAATTGTTTACCCGGTACATCGAATATGATTTTACGATCTACGATTAATCAAGCTATGTTAGTAGCAGCGTGTTAATGTACTTGACTTCAGAGTAAATAGGTGAACTAGATATTTGGGAAAAGATAAAGGTTATTTTTTTTTCTAATGATGTATGCCGTTGACCTTCTGATGTCTCGCCTTCCTCACATATTTTTTCTGTGGCATATAATACTGTCAAGCTACTGACAGAACTCCTTAAAAAAAGGAACTGCTTGTGGAATATTTTTGTCCAATGAAATCTACAAGAATAACTTTTCCTACATTCGAAAATGAGATAGTTTGTTTATTATTTTCGAACATTGCAATTTCTAGAGCTTCGAATGGAAAAAGATAACACAGTGATTAGGTTCTTATTTTTTAAAGTAACGCGGTCAGTTAAAGAGTAATGCATAACGAAAAGTATGATGCTAAACGTTATCTTCAAACGTGAGAGGTACATGACGCAAAAAGTCCAAAGATTAACCTTGTTGTGGTTTTAGACACAAAAGGTATCTTGATATCATTCAGTTTTCGATAAGTTAAATTAATCAGAGGAAAACACGATTCAAAATTTTCAAGTTTTATCTATTTAGTAGAACTTTCGAACATGAAAGTGAGTTGTATACAACTTCTGGTTCTTGGAGGTAGGAACTTTCCTGTTATTATTGTTTAAAAAAAAAGTACAACCATTAACGGTAATTGAAACATAGAAAGTATTTTGAGCTATGTACGTTACAAATATATAATATGGGTATCAGACGTTAATCTAGAAGCGGCAGTTGTCAAATTTGTGACAGCTGAGGTAGTTCTTAAAGTGAAACGCCGACATTTGAGCGAGGCATTATATTTTTATTCACAAAGAAAAATATAATGCCTCTCAAAACAAAGAAGTTTCTGTTGGGTTTACTCTCTGAAAAGCACTTTTTTCAACAAAATGGGATAAATGGCCAGGTCATAAGGCTCAGAGAAGGTTAGGGGAGGGTATCCACTGGGACAGCTTGATGAGAGGAGTAGCCTCCCATCAAGAGATGATGAGGCGTTCATCAAGAGATGAAGAGGCGTTCATCAAGAGATGATGAGGCGTTCATCAAGAGATGTAGAGGCGTTGATGAAGAGGCATAGACTCCCATCAAGGCCATCCAGCGTGTTCTTTAACGTACAGAGGATATGACTCTCCAGCACACGGAACCACGGCCTAACGTCACATCCGCCATGCGGCGGTCTTTACAATCCCATCTGTCCCCTACTGACCGTGGGCAGGTCGGGGAGTTTAAGTTTCTATTATTAACAACAGATAGTACCGCTATTGTAATATAGAAGTTCAAACATTCATCTAACAGGCTGGGTTGCTTTACCTCTGAGAGGCACTTTTTTTCAACGTAATGTGCTGTGTGGCCAGTTCACAAGTACCCGAAGGCTCAGAGAAAGTTGGGGGGGGGAGAACCCAGTGGAACAGCTGTGCAGGTCGCAGTCCATCTGATGATTGGGGAGGGAGGGTCAAGACCTGACTCCATTTGCCGGTAAGCCGTGTTCTGTGCACTTTAAAGACCACAATGGATAACTTTGACTGAAGGTTTTCATCTGTCTGTGAATAGCTATTCAGTGGATCCGCTTTCCCAACCTACTCTGATACTGAGGTCCCAGAGATCTCGCTATTTAACCCTTTTTGTTTAGAAAGATGGTGGTCATAGGTAAAATAATCCAACCTATGAAACTAATTCAATACACTAATGAAAAAAGTATTTCTTGCTTTTTTAACGTTTAGTCATAAAGTTGGCAACTTTGAATTAAGCTTTAAAGTTCATGAAATAATTCATAAAACGCAGGAGGTGAAAAATAAAAATTACCGATTGAATGTTTATCTTTTTTTTCAGCTTTTACGTTAACAACCGCTTCTGAATGTGAGACAGGATTGCAGAAATGTGGAGCATTAGTTCGGCCTATTTTAGGTGATGGCATCAAGAAATCGTGGCTAAGAAAGAAAAAGACATTAAACAGAAAGTGCAAGTAAGTTAATATGCTTCCAGCTTATTAGTTAAATCATAACTACTTATGCTTAAAAAGTACGAACCCTTAGAATATTTGTCAAGAGGGGGGGAGTTGGTAAATCAGTGACATCGACAAGGTAGGGTGGATTATTTAACTATGCTTCTTAGATCCGTTGATCGCTCATGGGCCTGGAGCTTCTGGCCACGTGTTGCCTCAAGAAAGGTTTTCTGTCTTTGCGCGTGGTACAGTCGCTCAAAAAAGTATTCGAACACTATGGTTGATTAAAAAAATCAGAGAAAATATCTGGAAACGATTTTTTTAGAAATTAGTGATCTGGCAACCTTCGTGTCACGTGACACGAAGGTTGCCAGGTCACTAATTTCTAAAAAAATCGTTGCCAGATATTTTTCTGATTTTTTTTAAATCAACCATAGTGTTCGGATACTTTTTTGAGCGAATGTACTTTCTCACCCTATATGACATGAAGTCACCTGGAGTGTTGGAACGTACGATTTCTGGGTTTGGGATGTTTTACTTCTGAGCGGAATTTTTTTTGCGCACAATGGGCTAAATGGCCAGGTCACAAGAATCCCGAGGCTCAGAGAAGGTTGAGGGAAGGGGACCTACTGGATTGTTGTTAGGTGGCAGATGGTAGCCTCCCGTCAAGGCCATCCAGCGTATTCGTTATCGTGAACAGGGTATGACCCTTCCGCACACGATACCACGGCTTAAAGTCCCACCCGACGGACGGCGACCTTCCTTGGCCCATGGGTGTCCCCTACTGACCGAAGGCAGGAGTTTTGGGGAGATAAATCTCAATGATGGCCCAGGTGTGACTCGAACCTGGGAACTTCAGATTTTTTTCTAATACCTAATTTTTTTCTAATACCTGGATGGGCAATGAAATTGCCCCTTGGTGTTGAACGTGTTAAAATTATAGTTTCTCTTTTCCTTTTCTGTGCAGATTTTTTCTCTAGAATGTTTTATCTAGATTTCTTCTCTATATTTAAGGAAAATATTGATCCATTGTAAATATTTCATTTCTATGATTTGTGTATGTATTTGAGTTTAGAGAATAAACCATTATTATTATTTCGGAGTTGTACAGTGATCTCTGAAGAGGCGAACTGTAATTATGCCCATCGTGTACAGTCGCTCAAAAAAAATCCGAACACTATGGTTGATTACAGAATTCAAAAAAAAATATATATATATATATCTGGCAACGATATTTTTTAGAAATTAGTTGTCTGGCAACCTTTGTGTACGTACACGAAGGTTGCCAGATCACTAATTTCTAAAAAAATCGTTGCCAGATACTTTTTCTGAATTCTGTAATCAACCATAGTGTTCGGATATTTTTTTGAGCGACTGTATATCTCCAGATGATAAAAATAACCTCAAATTTTGTGTATTAGTGGTATGATTATGAATGAATCATAATTATACCATTTTATGGCATAATTATGATTCGCGCGTGGAGTAGCTTAAGTATACTAGTAAGCCATGTAATTCTACAGATAATTGACCGATTGGTGTCACATTGTGTTAGTGGGTTCTCTGTGTATGACCTGAGGTGGGTAAAAATAACCGGTCACTAGGTGCAGTGAGAAGGGATCAATTTCTTTGCGAATACCTAGGATCTGGCAACGGTGGGTGGCGCAGGCTACGTCTGCAACATGCGAAAACTACGAATGTAAAAATACTTTAACAGCACACTTTTGGCGGAGAAGGTGAAAGATATTAATGTAGAAATACATTTCACCTCCCGGGTGGTTGGTTGGCTGTTTTACCTCTGAGCGGCACTATTTGCACACAAGGGCTAAATGGCCAGGTTACAAGGACCCCGAAGGCTCAGAGAAAGTTGGAGGGAAAGGTTGGATAGCCGTTTGGAGACAGATGGTAGCCTCCCGTCAACGTGTTCTTAGACGTGCATAGTGTACGGCTCTACTGCTCACGGACGGTCCACGACTTAAGGTCCCATCTGACGGATGATAGCGGTTTACCAATTTTATTTCACTTTCCAGACATGTAGCAATTCTGTTCTTCATCCTGTAATATAGATATGTTCCTGTTTACTTATCAGTGACATAAAACAATACAATACTCGTATAGCAGATTTCATCAATATATATATATATTACAGTATACATTAAAAATTTCACCTTTATATTTTTCTCTTATCATTTTATTATTCTTGCTGACTCTTTATCTATTTATGCTTTTAGGATTTTCATAATAGCCAGATGATGGCTATGGGGATTTTGACCACTCCCAATGTGTCAGTAACGAAATAATATTGTGAATTGTTTAACAACTAATTTTTCTCATTTGGTGTGGTTAAATAATCCAATGGTAATGATTTAGTAAATGATTTTACCATTTTATTCATCAAAGAGTATATCATAACTACGAAATTATTTACGTGGATTTCACTACAGTTTTCCAATAGTATTCTTACGTGGTCTGTAGTAGCGGTTCCTAATTATTTTTGGTCTATCGACCACTTACTCCATAAATTTTATTTGGCGGACCACTCGAATTTTAGACAAACTATTTTAGGATTTTTTAAGGAAGGGACAATTATATTTAATTAACATTTACACCCTTCATCGCTTTTAAATGTGGAAAAAAATATTTTGACGAAATTTTTCAAAAAAAAAAAGGAATAACTAGCTCACGACATGCTCGTCACCAGAAAATTTTCGCAGACTACGAGTTGGGAACTGCTTCTCTAGAAATTGGATATTGCTGCAGGAGATAATATTTTAAATTATATTAAATAACGTTCATTTTTTTCAAACAATTAATACAATTTAAATAGCAAATATTTATTTGTCACATTTTCCTGTAATTACCTGTTCCTGTTTCGTTAGCAGAGTTGCAGAAAAGTATCAGGAATGCATTGATGATTACATTGAGAAATGTCTTCTACTTTTTCCCGAAGTTGCCAATATCGTTTCAGAAAATAAAGAAGTGTTAACAGACATTTGCACAGAAGGAACAGATCTACGACAAAGTATTGTATTTTGTTCCATATTTTTATTTAAAAAAAAAATTACAAATTTGTTTTCTTTGAAAGAAATGAAATCAGTGCTTGACACAGGAGCATATCTAAAATGTAACCGAAATTTAAAAAAACTGAAACTGTTTATTACACTTTTTCACATGTCATGCTAAATAATTTTTAGGTTAAACTCGCTTTTTTGTCTCCGTCTAAAAATGAACCTCCCAAAAAACGTAAAACATGTGACTTGTAGTAGTACATCATCAGCCTTTCAGGGACAGGCAACTGTTTTATACCCCCATTGTCTCCCCCATGATGCAATGTGACAAGACTGATGTAACCAAACCCAATAGATTGTTTTCAACCACCCACACAGAGCGAGAAGTACATACCCCAAACCAAGAAACTTTCAGATATAAAAAAATAAATTTAGAAGTATAAGAACACTATGGATTGCACAAAGTAAGACATATTAATATTTAAATGAGTAAGTTCTTAAGAGTCAGGTCATGCCCTCCCCCCCCCCCCCTTGTATTTTCTGACATACTGAAAGCGGACTTCAAATCTGTTCTGGAAGAAAGTTTCAAAAGTTAAGACGAGGTGTTTCTCAAGTTCTAAATCTCCCCACCCCTTCGATTTATTTAAAATACGTAAACGCCTCGGTAGCAAAGAAATGAGCATGATTATTTGTAGTCAAATAATCTTGGTTTAAATCCCGGACGGTTACTTCCGGGATTTTTCTATTTTTTTTACGGAATTCCAGCAGGAGGTATATGGAAATCCTAAAACACCATTTTGCCTTCTCCCTTATTCTCCGAAGCAGTAATTTAACATTTTGTCATCCCCCTCTCCTCCCTAGGATAGCATGATCCGAGATGTAAAATATCTGATATTTTCACGCTAAATTGCTGTCATGTGTACTGTTATTTAGATATTAACTGTCTGATTGTAGCTATAGTATTTCTTTATAATCTGATTGGGTTGATAATTAACCAAAGTTTTTTTTTGTAATTTTAAGAATACCTTGAGAACGCTGATTGCATGAAAAGAAACTTGAAAAGTTTCAAAGTTTGCTTTCCCACACATACAGAAGGTCTAGCAGAAGAGAGTTCTGATGTTTGCAAGTAAGACCTTAAAATGTCCTTCTTTTTTTCCCCCTTTCAATTTGTTAGGCATGCTTACTAGACTTGTGTATGGTAAAAATAATCTAATTTATATTGTAAAAAATGTCTATTGCAAAACTAATTAAATTCATTAAAAGCAGTATTTCTCAAATTTTTTTACCTGTGCAACCCAATTTTCAGTTTTGTTATTTTTCCATAACCTTTAAAAATAAACTGTTATACATACATATAGTACACTCAAAATTTTATGAACATAAATGGAGTGGATTGTTCTCTTTCTGTGCGGCGCTTTTGCAAATAATGGGCTAAATGACCAGGTATCAAGTATTCCAAGAGCTCAGAGAAGATTGGGGAAGGAGATCTACAGAACAGCCATTGGGGCAGATGGTAGACTCCCTTCAAAGCCGATTCACAGAACAGCCATTGGGGTAGATGGTAGACGCCCTTCAAAGCCGATTCACAGAACAGCCATTGGGGTAGATGGCAGACTCCCTTCAAAGCCGATCCACTTGTTTGTAATGTGCACACCCATGAGACTGACGGCGGCTTTTCCAAACTTATGGGTGTCTCTTTTCTCCCTTAGAACAAATAGGATTACGTTCTCAACAACAGAAACAATTAGGACTTTAAGCTGAGACAATCACACTACAAATTTATTGTGTCTTCTCCGAGCTAACCTTGCCCTCCGGCGCATTATAGCCTTAGTAGCTCATGCGCCATAAAACTCCAAACAACCAAACTTGCCCTCCCATTAAGTGGAAAACTGCAAGTTCAATTCGCTCATAATTAAAGAACTTTATCTTGATTTATCAAGAGCAGATGACATGTTATTAGGAGGCCATGGATTCGGATCCCACTAGCCGCTAAACCTATTCTTGTTTTCAGCTGAGTATTTAAGAATTCCGTGATTACAGGACGTTTCCTGTGTTATTCTAGTATCGAATCTTGATTTATAATTTTTTTGCCTTTAACCTTATTGAGAGTTGGGTTGTTTTAACTATGAGAGCACTTTCGTTTTTCACATAAGGGCTAATTGGCCAGGCCACAAGGGCTCAGGAAGGTTGGGAAAGGGGATTAATTGGACAGCTATTAATATAAAGATGGTAGCCTCCCGTCAATGCCATCCTACATGTTCTTTTAATGTGCTTAGGATATAGTTCTCTCGTACACGCAGCCAAGGATTTACGCCCCATCCGACGCACGGTGTTCTTTCGAAGTCTATCGATGTCCCCTACTGATTCACGGCAGGGTGGGAATTTTGAGGAGATAAATCTCAACGATGGCCCAGGTGGGACTCGAACCAGGGAACGGTAGATTAAGGGCTTGGTGCGCTATTAATTGAGCCAATCCGTGATCCTTGTTTCGGAGCAGCTGTAGTAGAGGAATGTGGTGGTTGGAACAGGTGAAGGAAAAACAACCAGTAAGCTACTGATGAAAGAGACCTGGGTTCGAGCTCCGGGTAAAGCATGTATTTATATGTTGTTTTTCTGCTGAGGTCCCGTCTTCCTCACAGACCAGCTATGGTGCATAAACTGACAGGCTCCTATCAGACCCCTGTTACAAGCAGCAGCTTGAGAGGTATTTAGTTATTTATTTAAGAACTTCTGGCACACCCTGTACTCAACTATTGGTGCAAATGGGTAAATACTCAAACGTTTTCTTCATTTAATCTTTACTTCATCCATAAAATTAAAGATATATATATATAAATAGTTGGAAAAAATTGATTATCTTTCTAATTATTTTTTCAACTAATTATTTGAAGTGTTTCTTATCTACAGGAAGTTTTCCTGTGATACTTTATTATTGAAGATAAATATATATATATATATTTCCCTTTAATGTAGACTGCCTCAACTAGACTCAGCTTGTCTCTATGAAAGAAGCCAAACAAAATGCGGAAAGAACGCCGAGCTTGTTGCTAGAGCAATAAGGGAACCGATTGACAGTGTGAAAGAAGAAATGTGTAAACTTTTAGGAAAGCTCGAGTCTGAAGAAATCGAAGGCTACGAAATAGAAGAACAAAAAACATTCAAAGTTAAATCCCATTCTGCTGTAAATGATGACAGTTTCTACAAAGTAGAAAAAAGTAATGTTGCTCCAAAAGGAAACAATTTTCGAGATAAAAACAGTGCGAACGGTTTTATCTCGTTAAAATCCTTGGTGACCTTTACTCTATTTGCTGTAACTGCTCTCTATTGCTGATAGAAGTACTGTAACACGATATGAAACTTTAATCAGTTAATATGAACCATGAACTAGTTTTTCAGGAAAATGAATGACTCATTCTTGAACTAATCGATCGATTATGAGGAAAGGATTCGAGGGTGCAGGTGAATGTCACGCGGAGGAAAGGCGGAAAAGGATCATTTGTCATCTTCGAATTTTAAATGCATTCCTATATGCATATATATTTTAGTCAATAAAAACTTTAAAATTTAGTCTTTCAATTTTGGAATCATTGTAATTCAAATATTGTTCAGTTTTTGTTTAGCACTATAACCCAGGGCCGGATTTAGGGAAGAGAGTGTTATGCTTGCCCAACCTCCGATCATACCAGTAAGGGTAATAGAGGCCAAAAAAATTATACTTGGGCATATTTCAAGCATTTTTCAATTTCCCGAAGAGGGAAATGTTACACTGCAATGGAAATCAGTCTCTTGGCCTGACTAATCTGAATATATGAATCATGAAATGCTGCCATCCCAAATTATTAGCAGCCCTTTCCCTTCAACTATAATTATACGATTTATTTTAACAGAAAACCATACGAAACGCACAAAAAGGATTCACTTTTTTTAGGAATCAGTTAAACGGTGCAACGACAGCGGATTATATATATAGGTACATTTGTTTCATTCTTGAAGTATGTTGTTCGCATTGTTGCTTAGTTTTTATTTGTTTTTTTATTACATTACCGTTCCGTTTTATAGGTCTTTAAAATATTTCTTGAAAATTACATGGAATGTGCACAAGTTTTACAAGTTTTTACTTTCATTACTCTTAGGTGCCCACCTAAGATGTATTGGTGGGCACTCTTAGGTGCTGTATTGGTGGGCACTCTTAGGTGCCCACCAATACAGCGCCGGATTTAGGTGCCCACCTAAATCCGGCGCTGTATTGGACCCATTAACTGGTCATTGTAATTAAGTCTCATTAATTGTTGCCCATTAACTGGCCATTCTAATCAATTGATTTAACTGAAGAAAACTTGAATTTAAAAATGCTTTCTAATGCGAAAAAAAAATCAATTTTATAAATATGTGGAAAAAAAATTTAGAATATACCAGTCATCTGCACAAAAATTATCCAGCTAGGCTAATATTTGAGATACGGTTTTAATTTCAGGTTGGCTACTAATTAAATTCTGCACCTTCTGTTAAGTAATAGCTTCGGCTCCAATTGTACCCACAAGGTACAATTCGACCAAACGCTACTATTTAAACCAGGCATGTCAAAGATACGGCCCCACAGGCCATGAGCAGGTTAATTTCAGGTTGGCTACTAATTAAATTCTGCACCTTCTGTTAAGTAATAGCTTCGGCTCCAATTGTACCCACAAGGTACAATTCGACCAAACGCTACTATTTAAACCAGGCATGTCAAAGATACGGCCCGCAGGCCATGAGCGGCCCGCGACCTCAATTGATAATACTCGAATTTCACGAATAGTTTTTCTATACATTGAACACATAGGTACAGATTGTAGATACCTATTGAACACGCATATTCGTGTAAACAGCTGTTTCCAACGATGAAAATTAATAAATCTTAATATCGTCCAAGACTTACAGATGAGCATCTTCAGTCATTTCTCAAAATCAGTACAACCGCTTTGACGCAAACATCGATGACACAATGAAGCTGAAAAGATGTCAAGTATCTGGATCTTCGAAATAATGCGCTTTTTTTAACCGTTATGACTTAATGCCATTTTATTTTTGATGTATACTTCAAATTTAAATAAAAGATTTTTTATATAAAATTAGTGTTTAATTGAATCCCGGCCCGCTGATATATTTTGAAAGGTAAATTGGCACTTTGCAAGATTGAGTTTGACACTCCTGATTTAAACGATATATATATATATTTTCACTACCATGTTTGCCTTCGACAAGTCCCTCCCTAGGAGGGGAGGCGGCCATGACTCCCCCTATTTGAAAATACTAGTAAGAGTAAAAATTACTAAACCTGTGCATATTTCACGAAAACGTTTTAAAAACCTCTAACACGAAGGGGAAACGTTACATTGTAATAAAAATCCAGTGTCTTGCCTTTCCCCTCTTTTTTTTCCGATCGATTGCATTGTTTGTCACCTCTCCCCCGTTTTCTTTTCTAGATTAGGATTTTCTTCTTCTAGACTAGGGCTGGTCTTCGATAACCAAAGATTTTGATCTTTGGTTATCGAAGACCAGCCCTAGTCTAGAAGAGTGTGGTGGTGGTTAAGGTGTTTGCCCGAGTTGAAAGTGTGGTGGTTAAGGTGTTTGCCCGCGTTGAAAGTGTGGTGGTGTTTGCCCGAGTTGAAAGTGTGGTGGTGTTTGCCCGAGTTGAAAGTGTGGTGGTGGTTAAGGTGTTTGCCCGCGTTGAAAGTGTGGTGGTGTTTGCCCGAGTTGAAAGTGTGGTGGTGGTTAAGGTGTTTGCCCGCGTTGAAAGTGTGGTGGTGGTTAAGGTGTTTGCCCGCGTTGAAAGTGTGGTGGTGGTTAAGGTGTTTTCCCGAGTTGAAAGTGTGGTGGTGTTTGCCTGAGCAACAGCTAGCTTGTCTTCTAACCGCAAGGAAGTGGTAGATGGAAGGTGTTTTTTTTTTTGTTTAAAAAATTGATTAAAAATACTTGCTGGATTGGATAGCAGCTAATGAAATACAGGATGTCCGAAAAATAATTGCGGGGATTCAATAATATAGTATCACAGGAAAATGTCGTGAAGACAAGAAACCCTGGAAATAATTATCTGGGGGGGGGGGAAACTGGTTGCTCTGTGTGATTTAAACCCACGACTCCTAGACGTCATAACCGTTATTCTAACCAGAGACTAACCGTTTCCTTAAACAATGTGACATATAAGCATTTTTCGAGTAGGAAAATATGTGCACTGTTCGGGACCATGCATATGTCAAATCAGTATTCCACTTCTTTGTCATACACTCTGCAGCATATCTCTTGTTACTTGCTCAGTTCCTTCGCTTATTCTGCGCTTTCGTAGGATTCAGGCCTCGATTTTCATCCAGGTAAACACAAGTCTTTATAAAACTCGACAACGAAAGAATTAGAGTGTGTTACATCACGGCTCATTGGTAGCCATAGAATTGGACTATCCATCTGTCAGGTTGTTTTACCTCTGAGCGGCACTTTTTTTTTTGCACACAATGAGCTAAATGGTCAGGTCACAAGGACCCCGAAGACGGTTGGGGGAGGGGACCCACTGGAACAGCTGTTAAGAGACAGATGGTAGCCTCCCGTCAAGACCATCCAATGTGTTCTTTAACGTGCACAAGGTATGGCAAGAATTGGACTATCCATCTGTCAGGTTGTTTTACCTCTGAGCGGCACTTTTTTTTTGCACACAATGAGCTAAATGGTCAGGTCACAAGGACCCCGAAGACGGCTGGGGGAGGGGACCCACTGGAACAGCTGTTAAGAGACAGATGGTAGCCTCCCGTCAAGACCATCCAATGTGTTCTTAAACGTGCACAAGGTATGGCTCTCCCGCACACGGGCCACGACTTAACGTCCCATCCGACGGACGACGGCGTTTCCAAGTCCATCGGCGTCTCCTACTGACCGTGGGTAGGGAGTTATGCGGAGATAAATCTCAACACTGACCCAGCTGGGACTCGAAACTGGGAACTGCAGATTACGAGCCTGGTGCGCTACCGACTGAGCCACCCCGCCCCACTCTGTCAGGAAATGTGCATGGCAAGAAGAAGGATACCGAGTGAACATATGCAGGGTCAGGAAAGGTGCACATGTGGAAATTCACTGATTACGTTCAAAGCTATTTAAGGTACACTTTCAATTAAAATATCATTTTCTTCAATATGAACATTATTTTCTTACATAGTGATTCTCGAAGCCCCACCATTATTTTTCGGACACCATGTATTTACTATTCACAATTTTAGAATATTCCGTCAATTTCAATTTTCACAGTCAGAGGGCGCGAAATTTTGGAATGTAGCAAAATATTTTTTTCCTGCATAAACGAATTCCATATTCACCAGAGTACATTCTATTTAACAGACTGATTCTTTATTTTTCGTCGTATTATTGCAGTTTAATACACTAAATAATCCTACGATTCGCAATACTGAAAAACAGCTATATTTGCACTGGAAACTATCTTTCGCCCTATCGCAAAGTCCAAAGATCCTCTTGATAGGATATGAATCAAAATAAGCGTTAAGTTGGTATTTCCGATGGTTGAAGGAAATAAATCACTCGACTCTAAGTACCACGTATTCGTAAGTGTTTAATACATCAATTTTTATCTTTACAAAAATGCGTATTCAACTGCTGCATCTGACAGTTTTTGGAGGTAAGTCATACCTTTTAATCTACGCAGAACTTCATTCTCTAAAAGGAAATTCCCATTAAATAACATGTTCAATGTCTAGTAAATACAGCATAAAATTTTTTATGTATTAGTAAAAATCAATTTAAAACTTTAAAAAAATATATCCTCGTCATCTCTTAAAAAGTTTTCAAAACATTTGTTCTAATCAAGTTAATTTTCAAAAGAATGAAAAGGGTTCCCGAAGATTTTGCAATTAATAAAATAGCACAATTTCAATAGTCCAAATAAGGTATGTATCCGGGGGAAGGGGGAACACCCCATGGGTTTCTGAACCCCCCCTGAAAATCCGATCATCTTACATAAAATCTCAAACTTGTCTACTGCTTTGAAATCCAAAATAGCTGTTTTTGTATAATTTTATTTTAGCCTCATATTTTATGTCCAACACTAAAAATAGATTAAAAAACTATATAGAATATCATTTTAAACCTTTCCTGTTCGGTGGAATATTTTAACTATTGAGAAACCCTACTCAAGTCTTATTCTGGGACCTCCCTCCCCCTTCCTACGAGCTAAATCCTGGTACGAAGACGTGGGTTCGAGTCCCACTCACGGCAAAACCAATTCTTTTTAGCTTATTAGTTCATGTGTTACATTTGTATTAATTCTTTCTTGATCAATTCTGAAGATTTTATCGCATTTCTTTATATATTAATTTCAATTATTAAGTTTTAGAATAAGTATTAAGATGGTTCTTTACTTTACATTATCTGTTGCATTGGTAACATTTTAAAATTACAGCATTTCATAGTAGCAACTATTTGCACACTATTATGTTGTAGGGTCAAATGGGATTGAAGGAGAATTGTCTTGAGCAGGGGGGATTCTGAACCCACAACCTCCTGATAACATGTCAGGTACTCTGGTCGCGAGCTACCGGCTACCGATCAGTTATCCTTTATTACGGATGTTAAACCCATCACTGTAGAATCAGCCTCTGGTGGCTGCCTTATAATTGTAGGTGAAAGACTTCCATTTCAGATTTCGAGGACTTGGACCCATGACAAGTCACATTCCATGGGACAATTGACTGGTATTTCTTTTTATGAGTTATCCTAAATTTCCCACGCACATACTAGAGATGCCAAAAACCTGTGCTTGGAAATTGAGGATAATTTATAAAAAAGAAATGCCAGTCAATTGTCTCATGGAGTGTGGCTGTAGAGATACCTTAGAACTGTGTGTGAGATTTGAGGATAACTCATAAAAAGAAATGCCAGTCAATTGTCTCACGGAGTGTGGATGTACTAGAGATACCTAAGAACTGTGCCTGGGAATCGAGGATATATTTCTGCCAGAGCACCTGACATGTCATCATGAGGTTGTGTGTTCAGATCCCACCTGGCTCAAGACAAGAATCATCTTAACAACTTTGTTGCATACTTTTATGTTGTAGATCAACGTGGGCATAGAATAAAATTTTCTATGCCCACGTTGATCTACAACATAAAAGTATGCAACAAAGTTGTTAAGATGATTCTTGTTGATATAAATATTCCTTTTTAATCAATTCGGGATGGGCATCGAACATTATTTGGTAAATTGCATATTTTGAGATTACCAGCTCAAGCTGTGATTTGTTGCCTTAGTTTCATGAAAAAATGAATTTTGTTGACTGGACGGGTTTGAACACCTTGACACAAATTGTTAAATACAAGATTTTTTATTCTCATTTTACTAATTCTATTTTACTTTCTTCTTAGTTGTATTATTTGTTTTCATTATTTTGATGTTTTTATATTAACATCTGAAATAAAAATTATCATTTTTATTATATCATTTTTAATTTTTATTATTTTTAACTTGATTTTATATTTTTGCTTCGTACTCACAATTTTCATATCCTTTGGAGGGAAGCTTGGAATCTAATCTTCTCCTGCGCATTACAGCGAGAATATTATTTTTATTCGTAGTTAAGGTCACGGATTTATTATACGAGGCCGCTCACAAGGTGTTGAGGTTGAACAGGAAAGGCCAAAGAAGTGTTTTGTGGTCTCTCTCTTTTTGTGGACTCTGGCTCTTTTCTTATAATCCGCGTTGTGTATAATCCTACGCAAATTTTCGGTTCCCTACGATTCCGTGAATACTTGATCGATGGGTTCGAAATTTGGGGTTGGTGGTCCGCTTAGTTCTAGCTGTTTTCTACCAAGCGACAGGGTTCCTAGCTGTCATGGCAAGGGAGTAAACACTCTGAAAGTGGTGGAAATTTTTCGGGATGGTGCAGTCGCCTCTTTTGTGAATGGAGTAATACTTTGTGAGCTGAGTAGTCCTTAACAATGGAAAGCTATGAATGAGGTATCGATTAGAAAAGTTAGCAATGGATATAGTTTCGTCACAAGCATTTGAAGGGGTTTAACTCGTAGTTATAAAATACGGGTTGATAAGAGCATTACGAATATATGATTTATATAAAAACGGAATACCCTCTTAAACAGCTGCTTGCCACAAAGGTCTGAAAGGACCCTTCCAGTTTGTACGTCATAGAGAAGATCTGTAAAGAAGGCCAGACCTCAACAGAAAGACAACACAAACATCCTTGCCTTCCCCGTGGCTGGAACCCAAGTCTCTTCGATCAGTAATCAAACGCACCAACGTGCTTTATTTTAATAAACTAATGCTACTAACGGATTTTAAATAAAGACTGGATTCGTTAGCACATCTCTAATCTGATACAAAACTATACAATGGAAGAAACATACATTTATTCCACAGTTTCTTTATAGTGATTAGTTCTTAAACCTTAAAACTGAGTCCTGAATACGATAACTTAATAGTAGAGTGAATGTGTTTTATTTAATCTCCTTTCCAGCTTTTGCTGTGATTGATTGTTTCAATTGTCCAGAAGAGTCAAACTGCACAGAAAATATTTACGACCAGTTATTTGTAGACAACAGAGAACAATTGGAAACCAAGTGTGAGTAAGTTTTTTTTAATCTGTTTCTCTGAATATCAAAATATTTATATGTTGAATAAACCACAAAGTTCAATGATAAATTTTATTTTGACCCCTATTGCAGTCAAAGTACCGATACGTTAGCCACAGGGACGATTTTTGGAGGCGATCTTCAGGACGATTTGTCCCCCGCCCTTTACGATGCTCGTAAGCCGGCCAGGATCTGTAAAAAAATAAAGGGGGGGGGGGATAGAGTAGGAAAATAGCAAAAAAATGGGAACAAGAGACTGGATTTCCACTGCAGTAGTAAATGGTAGCTAGGTAGTCACTGGAAGGAGAGCTATGCACCAATCCCCTGTGATGATGCATAGAACCGGCAAGGCCTAGCACCTAATGTCCGACCCCGCCTTCTCGTGGTGCGGACCGTTAGTAACTTTCAAAAGAGATACTCTCTTGTGGAAGTGAACGGAAGGGGAGGGCTGCCAGATTACTGTGGCCTACTGATCTGGACAACTATGGCTACTTTTCTTATTTTTCTACCCTGCTGAGGAGTGGTCAACCACACAGGGTCCTGGTGCTGACCATATAAACCTACTGGACTGGACAGATATATGGCTCTGAGTTTGATTATGGATCCTGATTTTGCTGCACTGGTGGGCTTCTGTGGAGGGAAAATCTTCCGCTGTGTTTTCTGTTTGTTTGTGGGTTGACAGCCCCAAGTGAATAGATTCACAGGATATGTTTATCAGCTGGTGGATAATCCTGAGCAGAAGTCATCGCAGGCACCTGAACTCTTTGCTTCTATTGGCATCGTCAAATTCTACATTGGAGGAAGTCTTCCAGTGTAGATGGCTTCAGCCTTTAGTAGTGGGGGAACGGGTCTTTGCCCCATGTCTGCGATTAGGGGACTGTTTGATATTGTCGGCATTCCCTCTCTCAATAAACATAGTTTCTTTAAACATCCCACTAACCATTTTCTCTCCATAGGTAGTTGGAATGTGAGGACTCTGCACAGAGCTTTTTCTCTTGATGTCCTCACACAAGAATTCCACAGTTATAATTTAGATATTCTCGGCTTGCAAGAGACCAGATGGACAGACAAAGGTCAGATTCTTAAAAATAATCTTAAATTTCTCTTTTCAGGGAGGGACGACAATAAGCATCACCAAGGCGTGGGTCTGCTTCTCAGCAGACACGCTAGCGATGCTCTTCTAGGATATGAGTGCATTAATGAAAGGTTTCTTAAAGCAAAATTTCAGACAAGCGTTAAAGACTTGAATGTTATCTGCTGTTATGCCCCCACTGAGGATGCCGATAAGGATGAGAAGGATAGGTTTTATGAACAACTTCAGGATATTTTGAATTCTGTCAAGAAAGGAGATATTACCCTTGCTCTTGGTGACTTCAATGCCAAAGTTGGTACTGACTCTGACCTTTGGGGAGGAGTAATAGGCCCTTTTGGTATTGGTAGCTGCAATGGCAATGGGCAACGTCTCCTACAGGTAAGTAAACTCAATGGATTCAGAATAACTAACACTTATTACAAACACCGCGACATACATAAGTACACATGGGTTTCACCTGATGGGCTGCATAAGAATATGATTGATTACATATTAATTAACAGCAAATGGGCTAATTCTGTTAGGAATACCAGGTCATATAGGGGAGCTGAAATTGGATCTGACCATTACCTTGTTAAAAGTGTGTTGCAACTTAAACTTAAAAAGTGTTGTGCTAGGGTTAAAAAATTTACTTTTAATATTGAAGCTCTGAAAGATCCAGTTATAGCCAAAGCTTACCATGATAGGTTACTTAGTCATTATGACAGTCATGGTTTGCTTACTACTGAAGTTGAGGAAGAATGGGATCATTTTAAACAGGCTTTTTTGGACACTAACAGTACTCTTTTAGGAAAAAAGGAGCAGAAGAGGCAAAATTATCTGAGTGATAAGGCACTTGAGCTTATTTCGGAAAGAAGGAACTGCAGGAATGCCCTTAATCAATACCCTACTAGTCCTAATAGAAAGCATTACAGAGACCTTAATAAACTTGTAAAGGATCAGTTAGCTGCTGATAAGAATCTTTGGCTTGATGGTTTGGCTGACAAAGCCGAGGAAGCAGTTAGACAGCACAACAGCAGAGAGCTGTACCAGATAGTTAATGTTTTGTGTGGTAGAAAACGGACAGGCATACAAGGATTGAAGGATAAACAAGGTAAGGTTATAGAAGGGGAGGATTCTGTCATGGCTAGGTGGGCTGAGCATTTCAGTGATGTTCTAAACAATGTAGTTAGTTCTACTCCCATTGTTTGCAATGATGATAGATGCATTGGTGGCTTTAATGTTGACCCTATAACACAATCTGAAGTTATTTTGGCTGTTTCTAAACTTAAACTTCATAAATCCCCAGGGGTAGATGAAATTACTACGGAAATGCTTAGAGCTGGGAATGTTTCGGTTACCACTTGGATGACTGAAATTCTGAATATCTTTTATGATAAAGGCATGGTTCCTAAGGATTTTACCAGAGCTATTGTTATCCCTATTTTCAAAAAAGGTGATCGCAGTTCTTGTGATAACTATAGGGGTATCAGCCTACTCACTGTTCCAGGTAAAGTTCTTTCCATGATTGTGCTTAATAGAATTAAGAATCTGGTTGACAGTCAATTGCGTGATGAGCAATGTGGATTCAGAAGTGGTAGAGGATGTGTGGATCAGATATTTTCACTTAGGCAGATTCTTGAGAAATGTTTAGAGTTTCCGAAACCTTTGGTTGCTAGCTTTGTTGATTTCAAAAAGGCTTTCGACTCTGTTGATCGTCATAATTTGTGGTTGATTGTGAGATCATATGGTATACCAGACAAGTTAGTTAACATTATGAAAGCTCTGTATAACAACACTGAGTCGTGTGTGAGAGTTGGTAAGGCTTGTAGCAATTGGTTTAGCATTACTTCTGGTGTTCGACAAGGGTGCATTTTGTCTCCTTTTCTCTTTAGCTTGGTTATTGATTATGTTATGCGAAATTCACTTCAAGGGAAAGATTTTGGCCTTAAATGGGCTGGAGATACGAAAATTTCTGATTTAGATTATGCTGATGATTTAGCCCTTTTGGCAAATGATGTTGATGAGATGAACTCTTTCATTCGAGCTGTTGATGAGACTGGTAGGTGAGTAGGTTTGGTTATAAACAGAGAGAAAACTAAAGTGATGAAAATTGGTCAGGCAGGCTGTGATTCAGTTAATCTGAATGGTTGCAGTCTTGAGCAGGTGTCACAGTTTAATTATCTTGGGAGCTATGTAACAGATAATGGTGATGTGCGGCATGAGATTAACAGACGAATAGGGATTGCTGCCGGGACTTTTAAGAAACTATGGAGAGTGTGGAGAAATAGGCGTATACACCTAAAGAAAAATTAGACTGTATAATAGTTTGGTTCTTTCTAGGGTTAGTTATGGTAGTGAAACTTGGACACTTTGTAAACAAGATAACAGGAAACTAGATGCTTTTGATTCCAGATGCTTACGCAGTATCTTGGGCATTAGGTGGTTCAACTTTGTAACTAATGATGAGGTTAGGCAAAGGAGTTTGCAACCTCCTTTAAGCAACATATTGTGCAGAGAGAGACTCCTTTGGTTTGGCCATGTTGCCCGTATGAATAAGTATAGATTGGCGAATAGGGTTATGAACAGTGTGCCTAATGGCCTCAGAAAGAAGGGGAGACCTAGGATGCGGTGGGCAGACAATGTCAAACGGGACCTTGTTGGAATTGGTGTGCGGTGGCCAGATGCAGTAGATGTAGCTCAGGATGGACTTGCTTGGAGAACTAAATTGCACGGTCTGGTTGGACCTCCGTTGCCCATGGCTGCTTGAGGAGGATGATGATGATGATGATGATGATGATGACATTTTCCCTTCCGTTTTAGAGGTTTTCAAAATAGTTATTGAAAAATAATGAAATAGGCACAAGTTTAGTTATTTTTTGTTTTCATTATCCTTATTAGCATTCTCAAAAGCGGGGGGGGGGGGGTGGAGGACTTGAGTACTTAGATCCAGCACTGTTCGTAAGGGTTATGAAGGCGAAAAATGTGGAACTTATGTATATTTCATGTATTTTTTCAAGAATCTTTTAAAGGCGTCTAAAACGGAAGAGAAAATGTTATACTGGAATGGAATTCCAGTTTTTTTTAGGGGTGGCTCAGTAGGTAGCGCGCCAGGCTCGTAATCTGTAGTTCCCAGGTTCGAGTCCCAGCTGTGTCAGCGTTGAGATTTATCTCCGCAAAAATTCCCCGCCCTGCCCACGATCAGTAGGGGACACCGATGGACTTGGAAAGGCCGCCGTCCGTGGGATGGGACGTTAAGCCGTGGCCCCGTGTGCGGGAGAGACATACTCTGTGCACGTTAAAGAACACGCTGGATGGCCTTGACGGGAGGCTATCATCTGTCTCCCAACAGCTGTTCCAGTGTGTCCCCTCCCGCAACCGTTTCTGAGCCTTCGGGGTCCATGTGACCTGGCCATTTAGCCCATGGTGTGCAAAAAGTGCCGCTCAGAGGTAAAACAACCCAAACCATTTTTTTACTCCTCCCTTTTACTTTTTTCCGGCTCGATCGAGTCACTTCTCCTTCCCCAACCCTCTCCTTTGTTTCTTTCTATATCCTGGCCTGGTAAACAGCAAAAGGTTTAAAAATGTTAAGGCGTACCTAATATGTAATTACGCTTTCAAAGTTTTTGGCTGAATGTTAATAGAAGGAACTGTTGGTGAAGTTAAGGAAAACATGCAACTGATTGATACAGAATTACTGCTTAGCGATCATAATATTTCAAAGACGAAAGTGGCGCATCGGTAGAGTTGTCGCTAGAATACTCGATCGCATTTGACTCTTGTGGCAAAAATAACATCCATTAAAGCAGAATACTACAAAAGCAACAAGCAATCGCACAGAGAAGAAATCAAAATAAATATTGCAATGAAATCTAAAATATCAGAATGTAATTGAAAAAGAGATTGTAGATTTTCGATAAAACTACTTGTTACAATGTGAAAGCAATTAATTAGCGAGTCCAAGGGAAGGAAGCAATCAAGCATCACCTTTCCTCATCTCGCAGTTTGTAAAAGATCAGAATAAATGTTAGAACACATGGACGTAGGATGGTGATGTCGAGGAATGCGGTCGATTTTTTTAATTCAGATATTTGACTGACATTTTGAGAAATTATCAAATAACCTGTGCTCTTAATATGCAGAAATATACAGAAAAATGCCTACCCCTTCATGTAGGGCTGGATCTAGGTAGGGACAAGGGGGCTATCCCCCCACCCCTGTGAGAATGCTAGTAAGAATAATAGAGGCAAAAATGGTTAAACTTGCGCATAGTTTACGTATTATTTTTTTAATTGTTTAGACTTCTAAAATGGAGGAGAAAACGTTATATTTCAAAGGAAATCCTGTCTATTGGTCCCTCATTTTACTTTTTTTTGGCTCTATTGCGTCCCTCCCCCTTCCCTCCTCCACACACACAAACACCTTCATTTTTCTTCGAGATTCGAGCCTGCCTTCACCAAGAAACAAATTTTTCATATGCCTCTGATCATGTACAAATAAAACTGATTTCGACCGTTTTATAAATTGCAATGTAATTTTTGAAATCATAGTTCTTTAATTAAATAACTGTAATATATTGTCTAATTGCATGTATATAATAAAATTAATTAATTTTTCTATTTCTTTTACAGATACATAAAATGCATTAATGATTTCATCACAAGGTGTCCTGGAGTTATTAAATTACCAATATACACCGGTGATGAAGCGTTCCTAAAAGGCTTTTGTATCGATGGATCGGATTTACAAAAGAGTAATATTTTCTATTGTTTTCTGCATCTTTTAAAATTTTTATATGTACACTGTGGCAGCCAAGTGTTGAAAAGTTTAAGGATAATGCATTATTAGGGTGAACACATTTAAAGAGAAAGATCCGGGGACATCTGAAAATTCAGACTGAATGATTGACTTTACGTGAAATTATTATATTAAAAAAATAGCAGAATCTTTATTTCGTTTCGACAGGGAGCTGAAAACGTTTGTCACCAATGACGTCACAGCAGATGCACAAGAAACGCTTTCCAGTGCACCAGTTCGCCCGCTCGAACAATGGTTAATATATAATATGATAAAGTGCCACATTTTTTTTTAACGAAATATATAATGTAGACCCTTCGTTGGTAGTTAGAACAAATTACTTATCGATATTAAACAACTTGTTAATTTATTTTATTACATTATTTTATTTATCATACTTTTATTACTCTATAAAAAATTTTGTATTTTCCTGATTTCACTTTCCTCCTCTTCTAAATTACATAATTGAATTTTTATGAATTTCTCAGAATACCTGGAAATAAGCAAATGCATCAACGTGACCAGCATTAGTTCAGCATGCCCAATACCTTTCGATGACCCAGAAAATATCACGGAAGCAGCTATTGATTGCAAGTAAGTACTAAAGTCATTTTTATCACAAAATGTTTTTACAATATTTGAGCAATCAGTTGAGGGGGGGGGGGGGCATGAGCCCTTTACCCTCCCCAGATCCGGCCCTGGATATAATAGAAATTACATATGACATAGTTTAAAACTATGCCAGACACTCAACAAGAATTACTCGTATTGTCGCACGTCCCCAGAGGCTGGTCATTTGGGACTCTAGTCCAAGATCTGATCGAACATGGGCTGGCGTTGTATTTCTCTATAGAGCTCACTAAGAATTTATGGCTGCGGTATAGAGCCCATGTGACGAACAAGTAAACTGAAAAAATTTACTTGTGGGTAAAGGTTCCCTTTTCCATACACAATTAAATTACACAAGTTAACTTGGGTACCAGTGTTAAAGTTAAATAGAAAATGCTCTTAATGAACAAAATATTACTCCTAAAAATAAGAAAAGTTAGAATCTGGACTTGGAGCTTTGACTTCGAACGGTCATGACGTGTTTTCGCATCGTTCCTGGATTACTTCAAGTACTAATGATTAGCTAACTATTTACTTAAATTTCCTATTAGCCTTAGGCAAGACTGGGTGAAAATCCTGGTGGAGCCTTTGGCAGGAAGGGTAGCTAGTTTAGCCTAATCTTTTACTTAAACTTGCAGTTTCTTAGTTAGGGTTTTTACAGGTTTATTTTCTGCAATGATGTGTTAATAAAGTCTCCGGCTTTCGACATACTAATCTACATTAGACACGTATAAGTACAAGTCAATAGCCGACGTTAGATGATGATGATTAAACCTTTCTACTTCCCTGGCCTTACTGTAAGGCCTCCCCATGCCGGGGGGCCTATTCAAACAGGCCATAACACTGGATAACCCAAGAAATCACACTGGATATGTTGTTCACAGCCGACGTTAGTTGGCCGCTATCAACATAGGAAAAGTACGCGCCAATAGCCGACTTTAAGTTGGCCGTTATTGGCGTTGGAAGAGTACGTGCTGATAGCCGACTCATCGATTGGCCGTTATTGACTTGGAAACATACTAAACAAGTAAGCATTTCGACTTTAAAAATCCTCCGTTGAGGTATTCTAGCTCTAAGTTTTTCGTATTTTATTCGATTTTAGTCGCTACTGGAAAAGTAGAGTTTTTGAAGTTTTCCTTTTTATTCGATTCTAGTCGCTACTGAATAGTAGCTTTTTTGTATTTTATCTTTCATTAGATTTGTAGTTTTACATTTATTCTGATATTTTATATTCATTTTTGAGTTTTAATATTGTTATTAGACAGATTACTGTTATTTTACATTAATTCTGTCCTTTTCAAATCCGGTCTGAGCCGGTTCTTACAGTTGCAACTGTCAATTTGATATTTGAAATTTTAGAATAGTTTGCATACATTTTATGTAAGTTTGTTCTATTTCTTTTATTTTTATCTTATTCATACTTATTTATTTGTTTCCAACTGCTTTTGTTTGAAAATTGTTCAAACTTTTAAGCATTTGCAATGTCAAAATCTTGACATTCATGAAATTTCTATCCCGGTCCTGACAGAGAGCTGCTCTGTTAATGACGTTAGTCCGGACCTCTCAGAGACCTCTGTAGCTCACGTCTCTATGGATAGTTCACAACTGACTTATAACGCGCAAATTTGTACGTTTTTATCGGAGAAAAATAAACTCCTGTTCGATTTAAACTCAACTTTGGTAAATTTACCTTCTATGAAGGAATTACACAGCCTTTTGCCTGATGATCGCGTCAAATTCTATGATGCAATATTGGAAAGGTTTTATCTTGAGAAAGATATTAACGAACATGTTTGCTCTGGACTTTGCTCTAGTGAAACAATTGTTTTGGAAGTTGTTCAGGAATGGGATCCTGCCCCAAAACATGGTATGGATTTATTTCAAGATATTTCTGATGCTGCCAAAAAGCCTAAAAGGAAGGGTGTTGGCAAAATCTTAGAGAAAGGACACAAGAGAGCCTTGTCTCCCATCACTGACTCTGCCTATGCATCTAAGACCAGATTTTCGGTCCTAGAGGAGGAATACTTGGACCCTCCAGTTTCTGAAATGGAGGCTTCTGACTCTACCGCTACTCATAAAGGGAATAGCAATAATAATGGGAAAATACCTCCCATCATTTTACGTTCTCCTAAGAACTGGCTGAACACTTACAAAGAATTAACTAAAATTACTGTGGAAGCTTTCACTGCAAAGACCTCTGGAGAAACGGTCAGATTACAAACCAAATGCTCCAATGATTACAGGTTCTTTGTCAGATTTTTTGAAGCTTCAAAGCAACAATTTCATACATACAAATTAAAAGAGGAGAAAAACCTCAGAGTGGTAATCAAAAATCTACCCAATGACATTACCACTGATGATGTCCGAGTCGCCTTGTTGGACTTGGGATTTACAATTATTAAACTCTCACAGATGAGACGAGGAAAAGGTAAATCTCCGATCCCTGTATTCTTGGCAGAATTGCCTAAGGATGCTGCAAATAAAAACATATACAATGTCACAGACCTCTTTCACCTGAAAATACATATGGAGAGTTACAGGTCGAAGAAAACACCAACACAGTGCTATAAATGCCAGTGATATGGCCACGCGCAGAGTGGCTGTTTTAATCTGCCACGCTGCATCAAATGCGCTGGAAATCATATGACGAAGGACTGCCTTCGTAAGAAGGAATAGAGTCTGCTAAAATGTGCCAATTGTGGCCTTGGCCATACGACCAATTATAAAGGCTGCTCTTATTTTCCTACACGTGAGGTGGTAACTCCACTTAATGATAAATCTAATACCGCCCCGTCCAAGAAGGCTAATAGTACCTCTGTTACCCCTCAACTATCATATGCAAGTGCTCATGCTAAAGGTACACCAGCTGCCAAGTCAACAGGAAAAGGTAAACCTTTACCTAAAAGAGTGTCTCCTAATGCTTTACCTCCAAAGCAAGCTCCTTCTACAAGTTAGCAGTTTGATGCAACCATTTTGAACGATCTGAAGGAAATCTTTCTGATCTTTAAAAATCTTAATGTTTCAAAGATTTTATTAATGGCTAAGTCATTAATCAATGAATACCAAAATGCCAACGGCCTGATGGGTAAACTCACCGTTGGGCTAAAAGCTTTCAATTATCTACTCTCTTCGCTGTCCTCAGATGGAGCACAACAGTAAGAAGAATTACCTCCAGATTTTTTCCTGGAATGCAAACGGTATTCTTACCGACTTATGGGAGTTCAGCAACCTTTTGTCTGACTCCCACGCTGACATAGTCCTTTTGGGCGAAACCCATTACTCGTGCTTCTGATCGTCTCAAACTTCCAAAGTTTGAAGTTTACAGGACGGATCGACACACAACAGCCGTGTACAGCACAACCTCCACGGCTGTTGTGCTGTCTTTGCGGTATATAAACCGCCTAATTCTAAACTTGTCTTGAATGATTTTAAAGTCATTTTTGACACTAACACTCCTACAATTTTGGAAGGAGATTTAAATTCCAAAAATATTGCTTGGAAATCCAGAACTTGGAATAAAAATGGTAATCTACTCTTAGATTATGTCACGTCAAATGGCATCATTGTTGACGCTCCTAGCGAGCCTACGTTTTACCCGTTTAATTCCATGCATAGACCGGATGTTTTAGACCTGGTTATGTTTGGAATTTTTTACCCACCTATGAACTTAGTGTTCATAATGATCTGAATTCCGATCTTCTTCCGGTTGCCATTGCCCTTTATCTGTCTGTTACTATTGTTATAGACACTTTTAGTGTTGTCAATTAGGAACTTTACAAAACAATTGTCAACGAAAAAGTTTCGAATCATGTAAACCTCTTTCTCTCAGAAAGATAAATGATTCTATACTAACATTTATTGATTTGTTGACTTATTCCAGAAATGAAGCCAGCACTCTACGAAAACCTCATAGAGACTTTTATATTTTTCCAAAGGATCTATCGGATCTTATTAAATTTAAAAACAGAGCCAGACATAATTGGCAAAGATCCAGAGATGCTCAAGATAAAAATGTTTATTACTCCCTCAAGATTGAGGTTCGACAAAAGTTCAAGGATCACCGTAGCTTTATGTGGAACAAAAAACTCTGCTCACTCTCTACAAGTGACAATTCTATTTGGAAGATGGTTAAATCATCCAATCTTCCAAAAAAAATGGTTTCAGGAGTAAACGATCGACAGAACATCAGGTCCTCAGAGTTTTGGAAACCATTTCTGAGGCACTGAACAAGAAGCAGACAGTTGCTGCCGTCTTCCTAGACGTGGCCAAGGCTTTTGACCGCATCTGGATGGACGGCCTCATTTACAAACTCTCCATGATTGGAATGCCTACGGGACTCACCTGTATCATTCAATCGTATCTCTTAAATCGAACATTCGAGGTTCATATTAAATCTTCCATTTCTACCAAGAGAGTAGTGGCCGCTGGAGTTCCTCAAGGCTCTCTCCTGGGCCCTACTCTTTTCTCATTACATCTCTCTGATATTCCTTCATTTGAGCGAATCGTTATCGCACAATATGCTGGGTTGGGTTGTTTTACCTCTGAGCGGCACTTTTTTGCACACAATGGGCTAAATGGCCAGGTCAAATGGACCCCGAAGGCTCAGAGAAGGTTGGGGGAGGAGACCCACTGGAGCAGCTGTTGGGAAACAGATGGTAGAATCCCATCAAGGCCATACAGCATGTTCTTTAACATGCACAGGGTATGGTTCTCCCGCACACGGGGTCACCGCTTAACGTCCCATCCGATGGACGGCGGTCTTTCTAAGCCCATCGGTGTCCCCTACTGACCGTGGGCAGGGTGGGGAATTTTGTGGAGATAAATCTCAACGCTGACCCAGCTGGGACTCGAACCTGGGAACTACAGATTACGAGCCTGACACGCTACCGACTGAGCCACTCCCGCCCCCCACACAATATGCTGATGACATTGCTCTCATCTCCCCTTCCTTGGGAGTTGATTTTGCAATCAGAAGATTTCAGAATTGGCTTCATAAAATGGATACCTAGTATGGAAAATGGAAAATAAATATCAACACTGAGAAGAGTAACGCATCCTCTTCAGTGGTAAGAGGATTAAATATCCTCTAACTTTACACTTTTTAGATGAACAATTCAAGTGGCAGGAGACTGTCAAATATTTGGGAGTCACTCTGCATCAGACGCTAAAGTGGGATCCCCATATACACGGGATCATCATTAAAGTTATCTCTGTCAGATGTCAACTGGGGACTCTTCTAGGAAGAAACTCAGTATTATCCATTGATAAGGACACCAAAGATATTGATAAAAAAAGATAAAACACATGGTCATTCGACCTATGATATCCTATGCTTCCCCAATTTGGGCGAACACAACTCCCATGAACATTCACAAGATACAGGTCTTGCAGAATAAAATCCTACGATGTGTGGTCAATGCCTCCTGGTTTGTAACCAATAGACAATTGCATAAAGATCCGGGCATTGATCATATACACATATCTTAAGTTTGTCTCGCGAGGTTTCTACGAGTCAGTGCAGAGAAACCCGCACGAAATTATACCTTGCCTTCTGGACTACGATCATGAAGTCCTTAACAAATACAAGAGGCCTAAGACGATGGCTTTCGCTAAAGAAAGTTATCCATTTTAGGTCTCTTTGTGCATCATTACTACTCTTTGTTTTATGTTCTTTTGCTCTTTGGGGCCCACCATTGTGTGGTTTACTTTTGTTTGTTTTTTCAAACTGATGCCAATTAGGCATATTTCCAGATGAAGAAGGTTATGGGTACTATTGTACCTGGTACTTCATTTTATGATGTAACGATCTACGATCTATTTTAAAAATAAGATAATGCTGCTGTAAACTTCAAAGAGTGATTTCCACTCAATGGACAGACAAGTAAGATCGAGAGCAATTGGCTAACAGAAGGTAGCAAAGCAGACTATTTGACTGTCTCATGCATAAAATAGGGACACCTGCCTAATCCTACTTTTCCCCCAGAGATCACCTCTTGTGAACCAGATACACAGAGTTTTAGGGTCTCACTGGGCTAAGCGAGAGTTCTGTGCCAGCCAAATCCACCCTTCCTTTGGATTGCTGGTCACTTAGCTCGGCAAGACTCGTTCCACTGGGCAATGAACACAACTCTGATAATATGACTAAGTCTGGCAAGTAAGTTTAAAAGAATATCAATATCAAACGGAAGCACTGGTATAGTGATGCTTGAAGTTGCCCTTGCTTGAAGTTGCAAACGAAAACCAAAACGATTACATTTTTATAATGTACACTGTCAGTTTCAGTGTAATTGACAGTTGAACAATAATTTTTGTATACTATTTTTCCTTTGGTGATGAATAAAGCACATTTAAACGCAAACATTTTTTCTGCTATAATCTGAAATTCGGATCCGAATTCGTTAAAACGATATTTTACGTGTTGGAGATCCATAACACTTTGTGTTCATCAGGTAGCAGTAGGGAAGGCGTCGTTTGGAACTTTAAAAACATATTATTATAAATAAAATATAGTAAATAATTACCCCCTCAAGCAGCTGCTTGCCACAGAGGTCTGACAGACCTGAGCCTGTCAGTTTATATGCGACAGTTAGAAGGTCTGAGAGGATGGCAGGACCTCAGCAGAAAACAACACTAACAGCCATGTCTTAACCCGGGGCTCGAACCCAGGTCCCTTAGATCAGTAGCCAAGCGTGCTAACTTAGATCAGTAGCCAAGCGTGCTAACTTAGATCAGTAGCCAAGCGTGCTAACCACTCGGCCATGGGACGGACCCGGGGCTTGAACCCAGGTCCCTTAGATCAGTAGCCAAGCGTGCTAACCACTCGGCCATGGGACGGCTTATATTATTATTATACTGTCTTCATAATATTGCTGTGAATACTGGGGACCATGTAAACTCAGAGGCGGAGTTAAAGTATGGCGAGTAAGGCGCTTGCCAGGACATTATTTCTTAGGCGGTATAAACTAATTTCTCGGGGAAAAAAGCTTCACTTAAATGCTTTCGAAAGAGGGAAATGGGGCTTATACTAAATGAAGTTTGCACCCTCCACGAAGTATAAATAAAAACCAATATTCATTAATATACTTTCATATAGTCAAAAATACATATTTCTGTCCCATTAAATGTTTTTCATTTGTATCTTTACATGAATATATATATTATTTGAACAATATACAAAAAATGCGTATTAAATTGCATAAATAAGTCTTTCTATTTTGCAGGAAGGTTGTAAAAACTGTGGACTGCGTGTATAGAATAAGCAAAGGAGAATGCGGAGAAGATGCCACAACCGTTTTCCAAGCAATTCTGAATCCAATGGTCGCTAAATTTCGATGCAACACTTAATTAATTTTTCTCACTGTATAACAGGCAAACAGTTTTGACTTCTATTATGTTATAACATTAAATAATAATTTTTAATCACCCTGAGTATAGTTTTAATCACACATATATCATCGTTATATACAGGGTGAATCTGAAAAAGTGGGCAAAACATTACGGGGTGGTAGAACGCAGCTATAAGAGCAATATTCGTCATAGAATGTATGGTCGGAACGCAAGCGGTGAGAAGTTAAAAGGTAGTTTTCCACTGTCACATTTAAAGAATGAACACAAGAAGGAGAGGAGATACTTCAGAAAACATTTTATTAACAGGAATGTAATTGAGGTACATGCTCAAAGAAATTGCTCAAAAGAGCTGCCGCCAGCTGTAATGCAGGCTTCACACCTGCGGGATAGGGACCGACGACATTTGCGAAGACACCAGGCATTTCCCGAATATCGCCGGCAACAACGACGATCCTGGCGACTAGATCCATATCGGTTTCAATGGGGCACTCATAGATTAGGCTTTTCATATGGCCCGCCATTTCGTGGTTAGTATAACCAGCCATCCTCTCGGCAATCCACGGTAGAAATGCCGTTTGGTGCGAGGACGCCACCTAGCGGCTCGCCGTTTGCGTTCCGCCCATACTTTCTATGACGAATATTGCTCGTATAGCTGCGTTCTACCACCCCGTAAAGTTTTGCCCACTTTTTCAGATTCACCCTGTATATATCATTTAACGAGTATGAAAAAATTCAGCTACCTTATTCAATTTTATACTGAAGGTCGATGATGAAATAATGCTTGATGCTGATGGCACTATACATTGAGAATATACATCCATCCCTCGATTTACACGGTAGATAAGTTCCGGAAAATCACCGTCTAAATATACCGAATATCCTTGCAAATCGAAACCAACCACTTATGGAAAAAAAAAGGGGGGACAGATTCCGAAAATCTCCTTGCTGTAAATAAATGTACTTTGAAAGTTTCATTTATGCGTTTTTCTTTCTCAAATTTCAGTTCAGCAGTAATAATAAGCAGTAATTTTTAATTTTTAATTATTTTGTGCTTTATTTGCACTAATTCAGATAAGCTTAGCTTAATTTCTCATGCATTTGTTTTTCGCCACGAAAACAATCGTCGTTAACGTAAACGAACGCTGTCGAGTATTTAAACGAAATTTGAAACAAGAATATTTATGAACTGAATATAACTGAAAAAATAAACATTTGTATCAACACTTAGTGCTTTATTTTGCAAAATTAGCATTTGTGTGATATTTTATGAAACTGTAATTAGGAATTAGCTGTATTTAGCCTGTATAATAGTCTACAAAGTTAGAAAGATATAGATCCGCATAGTCTTATCCGCACCCGTAACCGCGTATATTTCCTATTTAATAACCGTCGAAATTTTTATCTTTTAAATTATCAGCGATTATGGGAAGACACTCCTTTTTATTACCCAGTAGCACAATATTGATGAGATAAAGTTCATGTGGCGGTGTATCATACTACAATAGAATATTTCAAAATTAATTTTCTATCCATCGAGAATTTTAAAATGCGGATATCCGCTGATGAAACCATGGATATCCCGCATCCTCGCTGGGTTCTGCAGATAAAGCTTGAAAACAAAAAAAAAATACATATATGTAAAAACATTGTAGCATTTTTATTTAATCATTTCCGTTTCTTTGTGTGTTGAATCAGACATAACATGTATAAAAAAAATATAACAGCTTTTAATCGATTCTTTCTACTGTGGCTAGCTCAGGAATTGGCAACCTTTATTTTTCGGTAATCGGTAAACTTTTTTCAGGAAAAAAGAGACAAATAAGCAAAAAAAAAGACACATTCTGAATTCTGAGTGCTAGAAATCACAATATTTATTAGGTCAAGAGGATAAGAGGAAAAGAAAAAGAACCGCCATTTTTTATGTGTACAGGGAAATTGCAGGGTAATGAAGAGGAGTGTTTTCCCATTAACCGCTAATAACTGCATTTCAAAGACCAAAACTACTCAGAAGAATTTACAAAATTAGATTTAAGTTAATATTTTTTTGGTGTTTAATAAAGTATATTTTTTACAAACTAAATGCTCTTTTTATCACAGTATGTTTTTTAAATTAATAATTAGTCATTAATAAACCATTCGACTGATTTCTTTTACTCGCAAACATACATCAAACCGTAAGCATTTACAAAAACCCGACGGTTATCTTGTAGTCAATATACGTGGATAGTGATGAGGTTTTTGCGGATGCGGGTGCGGATAAGACCTTACAGATAAGACTTTTGTGATCCGCACAGGGTTCGCAGAGGAGTTATCGTACAGTCGTACCGGGCAGAGGATCTCAACAGTGATTCCCCGCGGAACGAGGATAGCCGCATGCACCATCAAGTTCATGTGGCGGTGTATCATACTGCAATAGAATATTTCAAAAGACCACCATTAGGGTTGGGTTGTTTTACCTCTGAGCGGCACTATTTTGCACACAATGGGCTAAATGAGCAGGCGACAAATGCCCCGAAGTCTCAGAGAAAGTTGGGGGAGGAGATACACTGGAATGCTGGCCATTAAGTGCATTCCTTAACGTGCACAGGGTATGGCTCTCCCGCACATGTGGCACGGCTTAACGTCCCATCCGACGGACGGCCCCCTTTTCAAGCCATCGGTGTCCCCTACTGACTGTGGGGAAGGAGGGGAGTTTTGAGGATATATGCACCTATTAGACTGTTTGTAAATTATATTACATTCTTGCTTAAAAATTTATTTATTATGAATACTGCTGGCGGGACAATTTTACGTTATAAAGCTGAAATGATCCACGGGCCATTTGTAAAAGCACCGAGGGCCGTATGTCGGGAGTTTTAGACACGAGCAACTCCGCGTAAATCTTCTACAATAGTTTAATACCGTATGAAAAATTGAAAAGATAAAAATAACTAATCTTCGGAAAGCATTGCATAACCATTATTAAAGTTTTCCGTGGCAATCGATTGTTTTATTTTTTTGTCCTGATATCAACGATAGTGGTAAGAACAATGACAAAAATATAATACTCGTACATGACACAAGTTATCGGGAGGGGGGAAATAAAAGCAAAGCAGAATGAATGCAGTTAACGTTCAAGGATGCGATGATGTTTATCGAAAAGTCCTTTGAAGTAAGATAAGTAACAAAAGATATGGGAAAAATTGATAAATGTTCGATATAAGTGCACAATGAATTTTTATCCTTCTGTGATCAGCACAATAAGACTGTGTCCGTATTGAAAACTCCAGGTTTACTCCTCTTCAAATCGAATTTCAAAAATCATGAAACCCTGCTTTTTACATCTGTTCATCTATGGAGGTAAGATGTTCTGCTGATTGAATTCTTATGAAGATTGTTAACGCTCATGCCCAGATCTAAAAAAAAAAAGGTGGGGGGGGGGGGGGTTCGGGGCAGTAACGGGATCGGGCAGGAAAAAGGTTAAGAGGGCGGGGATAAAAGTTTGGATTTCCTTTCCAGTGTAACATGGCACCCTTCGTTACAGAAGTTGTTGAAAAAATTCTTGAAACATGCACGAAATATGCACAAGTTTAATAATCTGTGGCCGCCATTATCTATAATTCTCAAAGGGTGGCGGGGGGAGGGGTTCTGAAGTTTAGCAATTAAATTTAAGTTTATGACATGCTTTTATGTACTTTATATTTGTAAATAATAATTTTTATAATTAACATTTTTTAATGTATTTCCATTTGAAATCTCACTGAATATATTAATCATATTAACTGAATATATTAATCATATCAATTAATAATATTAATCTAGCTTTGGTGTACAAATCTAATCTGAAAATTTCGTATCTTCATTTTATTTGATCTCAGAAACAATGTTTCCACTGACTAACAAACCGATAATTAAGCCTCTGTTGAAGACATACGCTTCAAAATATTAATAGATGAAAAAAGGGGCGAAATTTTCTCCAGTTCGCCAAACACTGCAGTCTAGATAACCTTTTGAGCTTAGCCCAATGTATTGTTCGCCAAAGGCACCAGTTGTTAGCAACAGGTCTAGGACCGCCCTTCAGAATAAGAAAAATAGTATTAGATGTTTATTTTTTTATGCAGTCAGTTTCGAAGTGCTAAAAATTGATGTAGCGAGTTTTATGTGAATAGGACTGATTTTGTTACACATACTTTAAAATTAATGGAATGTGTTTTAAATATTATATATAAAATTAAAGCAAATTATGTATAGTTGACCTTAATTTAAAACGCTGTTCTAAACTGTGTATCACTATTGTACTCTCAGTCTACGTTAAATAAAAACATACAAACTATCGCTCAGTTTTATGTGCGTTGCATTTGTAAGGCTTCTAATTTTGCGTCCTTTGCTTCCGTTCCTGCTGTTGGTAGCCTATTTGATTTTTTTTATGGCTACCGTTTAACTCTCTCTGCTGGTAGCACTGTTCCTACCAGTTCATTTTTATCCGATGTATTATTTTTTTATGAATATGATCACTGTGCAAACTGATTCTGCAGACTGTTATATGTTGGATTTTTGTTAAAAACATTTTACTATATACACTAAAACATTTACTATATACCTTAAAATGTTAAAAACAAACGCGTTTCAGCCCATGGCTGGCCTTTTTCAGTGTGTTACTTCCTTTGGCGCCATTGCTGATGACTTTAACTTAAGTGTGACGTAAGTCTCTTCAATTTGATTGATCCTTCTAGGTTGTTCGATTTATATGATATAGGTGGTAGACTATTGCATGTGCTGCTGGTTCTCCTTTTCTTTCTTTATCTCCGCAAAGTTCCCCGCCCTGCCCACGGTCAGTAGGGGATACCGATGGGCTTGGAAAGGCCGCCGTCCGTCGGATGGGTCGTTAAGCCGTGGCCCCGTGTGCGGGAGCGCCATACCCTGTGCACGTTAAAGAACACGCTGGATGGCCTTGACGGGAGGATACCATCTGTCTCCCAACAGCTGTTCCAGTGGGTCCCCTCCCCCAACCTTCTCTGAGCCTTCGGGGTCCATGTGACCTGGCCATTTAGCCCATGGTGTGCAAAACGGTGCCGCTCAGAGTTAAAACAACCCAACCCAACCCTTTTCTTTCTGTTCATCTATTAAGAGCGTCCATGTATATGGAGGTATTATAATGTCATCATTTATGCAATAATATTTATATTTATAAATTACCATCTGCTCCGCTATATTTAAGTGAAAGTTTTTTCGGTGTGAAAAGTGAAATTCTTTTCGGATAGCTTCTAGTGTATCGTGAATTTCTAAAAAAAAACCGTTCTGATACCTGAATTGGATCATTTTATGCTGATTTAACCACTAAAAAGCCTGAAGGGTGTATCCGGTTTATGTACCGTATATACCTTTCTTGTATTGATACACAGTTTAAAATAGTGGTTTAAATTAAGGTCATATTGCTTAACTATGTGAAAAATAATATTTAAAATTATGCATAGATTTAATATATAGGTCTATAACTGATGCCTTTCTCCAGAATTCCGTAACATGTGTAAAGGTTTGTATTAATCATAGCTATGAATTTAGAAGGAAAAACTTTAGAAAATTATTTTGTAGTTGAAATGATTTTATTGTTCCTAGTAAGGGTTCTCATAATATCTTTAAAAGTACCAAAGAGAAAACTCAAAGAAATCAACATAAACTAATTTAATTTTTCCTTTTTTTATACGAAAAAAAGCAACAAACTATTATTAAATGCATATTATTCTTCCATGTTTTTTAGATTTGAACTCGAATATATAATTTGTTGTTAGGGAGAATGGGGGAAAAATCGAGTAAGAGCTGAAAAGTCATTCCCTATTCTTAAAAGCCGCAAGAAAATTCTTTTCTTAAAAGATAAAAATATACATTTCTAACGAGTAATGAATTGAAAAAACAAACCGAAAATAAACGGCATTGTAAGGAATCATAAAAATATCTTGAATAAAAATAAAGAGAAATATAAATTTTCGATGAGTACTATGAATTGGCAAATCGTTAGTAATGCATCTAAAAATGTAGTTACAAAAAATATTGGAGGATGTGAAACAGTATTTCCTTGATCGTTTGTTTTGTGAACTGTAAGTCCCTTTTTAAATGAACCGCGGGTTGGACGGGACTGGTTTAAACGAAAAATTTAAACCGATAGTATATCTTTTAAATGTTAGATTTCAAAGCTCTGTTTGTTCTTAATTACCTTTTTTTTTCAGCATTTGTCAGCATTGTCTTCGGTACGTGCGAAAATGATTTTAAAAAATGCAATGACATTGCTCAGAAAATAATGCGCAAAAATGATGAAAGGATATGGCCAACAGATGCAAACGAATTAGCTAAAAATTGTGGGTAAGTAAAGGTTGTAGAATGCATAATATTGTTAATGACATTTTGAGCCTTTTTTAGAAAAATGAGTCCGAGATTCAAAATAAGAAAGAAATCTTCGGTCTCGGACTCAGTGATAATTTAAATATCGAATTTTTCTTGTAACTATAATATTAAATTAAGCAAATGAAGAAATTCATTATTTTGATCATATTTTCAGCTTCTTTTTATCAATATTTAGCGAATGAAAATAAATACTATTCAACCTTTGATTATTTCGGAATTTTCTGTTTTCTATTAATGAATTGTTCTTAGAATTTTTTTGAATATATTATTCAAGATTTTTCATTTTTGACGAATTATTTTTAAGATTTTTCCTTTCAAATAACATTAAGATTTTAATTTTGTCATAAAATATTATAATTACAAGAGAAAGAGAAGAGAGATTTACTTATATTTATTATACTATCCAGTTCATGGAAATAGCAAGGTTGAAAAAAATCATCCATTTGGCCTCCACAACCGAACATCGGACCTCTAGGAAATCAGAAGGTCACATGTTCCGAGTCAAGGAAGTGTAGTGGTGTTTTTTTTTTCGCATTTCCCTGGGGCAGCTGTTGGCTCAATCGATAGCGTTTCACGCTTGTAATCTGCAGTTCCTAGGTTCGAGTCCCACCTGTGTAAGCATTGATAGTTATCTCCACTAAACCCCCACACTGCCCTTGATGAGAAAGCGGACACTGTTGGGCTTGACAAGACCGCCGTCCCTCGGAACGAACATGAAGCCGTGGGCCCATGTGAAGAACAACTGTACCCTGTGCACATTAAAGAACAAATGGATGGCTTTGAAGAGAGCCTTCCACCTTTAACAGCAGTACAGTGAATCCTCATCCCCTAATCCCCTCTGGGCTTTAAGGGTCTTTGCGACTTGACCATTTAGCATACCGTGTGCAAAATTTTCCACACACGTTCAAAATCCTCATTTTTTTAAAAAAATATGTATGGATTTAATTTATTCGTTTAAAATAGGACAGCAAGGAAGTTTGCTTTTTTCCATCATTTGCCTTTCGGTGAATGTTTCTTTACTTAAAAGCTTTCATTCTCGTAACGTAGTTTAGTGGCCGCTTTCTCGTATCCCATATTATTTTCGGTCATACTTTATTTAACATCCCAGTTAATCCGATCTTTGTTAATCAAGAGTCTGGTATATATTGCAAACTTTGAATTTCACTTGTGTTTTCCTAAAGTTCTACGTCAAATATTAATCATATTCTTAATCGGAAATTTCGCTAGATCTACTGAATTCTTTGACATTTAACGAACTTGTTGACAAGGCCCAAACGCAGTTTTGTAAATTTGCACATTTTCATTCATATTTCACTCTTTAAAAAAGAATACTCCCTGAAATATTGTAGTATCCATTTAAACATTGTATTTAAGGGTAAACATTTAATCCTAGTTCTGTTTTTCTTTCCAGAGATCTGACATCATTTTCCAGCTGTGTGGCTAGTTACAGTGAAACGTGCAAATCTACCTCATCTAAGTCTGCAGAAGCTTTAACAAGCACAGAAAATGTTTTAAAAGCTTTGTGCGACAAAGAAACAGATATTAGCAAAAGTAAGATATTTTGCTTGATTTTTGATTTCTCAGCCCAAAAATAAACAAACAAAAAACTCTGTTCAATTATGGTTGGCAATTTTTATCACGATGTTTGGAGTACAAAATAAATGTTCCTATATTTTTTCAGAATATCTGGCAAATGCGGAATGTATTAATAAAAATAAAGGAGCTTTTTCATCTTGCACTCCAGTTGACTTATCGTTCCAAACTGAAGGCGTTTTGAAACACTCATGCGAGTAAGTATAATACAAAAATGTATATATCTGCCTTAATCATTTTGTTTTAATTTAGTTGAATGCAGAAATTCTGACATCGTTCTCCAATTCTGAATCAATTTTCACGCACTGTTTGATAAAGTTAGGACTTCATACAGAGAAGAATTTCTTTTTCATTTGTGTATTTTTTTAACATTAAAGGGCAGGATATGTTCCCTGTAGCGGGCTACATCATACTAAGGCTAACGTTGACAACATAAATCGTGTAATCCAACCTATAAAATTGGGTTCTCAAGTTAGAGGCCAGCGGAATAATTTGTGTAGCTCTCAAACAATTATATTCATGATTTTTTATCATAATCATGGTAGAAAATTGTGGTTTACTAGCTTGGCTCGATTGTGAGGATCTGACGCTAGTATGACGAATATCATCCCTTTCAGACCAATATGAAGCCATTCAATTTTGATTTATGCTTTGAAATGAAAGGTGTGAAACATTTGAATAATAAAACGATATAAGTAATTTGTCCTTGCTACTTATTGCTTAAAACTAAAATATTGCACACTTTTTATTGAAAAGTAACTAATTTGGTCCCCATATAATTTGAATTTGAGATCCCTCATTTAAGGTATGTTTTTTCAGTAGTTTGTGGAGAGAAATATAAATGCTACCCAATAATTCAAGGTAGAGTAAAAGTGAGCTTTTAAAAAAACTAAATATCCACTTCAGATGTCCCATTTGCCGACAGGCCTGACAGAATCCTCTCTAGATCATGCACTGTAGAGAAGGTGAATGAAAGATTCAAGACTTCTGTATATAGAAAATAAAAGCACGCATCCATACCAATCCGGGATTCGAACCCTTGATCCTTTTCATCGCAACCGTATGCGTTAGATGATCATAATAATAATCCTTTGAAAAGCAAATGCGGAATAAAATTAAAAGGAGGAGGCAAATACAATTTAGACATTACGTTTCCATGAGTAGAGTCGCTCAAAAAAGTATCCGAACGCTATGGTTGATTACAGAATTCAGAAAAAAATATCTGGCAACGATTTTTTTAGAAATTAGTGATCTGGCAACCTTCGTGTCACGTAACACGAAGGTTGCCAGATCACTAATTTCTAAAAAAACGTTGCCAGATATTTTTTTCTGAATTCTGTAATCAACCATAGCGTTCGGATACTTTTTTGAGCGACTGTACAATTAGCTTAAGACCCATGATACCAAAGTTTCACTTATATTAATATAAAATGGGAAAGGGATTTAAATATATAATTATTAAGATACTGACTGAACAACATTTATTAGCATACTAATAAAAAAAATTTGCTTGCAGTATATTTGCGAAGAAGACCACTTGTGAGCTCAAGAAAAGTGGTGAATTATGTGGTGATGAGGCGAAATCAGTCCTCGAAAAGATGATTAATCCACAAAAGGAGATGATGAGAGAGATGTGCAAGGAATTAGGAATAGATGTCGATGGCAACACAGACGCAGGCAAAGAAGGTAAAATTAAAGATTATTATGGTTGCTCTAGACTGATTTACCTTTATTTTCTGGTGCTTAAACCAATAATTGCAGCTGTACCTCAAATTAATATCATTTAAGTTGCTAATAATTCGCAGTTACAAATATTCTAGACGCTAAAACAGGGGTTTCTAACCACAGGTGCCTGCACCTCACAGGATTCTTGAAGCGTGTTAAAGGGATGCGGGAACTGCATTTAGAAAACGATGTTTTCGGTTTCAAAAATAAACCAAGCAAGGAAATGTGTAAATGGGAGTATACGGCTTCCATACATCGCTGCAATGAATGCGAGACGAGAAAAAAGTTAAGAACTCCTGTGCAAAAAAAACATTCGTAGCTGCTCATTCAATTAACAAACACGTCACCGTATTTAGAAACACTTAATTTGATCAAACCTGTTGATATAGAATTTAAGAACCAATTTCCTGAAAAGCGAACTAGCCGTTGATAATTTAGTGGGCAGAACACATGGTATGTAACAGGAAGATGTAAGTTCGTCCCACTCAGGGCAAAACTAATTTTTTCATCAGAATTATTTCATGATTTCTATATTAACATTAATAAAACTTTAGTGTGAGTGACTTTCGAATTTATATCATTTCCGGCAAAGTTAAAAAGTTTGCCGTTCCTGATCATAAATAGCGTCATGAGCGACAAAAAACGGGAAAATTTATAGTTACAATTAGGTGAAACATGAACTAGCTAATAATAGTTTAGTGGTCAGAACCCTTGCATGTATCTTGGAGACATGGGTTCGAGTTCAACCCACACGAAATTCATCTCGTGCATCAGGTAATTCCAAAATAAGATATCAGTTTCTATCATTTGTTATAATGTTTGTGTTCACTTTCTTGTTTTTTATTGTTACATAGATCCAACCGAATGTCATGATAATTATAAAAAATGCATTAATATTGCTGAGAAAATAATGCATAGAAATGAAGAAAAGAAGTGGGCAGCAGACAGCAAAGAATTAAACAAAATGTGCAAGTAAGTTTTTCAACCTACATTAAAATTCAGGAACAAATCTCGTTTATTATTTCTCTTTAAGTAATGTTTAATAAATATCTTTTTTATATGGCTTCCTTTATATAACTTGACAATATGTGAAATTATGATTACAAAACAAGTGGTTTCCAAACGTTTTTTGCTTTGAGACAGCCCTCTGGAAAGTTAATTATGTTTGGTACTGTAGTTTAACATTTGAAAAATAAGAATAAAATACACCGCCCCAGCGAAAATGGGATGCTCGTTTATAAAGAGAATGAATGTTTTTCATTTTCCCACTTTTATACCATTTAACAGCGGTAAATCAAACTAATGAATGGTTGGGAAAATGCATAGAATAATATTTTATTGTTTTTACTATTAAAAATATTTTCCAGACAAAAAGAATATTTCATTTAGTTCTTAAAAAAAAATTGCATTCCCTCCGCAGGGTTAATGAGGCAAATCATTATCATCATTACTACCAATGTAAAACTCTTGATCCTTATACTCTACTAACAGTGGGGGAGGGGAGTAATTACGGTAAACATACATTCAATGTGTCTTAACTTTGACAAATATGCAAGCAAATGTTTTGAAAAAGTTTTAAACATTTTTTTCATTTCTTATTGTATTTTCCACTATTATATATTGTATACTCCAATACTGTATATTGTACACTGCAACAGGCCCAGATTTATAAAAAAAATCGAAGTGGCGGGGGACAAGATTCCCGTGTAGTATAACATTTTCCCTCCTTCTTACAGGTCTCTAAAAATTTATTGAAAAAAATGCATAAATATAAATAAGTTTTAAAATATTTTGCCTCTGCTATCCTTATTAACATTCTGAAGGGAGGGGGATGGCCGTCTTGTCCCCCCTCACTCCTAGATATGGCATTGTACTTCACTGTTATTGTAAAACTCAACCACCAAAGTTTAAAAATTTTGGCATAAATATATCTTTTGAAATATTCCTGAAATAGTTTGCATTGTTCTTTTTTCCCCGTTAGAGGGCACAATTAAAACTTTCCAGAAATTTTGAAAATTCAAATAATAATATTTCCTCAATAGCAATCCATTCCAAACAGAATTTTGCATTTTTATTTAAAAACAAAATTTAACATCTTTATCTAAAAATAAAATTTTGCATTTTTATCTAAAAACTAAATTCGAATGTACATCGATAGACAGACGAATAAGTGATAATGGTAACTCGTGCAGCCGATGGACGTCCGCGCAAAGCCACATTAGACCGTGGCCCAGGTGTCAAGACAACCATACTCTGTGAACGTTAAACACTCTGGATCACATTGACGAGAGGCTTAAATCAGTCTCCTAACAACTGTTCTGGGGATTCTCTTCCCAAATTTCTCTGAGCATTTCAGATCCTTCTGACCTCTAATGCTTAACAAGAGACTGGAATTCCATTGCAATGTAACATTTTCTCTTAGTTTTTAGAGATTTTAAAATATTTTATAAAAATGCGTGAAACATGCACAAGTTTAATAATTTTTGGGTTGTCTTCAATTGACCTTACTAATATTCTTAAAGGGGGCAATTCCCCCCCCCCTTTCTTTTCCCCCCAGAGCTAGCTCAGTCCCCTATCCAGTAACTAGTTTTTTTTTCCTTTGGAAACGAAGAAGCATGTGAAAAAGCAAAATATTTCGTTTCAGTTATTAGAACGTATTAGTTTACATGCAACATTTCTATAAAGAACTAAAGAATTGTATTTGAAATATACTTAAAACCAAAAAGAACAAAGTTACATTTTTTGAATGAAATTTGAGTAAACTTTTACTTTTTTTTTTTCAGAGATACGGGTTTATTTGACAAATGCATTACTAGCCACAGTTCGAAATGTAAGACAACATCGCCAGATGGTGTAAAAGCTTTGCTTAAAACAGGAAACGTCTTAACGGATTTATGCCAGGAGGACACAAATTTGAGAAAAAGTGAGATATCTTATATTTCATTTCAGGATTAATAATTAAACAAATGTCTCCGTTAAAGTAACACGAGCGAAACATGAAAATATAGATACGTTAACTGTTTCAATAAATAAATAATTTTCAGAGTTGAGCTTAGTGGTATTTAACAAACAATATTCACATTTAAATAAATATGATAATTTCCCAAAATAAGTTTCGTGTAGCTCCTAATAGAACAGAATGCAATTATAGTGAGTAACAAAAATTTGACAAAATATTTTTATTTTAATAAGACACTGATACTGTATTCAAATTAATCTGAACAGACTGGAAGCACCTAAAAGCGTTTCATCGAGATAAGGTACTGGTAAATCTAAGCTTTGCGAGCCTTAAAGACCAAGATGAATAAATCATTGAAGTGTTGTCAATGGCTCAATTTCGTAGCGCACCAGGCCAACACCTCCTATAAGAGGTGTTGTCCTATATATATATAAAGACGTCTAGAGCCCCTATATACCAGGCCGACCAGCGACGATCGGCATTTAGCGACTACGGTAGTCGCCGATCTCGGTATGCCCGCACAGGAAGCGTAGGGTTACGGCCATCACGATCGAAGTTTGCGGCATGCATATTTTATATTAACCAAACTAAACTTAATCGCAAACAATGAATGACTACTAACTTAAATCTAGCTATCATTCATATACATATTACTAATCGATATGTCACATAAATTAACATTAAAATACAGAAGCAATAGTCAGAAGTATATATTATAGAACGCTGTAAGCCTAATGCACGTCTCGGTCGAATTCTTTCAACCCACTTTTTTTAAAATTTAATTGAATCAGCCTGGAATTTAAACACTGTGCAATTGTTCCTATAGCTGTTTAGACAATTCGCAGCTGAGTATCTTCCGATAATAATTGTTTTTTATATACTTAGGATTCGAAAAACTGCGGCGTATACGGCGCCTGCATTGACTATAACACTAAGTCACGTCACCAGTTGGCATATGAATGGCGGATAGGTCGGTCTGGTATATAGGGGCTCTAAACGGAGTCATTTTTCTGTGACGTAGTTGTACGGCCTTCTCTGTAGGAGGTGTTCACCGGGCTCGTAATCTGATGCTCTTGGGTTCGAGTTCCAACTGTGTCTGCGTTGAGATTTATCTCTGATAACCACCGTTCTGTCCTCGTGAGAAAGGGAATATCGACGGGTTTGGAAATTCACCGTTCCTCGCACGGAATGTTAAGCCCCTTGTGCAGAAGACCAATACCCAGTGAACGTTAAAGAACATGATGGATAGCTTTGAATGGAGGTTTCCATCTGTCTCCTACAGTTGTTCACTGGATCTCCTTCTCTGAACCCTTGGGGTCTTTGTGATCTGGTTATTTAGGCCATGGAGTGGGTTTGGCCCAGTCGGTAGAGCGCCAGGCTCGTAATCTGCAATTCTCAGGTTCGAGCCCTAACTGGGCAAGCGTTGAATTTATCTCCGCAAAATTTTCTTTCCTGCCCTCGGTCAGTAGGAGACATCGATGGACTTGGAAAGACCGCCGTCCATTGGATGGGACGTTAAACCGTGGATCCGTGTGCTGGAGAGCCATTCCTCGTGCACTTTAAAGAATACACTGGCTGCCTTAACGGGAAGCTACCATCTGTCTCCTAATACCTGTCCAGTGGGTCTTCCCCCAGCTTCCCTGAACACTTGGGTCCTTGTGACCTGGTCATTTAAACCATTGTGTGCAAAAAATGCCGATCAGAGACAAAACAGCCCATCCTTTTGAAAAACACATCTTCGTTTTTCGCTTTACACACATTCTTCCGGATTACAAAAATTCTCTTTAGACTTGATATGTCCTGTAAACCGAACTTTGAGTAGCTCTATGTTATTGTTCACTTATTTGTCCCTTTAGTATGAATCAGTGGCCTCTAAAGAAATTTATCTTAGAAAGTGGAGTGGTTAAATAAATGGAAAAAAAATCACTGAAATTTCTAAATAGTTAACACCTCTTTACGTACTTTTACAGTTAGTTGATCACTAGGGACAATAGTATTGATGGGCCTGTTAACATCCATGCGACTGTGGTTTTCAAGTTGAGTTTTTTTTACTTCTAAGAGGCGCTTTTTGTACACAATGGGCTAAATACCCAGGTAACAAGGACCCCGAAGGCTCAGAAAAGGTTTGGGGAGGGGACCACTGGAATAGCTGTTGGGAAACAGATGGTTTAGGCAACATGTCTTCCAACATGTGTGGTGTCTGTAATCTGGCCTTAGGAGAAAATAGTGAAATTCTTCAATGTTATGGTAAATGTAATACTTTTTATCATATCAATTGTGTGGGGATCAAAATGGGAACTTCCTTGAGAATGACAGTTGATAGACGTAGTAAATGGCAATGCTCATATTGTAAAGGTAAATCTCAATTGCCTGTGTTGGAAGGAACCTAATTGTTTGGACTTGCTTGGCAGCAATATACTTAAACTAACTGATTAACAAAAAACTAAAACTGTCATTAATTTCAATGAAATGGTAGAGAGGGTTGCAAACTTAAACTGCATTGATATTTATAATTATTCGAATGTTAACATGGCATTTAATATTTTCATTAACAAGTTAAAGCAATGTCAAGATCTCTTTGAAAGCACCTTTAGATAAAGAGCAGAAACAAAAAGATAAAACCTTGGATGACAAAGCTTTACTTTATGCAACTAAAGAGAGAAACACCACGTATATTAAATTACACAAAGGTGAATGTAATATTAATGAGTATAAGAGATTTAGGAATTCTTTAACTGATCAAATAAAAAAAAAAAACTAAACAAGAGTATTATTATGGCAGACTTTTAATAGCAGGTAATGATATGAGAAAAAAATGGAATATAGTAAATGAAATGACAAATAACAGCAGAGGTCAAACCAAACTAACCACTTTAGAGTGTGGTGACAATACAACCACACTCTAAAGGTTTTAATGCTAATCCAAAACTATTTGTTAATTCCTTTAATGAATACTTCTCTACTTGTGCAATTGATTTGCTGAAAGATGTAAATAGTGCACCATTACAAAATAATGATCATGACTCTTCTTGTATTCAAAATAGTATGGTACTTATACCTACAACTGCACAAGAAATACATATAGAAATATTATCATTGAGGAACACTAGTTCTAATGGGTTGGGTTGGACTGTTTTACTTCTGAGCGGCACTTTTTTTGCACACCATGGGCTAAATGGCCAGGTAACATGGACCCCGAAGGATCAGAGGAAGTTGGGGGAGGGGACCCGCTGGAACAGATGTTGGGAGACAGTTGGTAGCCTCCCGTCAAGACCATCCAGCGTTTTCTTTAACGTGCACAGGGTATGGCTCTCCCGCAAATGGAGCCACGGCTTAACGTCTCATCCGACGTACGGTGGTCTTTCCAAGCCCATCGGTGTCCCATACTGACCGTGGGCAGGTCGGGAAATTTTGCGGAGATAAATATAAACTAGTTCTAATGGGCTTGATACTGTAAATGATTTCACTTTCAAAGCCATTAGTCCTTATGTATTGGAATTGTTAGTTTACTTATGCAATTTATCTTTTACTACTGACAGTTTTCCTGATATTCTAAAAACTTCAATAGTTACACCAATATATAAAAATGGAAGCAAAAATAAAATGGATAATTATAGACCAATATCAAACTTCTCCGTTTTTACTAAAGTAATTCAAAAAATATTTAAAAACAGACTTGTTGACTTTCTGAATAGATATTAAATCATAAATAAAAGACAGTGGATTTCAAGCACAAAAATGAACTTTTGATACTTTTGTATATTTAACTGAAAATCAAAATTGACTTCTTCTGCACCTTCATTTCAAGATTTGGGAATATTACCGTTGAAAAAAAATATACATATACAGGCTATTAATTTATATTTACAAAAATGTGTAAAATTTGCAAATGAAAACATCTGAATACTTGAATGATCGTGCCGATCAGAATAAATAAATGAAATGAAATATTAATTATTAAATTCCAAGAAATGAAAATAAATTATTAATTCTAAGATTACATAAGGTAAAGTTTAAACAAAATGTTCTGTATTCTGGTCCCAAATTATATAAACAATTTAATAGTAATATCAGATTTTTAAATAATGAAGTGTTGTTTAAAATCACATCTTTGAGTGGCTTATGAGTTGGAAAGTATAGATCATTTACTTGCATGAGCTATGTTGTCAGTCGTTTTGGTTTTTAAATTTTTGGATAATTTTGCACCTCAAACAAGTTTCCTTAAGAGGTTGCAGTATTTAAGTATATTAATAATTGTATTATATGGTTGAAATAAATTTGAATTTGAATTTGGTAGCATCTCGTTAAGGCCATCCAGCGTATTCTTTAACGTGCACAGGGTATGGCTCTCTCGTACATGGGTCACAGCTTAACGTCCCATCCGACGGATGGCGGCATTTCCAAGCCCATCGATGTCCCCTATTGACCATAGGCAGAGCGGAGTGTTTTGCGGAGATAAATCTCAGCGCTGGCCCAACTGGGACTCGAACCTGGGAACTGATGATTACGAGCCTGGCACGTGGTTTTTGAGGTTTGCCTTTTGTATTACACAGAACCATTTGAAATAAATGGAAGATTTTCATCTTATACCAAAGGAAAGGCAAATTATACATTTAATATCTTGAATAATAAACTTTTCATCGGAATGAGACTGGAAGTAAATTAAAGAACTAAATAATGTCTGTTTAAATCATTAATTTTACGAATACTATTCGTTCAACATTAAAAGTAATGAAAGTTGGAAAACGTAACAGAAATCTTTACCAATCAGGTATTTATTTCAGACGCTCAAAAGACATCCGAAAATAATCATATTCAACCTTTTACTAAATAATTATTGTATTTTGAATAATTCGTGAAAAGCTTTTTCCAATAGGAAGGAATGAATTACGCTACAGTAATAATCATTTGTAGTAATTTGGCAAGTGTGAAAAAAATCCAGCAGTCGGCCTCCCAGACTAGTGTCTTCCATCTAATAATGCTCCTAATTTTCTAAGTATATATAAGTATAAGCTACCTAATATTATATTGTGTCAAATGCATGAGCGTCTCGACGCTTAGAATAACATGTTAAAGCTTCGTATCACAACCATCATAACCTTCTTTAAGGGAGCGCCAATTATCACTACCTTAGCTCAAGTGGTAGAACAACTAGGGCCAGAAGATTCCAAGTTCGTGTCTGGGAGGCAGATAGGTGGAGTTTTCTACACTTGGTAAATTACTAATGCTTTCAATTAACTGCGGTTTTGATGAAACTTTCTAAATAGTGCGGTGCAGTTAATGTTCCAGCTGTCATAACTTTTTTAAATGCTGAACGAACATTGCTGAAATTTAAAGGAGGGCGCACACTGCCGCAATTTGCAACAGCAATGCGACGATGATTGCAATTGTTTCTTTAGAATGCGTTCTAAGAACATTCATAAAATATTCTAAGAATCTTTAGGTGTATTCATAAACCTTAGGACCTTTTTTAAGCCTTTAGAATTGTAAGAACTTCTAGGTGCATTCGTAAAATGCACCTTAAAAGAGGATCATCGTCGCATTGCTGTTGTAAATTGCGGCGGTGTGCGCTCTCCCTAAGGCTTAGACTACATTTTGATCTTTAATTTACCTGTAATTTCATTCTCATGAAAAAATAATATTTTTTAAGACAACGAGTATCCAGTCTGACTTTCCATTGGCGTAACACAGAAATTATTTAATGGTTCGGTACTGATCTGCATTTTATGTAAATGTACATGCAGTTTCTACGAAGGCAATATATACACTGCAAGTGTTATTTAATCTTTTTTGAAGCTTAAAAAATCGTGTTCATATGATTCAGGTTGAGAATGATTATCAATGGTAAGTATAATGTGGACAAAAGCCTGTGATGTTTCTTGAAACGAATTATAAAGCAGGAAAAATATTCTACAAATTACCCATAAAAAGTAATGTCTTCTTTGCTATATTAATCATCTTAACGTAAAGAAACGACAGAAATAAGATATTGTGAAAAAGAAAGGTTTTCTTTAAAATCAAAATACTCATGATTTTTCTCATATTTAGCCCCAGCGAAGTTCCTTTTTGTTTCAAATTGTGACTTATTTTCGTCAGAATACATCCTTCACATTTCATGATATATTATGAAAAGTGTAAATTTTGTCATATATATTGAAATATCTACATTATTTGCATATTACTGAAAGTACAAACATTCTAAATGTGTATGCTATTGAACTATTTGCAGAATATCTGGCCAAAGCTAAATGCATGAACGATAATGTCCAAACTTTTGTGGCTTGCAATGACATTGATTTATCATTTGAAGTTGTAGGAGTGTTAAAACATGCTTGCGAGTGAGTATAAAATTTGCGTTTCGTAGCTTTCAATTTAACGATTTATGAATTTCCAAATTTATGATTAACATTGGACACATGTGTTCACATAATCTGCCATTACTTCAGTGATATTATATTTTTGATATTATAGTGTTGTTTATTGCAATATACACAGGGGTGGAAATGGGTTTTCAGAACTAGGTGGAAGTTTCACGATCAGTTGAAACGACGTTAAAGCAATACATAAAATTTTTGTTTAAAAGCCCAAGAACTATAACGAAGAATATTGTATAGGAGGGGGACTTAGAGTATCAATATAGATATAGAGTGTACCAATTCCCTGTCGTTGATTATGCGGAATCAAAAACCTTGAATGTACGTTCTGTAGCGTAAATATTTCACCCCTCTGACAGACTAAATGTATTCATCTGAAAATTAACCCACATAGAGATGTTTCGTAAGACACTGTCATCAGCTTCAATGCCATGGATACACTTAGTGGCAAGTCGTAATATTTACTCATGACATTGGCCTAGAGTTAAGTTCTTTTTACCTCTGAGAGGTAAAATGCATTTTCAATTACTGAAATATTCCATCGAGTAGGAAATATTAAAATACTGCTCTATATGGAAAATAATTTCATAGTTTTTCTTTTTTCAAATCTATTTATAGTATTGGACATAAATATGGGGCTAAAGTAAAATTATACAAAGACAAGTATTTTCGATTTCAAAGCAGGTAGACAACTGTGAGATTTCGTATAAGACGACCGGATTTTCGGGTAACTGTTACTCCTTTGAAGTTCTCTATTTCCTGCAATGTCAACATTCTGGGGAGGTATGGATATAACATGAGCTTCCTTCCCCGGTACGTCCCTGGAAGAGGATTCATGATCAACTCCACACATCCCTAGAATGTTGGTATTGCAAGAAAATGAAGTACTTCAAAGGAATAACAATTTCAGTCTGATGAGGATGACGGGTAATAAACCGTACCAACCTATCTCAAACCTGCTCAACAAATTTCAAATCAAGAGACAAAACTAGACAATTATTTATGTCTAAGTCATTTAAGGAATCTCTTGAAATGTTTATAGTATTTCGGTGAGTATTCCATGGCTAACAGATGGCATTCTACCATCAAATGAGCACCGGCAGGATGCAACTGCTCTGAGAATTGTATCGACAATAAGTGGTCTGATAACTCTCAACTGAGATGAAAGGTGAAAAGATGGAGTAGCCGATGGGAACTCAAGAGTCATATTTTCGTGTTTCATAACGCTCTCGACTGAAAGAAGTACAACTCGGATATTCCTAAACTGAATCTCCAGAAATTATGTCTATATAAACAGGAAATGTGTAACAGAGTTTGAATTTAGCATTTTATTTGCGAAGATAAGATAAATGCACTTCTATTACTCATCATCATTATTTCACATAATAATGGTTAGAAAAAAATTTTCTACATTCAACTAGTAATCTTAGAATTTATCGAAAAAAATGTCAAGGATAATACTGAGTGTTTAACAGCTATTAAGCCGTTTTAAGTAACTGTATGAAGATGGGTGTAGAGGAAAAATTGTCTTGAACCGTGTGAGATATCATCTGGGAATTCATTTGTCAATGATAATTATGTATCGTACATAAAAATACAACAGTCTTTTAATGCCACACATAACTATCAAAATTGAAGAATTGAAAATATTTCTACCATTGTAAGAGCTTAATTTAATCTAGCTCAGTTTATGCACAAAAAACAGAAAGAACATTATAACACTTATGCATTTTTACTATAATTATTAAGTCCAAGATGAGAAAAAAAAAAGGTTTGATTAAAGTCTAATAATTTAATTGTTTTCAGAAAATGAATGGAACACCCCTAAGGACTTTTTACTGATCGTTGGCAAAGGACCTTTTCATTAGGGAGCATCTTTCTAAAGATCTTTGCGTAGAAAGCTTCCAAATGTCTTTGCATAGAGGGGCTTCTAACAGTCTTTGCGTAGTGGATCTTCTGAAGATCTTTGCCTAAGTGAGCTTTTAATCGTCTTTGGTAGGAAGTTTCTAAAGGTCTTTTCATGAAAGAGCTTCTAAAAATATTTTCCTATGAGTGCTTCTAAAAGTTTTGGGGTACGTCGTTATTGCATGGGGAGCTTGTAATGGTTTCGACATGGGGTATGCTTCTAAGGGATTTTTCTTAGGGATGATTCCAATAGGCTTTTCTTAGGGCGATTCTAATGGTCTTTTCGTACGACTCTTCCGATAGACTTTACATGGGCGCTCCCAACGCACTTTCTACAGGAGCATTATCCATGCTTCGAATGGGTCCTGACTTCATTACCCACATTTATTTATTATTTATTTATTTAAGGTTTTATTCTGTAAACATAAATTAGTGAAAAATTAAAATGGATATCAATCGAATTTTTCGTTTTCTTTCTAGGGTATTTGCGAAAGGAACTAAGTGCGAGCTAGAACAGGGCAAAAAATTGTGTGGTGATGACGCCAGATCAGTTCAGGAAAAAATGGTCGAACCACAGAAGGAAATGATGAAAACCACATGTAAAGACTTGGGTGTGATCATCGATGACGGAGGAGATGAGAAAGATAAGAAAAAAGACGACGGTGGCGGCGGTGTGAGTGCAATGTTTCCGATGAATTGGGTGATTGTAGCAGCTCTCTTCCTACTTGTTAGACTGCATTTTACATGAGCAAATGTGTTTTATTTAGTGCACGTTTGCAAATAAAGAAATATGTTTCATTTAATTTGGAAAAACAAATGTTTCTCTCTCTATTTTGTAATTAGTGTTGTTTCAGTTAATAATTAATTCTAGGACTAGGGGAAATACTCAATGAGTGCAAGGCCTTCATTGCATGTCGTCAATGATACTGTTGCGGATTACAAAAATGATAGCCACTGAGCGTGAGTATTAAAAACTATATTTCAAAACCAAATTCAATACAAGGTAAATTGTTACAAAGAAAATATGGATGAAGTATCTTATTAACAAATCATCTATTAACCATACACAAGTCATCAATCTTCCTGCGCAGAGCACACATTAGCTCTGTCAATTCCACTAAATATTACCTTTTTACTTGATTACCATGTCGCTTGAACATCCGCGTACACATCACATAAAAGATACCACTTTTATACTTTCCGCGTACACAACACATAAAGATAATTCTTTATACTTAACGCGCACTGTCTCAGAACAGCTAACCGTCCATTTTCGAACTCTAGACCGTTAAACACACGACCGTTACACGCTCCACTGTTCTTCTTCAAATTCTCCCAAAGTTCTTATTCGTTGGCTGATACTTTTTGCTTTTGGTTTCCAGATTCCTTCTGTCGTAACAATACTTTATTCAAATAAATATAATTCAGATGGAATTTATTTAGTTTAAAAGTGATAATTTTAACACGAATCCTGTGTACAAAACTCTGGACTTGAATGCTGATGAAAAGTGTGAAATGTCAAGCTCGTAAACTACGTAGATCATTTAGAACAGGACCGTGGATTCATTGCAAAAGAAATTACATTTAATAAAACAAAAAATCATTATACTGAATATGGTTTATTTCTTCCAATTTTTCTCTCTCTCCTCTTATGAAACATAGAATAACGTTTTGCAAAATAATGTTGTAGTGGCGGAGAATCGCAACGATTTTGGAAACAGTGTGAGAGGTGTTTACCCCCATACACTTTCTATATATATATATTTCGTTTAGAAAAAATGAAGTTACGAAAATTAGCTATAGAAAATTAACTAGAGAAACCAAATTTGTAGTGGCGGATAGCTTATCACTTGTAAAAATATTGTTATAACTGTGCAGCCACTGAAGTTTAACGTTATCAGTTCAGGGAGAGTGCAACATCAAGTATTGGCATATGGCGTTCGGTATCGTAAGTGCTTATCAGAATATTTAAGAGACTGCTTCACGATAATGTTTCACATTATATAAGAAAAAATTTGTTTCGAAACTGCGCAACAGGGAAAAAAACGGAATATAATTGAGAAAGTGGGAGAAAAAAATAACCTTTTGTCAAAAAAATGGCTATTGGCTTACTTCAACTATTAGCTTTCGGAGGTAAGTAAATAATAAAAAAAAATTGCTAAAAATTTATTTTAAGGTATAAACTGATCGAATGCTCCTTAATTACGATAAGTAGGTGTCTTGAACATCGCTATACAGTTCTCATGCATATGCTACAAATGCTCCTTACTGCCGCAGTTTTCAGTAAAGGTCAAAAGGAAAATCTAAAAAATAGCATTTATTGTCTTTAAAAGTACGCTTGAATGCCAGGGTCGGAACTTCAGGCGTACTTTTAAAATTTGCATTTATAGTTTTTTAGAGTTTGAATTTTATTTTACTATTAGGGTTATTTTCCTGTAAATGAAATTTTGAATGTGTTTGCGATTTCCGTTTAGTATAAGTATGCTGAATAAAACTGAGTTCGGCTGTTTTACCAAAAGCGAAATTTTTTTGCTCCAGAATGGGCCGAGATATATAGAATACCCGATCCTCACTAAATTGTTGTCAGACCCAATTTATTAACGACTAGTCCGTCCGTAGTCGAGTGGTTAGCGTTCTTGGATACTGAACAAAGGGTCCTGGGTTCGAGCCCTGGATAAGGCATGGATGTTCTTGTCGTTTTCCAGCTGAAGTCTCGCATCCTCACAGATTTTCTACTATGGCGTATAAACTGATAAGATTCTACCAGACGTCTGTGGCAAGCAGCTGCTTGAGGGTATATTCTTTTTTGATTGAAATTTTCATTTTATATTTTAAAAGTCGTTCAAGTTAGTTGTCTATGTCTTATACTGTATCTATTTATTGTCTTAGTTCAAGCCCTATGTCTGGGTGATGGAGAGTGATCTTTATTACGTCACATAGGGAAACGGGTATACACAGAAGGAATTCATCAGCGCAGCAATCAATGGTAAGCAGGCCGGGATCTAGAAAAACGCAAAGGACTCAATCTAGTAGAAAAAAGTAAAATCCCAAGAGACTGAATTTTCATTGCGGTATAACTTTTCATCCTCTATTTTAGAGCTCTTTTAAAAATTTCTTTAAAAAATGCACCAGGATCGGGAACATCAGGAATATTTTCAAAAGGGAAAGTTGTTTTAAAATGCTTTTAAGAGGAGAGAAGAGAGAGATCAATGTTTCAAGACAAATATTTAGGTCGGGCCGTTCATTAATAAGTGCAGTTGCAAATGCAGCAATCATTAACAAATTATATAATAACACAACTAAAATGCCCAACAAGAAAGAAAAATAAGGTGAACTTATTGCTGAAAATACGTGTAATGTTTTTAATATTAATAAATAAAAATAAATAACATGCTTCCGAAAGCAAAGGAAAAAAATTAAGATGACATTTCGTTAAGGGAAAACTGACATTAATGTTTGGTACAGTCGCTCAAAAAAGTATCCGAAAGCTATGGTTGATTACAGAATTCAGAAAAGATATCTGTTACGTGACACGAAGGTTGCCAGATCACTAATTTCTAAAAATATCGTTGCCAGATATTTTTTCTGAATTCTGTAATCAACCATAGCGTTCGGATACATTTTTGAGCGACTGTACAGCTGATCTTTTTCAAAATATATATTGATTTTTCGACCAACCTTTCCGAGGCAACCTTCCCATTTGTTCCCTGCAGACATCAAAGGTGATAAATATCGATTTGAACATGATGAACCTTGCATGAATTACAGACAAATCCTGCAGTGAAGTATCCAAAGTTCGACAATTTGAAGTACATTAACGTTTTAATTCCGCTATCAGGGTCCTCTGCTGATTGAATTTGTGGACTTGGACGACACTATCAACTCCCAACGATATCGTGAAACTTTAAGGTATTTGAAGGCAGATAATAAAGTCGAAGCATTCAGGACTTTTGAGTAAGATGGTTCTGTTGCTTGACAACATCCGCTCTCATACAACCCAAAAAACAATATATATGCTAAAAAAGGGGTATGGTTGAGAATGCCTTGATCATCTTCTCTGTAGTCGTGGCACCTCTCCTATTATATTTTTAGATCTCTAGCAATGCCACAAGAAAGACGTTACAGTCGTACGAAGAGATGCAGTGCACTGCCACACACTTCCTCATACATTAGCGAAAGTCTCTGTGGCAAAGACGGTATTATGTTGTTAATTTTATGTTGGGGCAAATGTATCAATAGGCATAGAGAATTTAAACAGATCAATAAATGATCTAGGCTTCATATCCAACTTGTTTGATTTTTGTTTGAACGATTCTCATATTTTTAACATACAAAGATACCGAATGTATTTAAAGGATTTACCTTTTAAAAGTCTGTAAGCAAAAGTGAGTAAATTATCTGTTTCAGATTAATAATATATCACCTCTGGCTAATATGAGATGCCCATTTCCAATTTAATATATTAAATGAAATATAATATGGTTACCCAGATACATATTTAATTTAATATATTATTATATAGAAATTTTCTTATGTAATAGTAAATATCAAATTCTCTGAGCTAAATCCGCCCCTTGGAAGAAAAAAATAAAGCAATGACAATCGGCAGAGTTTCACACAATAACCAGTCAATAATTAATAGCTTTTTCCCCCCATTTCCCCCTCCACTTTTCAGAGTCGAAACCGGAAGAGGAAAATTATCTTTTAACACGGAACTGTAGTTCCGTCTTTTCCGGCGAAAAATACGTTTACATGTAAAAATATTATTTTAAGCAAAGCGTATAATACGAAAAAAAAAATTGATAATTCAAAACTTTTATGGGGTCCGAATAATAAAATTCCATTAAAACGTTTTCGGATAACACGAAATTCATAGATAGTCATTCTTTTCACAGAAGAATGACAGATGTAATCTCAACCGGTATTTCATAAATTTTGAAGAGCTTCAAATTTCTTGCAAATCAGCTATTTCCTTGCTAATTTCTAATCATTTAATAACCTCTGTAGAATGACAATATTAAAAAAAATACAGGATCCTTTTAAAATTAAAAGGATAATTTGACAGCTCTCAATTCACGATTTTCATTATAAAATTCTATCATCAGTTTTTTCAACCACTTCTGTTATTGACCGAGATTTTTTATAACAGTGTTGCCACTGCTTTTCTATTAATAAAGGATCTGTTCATGATGTACAGTTGATTCAATATTTAAAAAAATCTGCAAAATTCTATAAACACTGCTTGGGACATTTATTTGTGTAGGATAGAGCTTTTCATTCAGCCACTGTCCTCTGCAATGGAAAACATCTGGTTGGTTGGTTTTACATCTGAAAGGCACCTTTTCTGCACACAATAGTCTAAATGTAAAGGTTACAAGGACCCCATGGGCTCAGAGAAGGTTTTTGGAGGGTATCCACTACACAGGGGTGAGCACAGAGTTAAAACACCCCTGTTTGATCGTAGATGACGCAGACGTAGAGTAGTACTATTGTTGTTTTGTTGTTGTTTTACCTCTGAGCGGCACGTTTTTGCACACCATGGGCTAAATGGCCAGGTCACATGGACCCCGAAGGTTCAAAGAAGGTTGGGGGAGGGGACCCACTGGAACAGCTGTTAGGAGACAGATGGTAGCCTCCCGTCAAGGCCATCCAGCGTGTTCTTTAACGTGCACAGGGTATGGCTCTCCCGCACACGGGGCCACGGCTTAACGTCCCATCCGACGGGCGGCGGCCTTTCCAAGCCCATCGGTGTCCCCTACTGACCGTGGGCAGGGCGGCGAATTTTGCGGAGATAAATCTCAACGCTGACCCAGCTGGGACTCGAACCTGGGAACTACAGATTACGAGCCTGGCGCGCTACCGACTAAGCCACCGCCACCCCCGACCCAGAGTAGCACTATTAACGTGAAATTCTGTTAACACGAAATTTGACACCGTTCCCCTTCCTTTCGTTTTAATTGTGTTGGACAGAGTCAGTTTTGCTGAATAGGAGAGACTGGATTTAGTCGGCATAAGGATATGTTGACACAGAGCTAATAACACCATATTTGGTCGTAGATGTCACAGTTGCTCTCCTCTAGCTATCATTCTTCGTTAATTAATTTGCCATTGTCATGTGAACTCAATCACGTTGTCTCTGTTTATCTGTAAAACATCGGCTTTTGAAACTCCTAAGCAATTTCGTTTGTTTAACATATCAGTCAGTGTTTGTTGGGATGCAAAGTATAAAAGTATGGATTTCTGTTTTTAGGTACGCGAGATCCTAAAAATGTAAGTCAGTCACGCTTTCGTTAGTCAGCACTTGGTTGCAAAATCGAAACTGGGGCAAATTGATAAACTGTTCTTGTGTTAAATTGAAACGAGTATCAACCTATTCCTTATTTTCCTCTGCTTTTTATAAAAAAAATGTTGTTTTCCTAAAGGAACTTTAATACCAATATGCGATCCATTATTTATTTTAATGAAAAAAGAAGAACAAAGAAATGCATTTGATCGACGGAAATTTTTATGAAATGCAAAAAAAGTTCATAGTATTTACACACTAAAATGCTGTTTTAAGTCCCATGATGATAAACCTAGAGAGCAAAAATTGCCTTTTGTACAGTAGGATCCGAATCCATGACCTTCTGATAACATGTCAGATGCTCTGACCGCTGAGCTAATATGCTAGTCGGATCTTTCCTCTAGAGTGCCTGCGTTGTGCACTTGCCTGTACGGCTCTGAAGGATAGTCTCCTAATGCAAAGACGGCTTGTTGATACTGCATCTGTGGTGAAGACTTAATAACAGATAATTGGCATAATGACGATGACATAATGGCAAATTCAGCTCTGCTTCTACAATCATGCAAATAACACAATTCAGTGCCTAATCTATATGCATGTTTAATAAGTCTAACCTGCAGAAAAGTGTTATTCTTTCTTAAACGTTAATAATGATGCCGTGAAATCGTTACTAGACTTTTCACTTTATGCTACGTAGTTACATACACTGAGTGATCATTAAATTATGACCACCACATATTATGTAGATGGGACGTTAAACTCGAAGATCTCTGTGTTTTAAAATAAGCGATTTATGGGAAAATGTGACAAATGGTAATTTAAAGATCTCAATCAACTCTGTCTTATCAATTTTATATAAGTATATTCTTGCAGTATTTAAAGAGTAATGGATGTTTGAACGCGAACAACAGCAATGCTAGACAAAAGCATTTACATTTGAAGTTAATTGAAATTGAAGTAAGAAGTAATATTTCAAACGCAATCATGAATAATTGCATATTTTAAAAGTGTGTGTGAATAATTCTTTCAATATTCATGTAATGTTTGATAAATTTCTAGTCACAATACTGATCTTAAATATTTTAACCTTCAAAATTGTTTAAATGCTGAAAGAATATTTTCGAAAAATCGAGATTTAGAGATATGTGATTCAAAATTTTAAAATACTTTCACCCATATTTTCTCATAAAATGTTTATTTTAGAAGTTACAGATCTTCGAAATCAACTTGCTATTGACGAAACATGGAGTTGAATGGTCATAATTCAATGATCACTGAGTGTATATTATCGTTTGACCTTTTTCTCGAAATGTATATATTTTTTACCGATTCAAATTTGGACTCGTGGACTGTAAATGGAGTATTTTGGAATGGTTTACGAAAATGTTTTTTCGAATTACATTTATGTAGGAGTGATTAATCAAGTGATGCTTATCTTTTCAGCTTTGTTAACAGTTGTCTGTTGCGATTGCGAAGAATCTGAATGTAAATCGTTGAACACCTTTCCAAAAAAAATAACTTCACTCTCATGGGACAAAAACGAAACTATGCTTAATGCTACTTGTAGGTAAGTTCCTGACTTTCTATCAGTACTTTGGGTAAAATTGAATGTAATCCAGTTAACATGAAATTGTAAATCAACTACGGATTACTACTCCTTCAGAGTGTGGGGGTGGAGTGGTTCTGTCGGTATTGCTCCAAGCTCGTAATCTACAGTTCCCAGGCTCGAGTCCCACCTGGGCTACCTGGCCTCGGTCAGTAGAGGATACCGATGGGCTTGGAAAGACCGCCGTCAGTTGTGTGGGACTTTAATCCATGGCACCGTATGTAAGAGAGCCATACCCTGTACACGTTAAAGGATACACTGGATGGCCTTGATGGGAGGCTATCATCTGTCTCCTAACAGCTGTCTAGTGGGTCTCCTTCCCCAAAACGTCTCTGAGCCTTCGTGGTCCTTGTAACCTGGATATTTAGCCCATTGTGTGCAAAAAAGTGCCACTCGAGGTAAAACAACCCAACCCCTCAGAGCGATTATATTCATTTATATTTTGCGATATTTGTAATTAAGAGTAGCCTCGATGAATTTTAAAATGCCCACAAAGCATCGCATAGTAGTATCGCTGTGGTTAGCACTCACAATGCAAGTCCGAGTCCGAGTTAAGAGTCGCCGGCTGGCATGATAGTTTGTGGGTGTGCATTTAGCTCTAACAGAGTCAGTGATCAACAGTAACTTATGTCTATGGGAAATTCTCTTTGTATGAGAAGACTTGTACAAACTAGGAGTAGTTTCTAAAATCCTTCTCCATCCGATATGTTGTAAATAAAAAAATGGCGTAAAGTGGAAACTCGTATAGAAATATAAGGAGTACAAGAAGCCTTACATGCTAGAAGTCCAGGTTCGAATCCCAGTTAGGCCAGCATTGAGATTTATCTCCGCAAACCCCCTCCCCCCGCCTGCCCACGGTCAGTAGGGGGCACCAATGGGCTTGGAGAGGCAGCCGCCATCGGATGGGGCGTTAAGCCGTGGCTTCGTGTGCGGGGAGCCATACCCGGTTTACTTTAAAGAACACACTGGATGACCTTGACGGGAGGCTACCATCTGTCTCCCAACAGCTGTTCCAGTGGGTTCCCTCCCCCAACCTTCTTTGAACCTTCGGGTCTTTGTGACCTGGCCATTTAGCCAATTGTGTGCAAAAAGTGCCTCTCAGAGGTAAAACAACCGAACCCTGCCGGAAGCGATCTTGTGTACATGTATAAATCGTACAGTTAGTATAACTTTTCAAAATATTTTTATCTCTTTTCTCGAAAGTGCTGAAAATGCATGCAGAATCTATCATACTAGTTAAAACCTCCCAAAAGTTTGGAGCGAAACGTATGTTCATTGATAACTTTTCCCATTCATAACTTTCCACCTTTAACATAATACTCAGCTCACAACTGTTGTCGATAGCGTATTACTCCATTTACGATAGGAGAAAGCAGCGCCCTCATAAATTTCGGACACTTCTAGACCGATTACCCTAGGCCCACGTGAGCTAGGATCACATGGCCTGGAGTAATCTGTCCACATGAGCCACGATCTCTTAACCCATCACAGATAGAACTAAATGGCACCACCACACCAAATTTGGGATCGATCGCTCAAGTAACAGCGGAATCACAGGGAACCAAAATGTCTGCCACCGATGACGTGACATCGCGGATGTACAAGAAACACGTGTCGTTCGTTCGCCATCTTGGTATTACGGCTATTATATATATAATAAGATGATTCTAGCCTGGCGTCACACAGTGTTGGTAATTTCTAATTCAGCTCAATCCGATGAAGATGTTCATTATTTGTTTAATCAAACTGACTTGCTTAAAACAATATATATTATCTATATACATTAAGATTTTCTGCCTCATTCTATGACCTAGAAGCATGTATAGTTGCAAAATCTTTTATGAAATAAACTTTACTATTTCGTAATAATGGGATAATTTTTGCTTCTAGATCTATTGAGCCTGATTCTGATTGCTATAATACATCATACATGTCATGTGAAGTTCAAATGTTTCATAATTATACAGTTCCGGAAACTAAGGAGTTCATACGAAGCCTCTGCACTGCTGGCAGTGACTTAAGGAGAAGTAAGGGGTTTTAAATGAATTTTGTTTTGTACTTCGGTCATTTTATGCTTTTGTAAACCGTGCAGTAGCTATGAAAAATATGTTACTCAATTTCCCATTCTACAGAAATTTACATTTAAATTAGTTAGTTAAAACGCTTTAATTGCTAATGTGCTTTATTCGTGTACGAAGGTGAGTCAGTAAATTTGTAACGAATGCACGAAGCTGCCATAATACATCACGGTCAGCTTCAGATGGCGGTACTTGTGATGTTTTACAGCATGGAATTTGGTAGATATCAGATCATTCGCAAGAGAGACAGCTGCTGCAGCAGTGCACAAATAATGAACAACATGCACACACCCGAAACGTTTGGGTTGCTTTAATTCTGAGTGGCACTTTTCTGCCCATAATAAGATAAATGGCTAGGTCAAAAGACCCCTAGGGTTCAGAAAAGTTTGGGAATAGGTATCCCTGGACAGTTTTTAGGAGACAGATGGAAGCATACCACTAATGTAATCTAGAATATTCTTTGGCATGCAGAGAATGTAGCTTTCCTGTAAACGGTGCAAAGGCTTAATGGACAGCAGTCTTTTCAAGACCATCATTATCGCGTCAAAAAGGGGATTAGTGGAGATAAATGTAAATGTTCCCTGGTTCAAGTCCCACTATTGGGACTTTAACCCACACACAAAAAAAATGCACGTTGTTCATCATGTGTACAATCCTGAAATATTCTGACGTCTTTTCCTTTTAATGGCCTTTGATTTTCAGCAACACTATGTGCTTGAACAGGGTCGGACTTACACATACGCTAACTAAATTACAGCTTAGGGCCTGGAAAAACATGCATTTCAAGTTTTGCTGCGTAGCTGTTGTGAATTTGCATTAGTTGTTATTAATAAATTTAGTAGCTATAAATTATAATGAATGTTTTCACCACATCGGTCCCTGTTCATTTTTTAATGTTCCCTTAAGTCAGAAAAATAAATCTGTATATTTCGACTTCGAATTTTTAGGGACTCTTACACTTTATATAGCTTAAAGCTTCAGAAGGTGCGAAAAAGTGATAGGTTTTGCGACTGATGTTGAAACTACCACTATTACATAATTCATTTTTGGTAGCTATGTGTATTTTGGACTAATTTACTGACACTTTTCAACATTAAATTAACTGTTCTTAGTTTCTTTACAATTCTAAGAACGTTTCTGGTTCATATCAGGGACACGAGATTGGCGTTCCCTCAATCGGTATCGTGTAAGAGTCATAATTTGATGATCCAAGGTTCGAGTCCCCCCTGTGTCTGAATTAATATTTTATCCATTAAACCCCATTCTAACCTTCATATGCTTGTGCAGGATGTGGATATTACGTAGTTTAATTTCGTGAAGGAAAAGGTTATCTGTACGAAGGATCCATCAAATAATTTTAATTAACCTCTAGTGTGATGTTCTCAACCATTTTAACATCATGGAACACCTGTTAAGTTCACTTCGTCTTAGTACAGGTAGTAACGGCTTGACTTTATAACGGCGCACCTAGTACTGGGATCACTTTGTCGTGAGTTTACTTTGTAGTGATACACCTGGTATTGGGATCACTTCGGCGAGGCCCAAATAGTACAATATTCCCTCAGTTGTGGTACAAGTAAGACTGGGTTCAATTTCTCGTAACACTATACTCTAAAACATAATACTATACCATATAACATAGTACTCATATCACTTCGTCGTGCCCCAACTATACGTACATAGTACCAGTTTCACCTCGTCGTGGTACATCTAGACAAGGTTCAATTCCTCGTATCACACCAAGTAGTGGGATGGCTTCATCGTGGCCCAACTAGTACAAGTTTTAAAATGCTTAGAAAATTCTGCTGTTTTTGCGCTGCACTCAAATCAAAAAATATTTTCTCTCGTTTTATCGCAGCTCTCTAGGATAAATGCGAAAAATCAATAATTTTCAGACGGATATATTCAAATACTTTTTGTTTTTCCTATAAATGTTATATATATCAGTGTCATTATTTAAACATTGTTGCTTTTTAGAATTTCGCAAAAATTGGTATTTTTTTATCAACATTCTTACACTTATATGTTTACAGAATATCTGAACGGTACCGAGTGTGTGAATAGAAACGTGGACAATATGCAAGATTGTATGAAAGAACAATTAGAAATCAAAGATCGAAAGGAAGAAAGCAAAGCAGAGAAATGCCTGTAAGTATTTTCCAATATGAGGTAACGTAAAATAAAAAGTTTAATTTTATATTTGTCCAGAGTACTTCTACTTGTGAAAGTTATCAATGGGCAGAAGCTTCCAGACTTTTGGGGGGAAGAGATGGGAATGAAGAAATATGCGGAAAATTTTAGGTAACAATTGTGAAAATTGTCGCTAATATACACATAATATAATGTCGTTAATATATATATGTTAGAATATAGTTAATATACACATGTTAGAATGTCGTTAATATACACATGTTAGAATGTCGTTAATATACACATGCTAGAATGTCGTTAATATACACATGCTAGAATGTCGCTAATATACATATGCTAGAATGTCGTTAATATACACATATTAGGATGTCGTTAATATACACATATTAGAATGTCGTTAGTATACACATGTTAGAATGTCGTTAATATACACATGTTAGAATGTCGTTAATATACACATATTAGGATGTCGTTAATATACACATATTAGGATGTCGTTAATATACACATGTTAGAATGTCGTTAATATACACATGTTAGAATGTCGTTAATATACACATGCTAGAATGTCGTTAATATACACATGCTAGAATGTCGTTAATATGCACATATTAGGATGTCGTTAATATACACATATTAGGATGTCGTTAATATACACATATTAGGATGTCGTTAATATACACATATTACGATGTCGTTAATATACACATATTAGGATGTCGTTAATATACACATATTAGGATGTCGTTAATATACACATGTTAGGATGTCGTTAATATACACACGTTAGGATGATGTTAATATACACATGTTAGGATGTCGTTAATATACACATGTTAGAATGTCGTTAATATACACATGTTAGGATGTCGTTAATATGCATATGTTAGGATGTCATTAATATACACATGTTAGGATGTCGTTAATATACACATTTGGATGTCGGTAATATACACATGTTAGGATGTCGGTAATATACACATGTTAGGATGTCGGTAATATACACATGTTAGGATGTAGTGAATATACACATGGTAGGATGTCGTTAACATACATATGTTAGGATGTCGTTAACATACACATGGTAGGATGTCGTTAACATACACATGTTAGGATGTCGTTAACATACACATAATAGGATGTCGTTAACATACACATATTAGGATGTCGTTAATATACACATATTAGGATATCGTTAATATACACATATTAGGATGTCGTTAATATACACATATTAGGATGTCGTTAATATACACATATTAGGATGTCATTAATACATACATATTAGGATGTCGTTAATATACACATGTTAGGATGTCACCAACATACACATGTTAGGATGTTGCTAACATACACATGTTAGAATGTCGCTAACATACACATGTTAGAATGTCGTTAATATACACATGCTAGAATGTCGCTAATATACACATGCTAGAATGTCGTTAATATACACATGCTAGAATGTCGTTAATATACACATGCTAGAATGTCGTTAATATACACATTCTAGAATGTCGTTAATATACACATATTAGGATGTCGTTAATATACACATATTAGGATGTCGTTAATATATAAATATTAGGATGTCGTTAATATACACTTATTAGAATGTCGTTAACATACACATATTAGGATGTCGTGGTCTGTAAATGGTAGCTAGGTACTCACTGAAAGGAGAGCTAAGCACCAATCTCCTGTGAGCATGCATAGAACGGCCAGGCCTAGCACCTAATGCCCGACCCCGCCTTCTCGTGGTGCAGACCATTAGTACCTTTCAAAAGAGATACTCTCTTGTGGAAGTGAACGGAAGTGGAGTGCTGCCAGATTAGTTTGGCCTACTGGTCTGGACAACTCTGGCTACTTTTTTTTTTTCTACCCTGCTGAGGAGTGGTCAACCACACAGAGTCCTGGTGCTGATCATATATACCAACCTGAATGGAATTAGGCTCTGAGCTTCATTATGGATCCTGAATTTGCTTCTGTGGAGGGAAAATCTTCTACTTGTTTTCTGTTTGTTTGTGGGTTGACAGCCCCAAGTGAATAGATTTACAGGATATGTTTATCTGCTGGTGGATAATCCTGAGCAGAGGTCATCGCAGGCTCCTGAACCCTTTGCTTCTACTGGCATCGTCAAATTCTTCATTGAGGGAAGTCTTCCAGTGTAGATGGCTTCAGCTTTTAGTGGTGGGGGAACGGGTCTTTGCCTCGTGTCTGCGATTAGGGGGCTGTTTGATATTGTCGCCATTTCCTCTCTCAATAAACATAGTTTCTTTAAACATCCCACTAATCATTTTCTCTCCATAGGTAGTTGGAATGTGAGGACTCTGCACAGAGCTTTTTCTCTTGATGTCCTCACACAAGAATTTCACCGTTATAATATAGATATTCTCGGCTTGCAAGAGACGAGATGGACAGATAAAGGTCAGATTCTTAAAAATACTCTTAAATTTCTCATTTCAGGGAGGAACGATAATAAACATCAAAAAGGCGTGAGTTTACTTCTCAGCAGACACGCTAGTGATGCTCTTCTAGGATATTATTAAAGAAAGAACTGCAGGAATGTCCGTAATCAATACCCTACTAGTCCTAATAGAAAGAATTACAGAGAACTTAATAAACGTGTAAAGAATCAGTTAGCTGCTGTTAAGAATCTTTGGCTTGATGGCTTGGCTGACAAAGCCGAGGTAGCAGTTAGACAGCGCAACAGCAGAGAGCTGTACCAGATAGTTAATGTTTTGTGTGGTAGAAAACAGACAGGTATGCAGGGATTGAAAGATAAACAAGGTAAGATTATAGAAGATGAAAATCCTGTCCTTCCTGGGTGGGCTGAGCATTTCAGTGATGTTTTAAACAATGTGGTTGGTTCTACTCCCATTGTTTGCAATGATGATGGATGCATTAGTGGCTTTAATGTTGGCCCTGTAACACAATCTGAAGTTATTTTTACCATTTCTAAACTTAAACTTCATAACTCGCCAGGGGTAGATGATATTACTACGGTAATGCTTAGAGCTGGGAATGTTTCGGTTCCCACTTGGATCACTGAAATTTTGAATATTTGTTATGATAAAGGCGTGGTTCCTAAGGATTTTGCCAGAGCTATTATTATCCCTATTTCCAAAAAAGGTTATCGCAGATTTTGTGATAATTATAGGGTTATCAGCCTACTCTCTGTTCCAGGGAAAGTTCTTTGCATGATTGTGCTTAATAGAATTAAGAATCTGGTTGACAGGCAATTGCGTGATGAGCAATGTGGATTCAGAAGTGGTAGGGGATATGTGGCTCAGATATTTTCACTTAGGCAGATTCTTGTGAAATGTTTAGAGTTTCAGAAATCTTTGGTTGCTGGCTTTGCTGATTTCAAAAAGGCTTTCGACTCTGTTGATCGTCATAATTTCTGGTTGATTGCGAGATCATATGGTATACCAGACAAGTTAGTTAACATATAAAAACTCTCTATAATAACACTGAGTCATGTGTGAGAGTTGGTAAGGCTTGTTAGCAATTGGTTTAGCATTACTTCTGGTGTTCGACAAGGGTGCATTTTTGTCGCCTTTTCTCTTTAGCTTGGTTATTGATTATGTTACGCGAAATTCACTTCAAGGGAAAGATTTTGGCCTTAAATGGACGGGAGATACGAAAATATTTGATTTAGATAATGCTGATGATTTAGCCCTTTTGGCAAATGATGTTGATGAGTTGAACTCTTTCATCGAGCTGTTGATGAAACTGATACTAGAGTAGGTTTGGTTATAAACAGAGAGAAAACTAAAGTGATGAAAATTGGTCAGGCAATCTGTGATTCAGTTAATCTGAATGGTTGCAGTCTTGAAAAGGTGTCACAGTTTAATTATCTGGGGAGCTGCGTATGAACAGTGTGCCTAAAGGCTTCAGAAAGAGGGGGAGACCTAGGATGCCGTGGGCAGACAAGGTCAAACCGGACCATATTAGAATTGGTGTGCAGTGGCCAAATGCAGCAGATGTAGCTCAGGACAGACTTGCTTGGAGAACTAAATTGCACGGTCTGGTTGGACCTCCATAGCCCATGGCTGCTTGATGATGATGATGATGATGAGAATGTCGTTAATAAACACATGTTAGAATGTAGTTAATATACACATATTAGAATGTCGTTAATATACACATATTAGAATATCGTTAATATACAAATATTAGGATGTCGTTAATATTCACATATTCGAATGTCGTTAATATACATATATTAGAATGTCGTTAATATACACATATTAGGATGTCGTTAATATACACAAGTTAGAATGTCGTTAATAAACACATGTTAGAATGTAGTTAATATACTCATATTAGAATGTCGTTAATATACATATATTAGAATGTCGTTAATATACACATATTAGAATGTCGTTAATATACACATATTAGAATGTCGTTAATATACACATATTAGGATGTCGTTAATATACACATATTAGGATGTCGTTAATATACACATATTAGGATGTCGTTAATATACACATATTAGAATGTCGTTAATATACACATATTAGAATGTCGTTAATATACACATATTAGGATGTCGTTAATATACACATATTAGGATGTCGTTAATATACACATATTAGAATGTCGTTAATATACACATATTAAAATGTAGTTAATATACACATATTAGAATGTCGTTAATATACACATATTAGACTGCCGTTAATATACGCATATTAGAATGTTGTTAATATACACATATTAGGATGTCGTTAATATACACATATTAGGATGTAGTTAATATACACATATTAGAATGTCGTTTATATACACATATTAGAATGTCGTTTATATACACATATTAGAATTTCGTTAATATACACATATTAGAATGTTGTTAATATACACATATTAGAATGTCGTTAATATACACATATTAGAATGTCGTTAATATACACATTTCCCGTATTTTTCATGAAATGTTTTAAAGATTACAGAATTTTTAAGTTCCATTAACAGTTAACACATAACGTTAATTCCAGAATTTAACGTTATGTGTTAACTGTTGATAAATAATTTATTATTTAAAGACTTTTCTAATAGTTCTACTGCTTTCTGAACTTCTACAACATCCCATTAATTACTTTTTCATCCTTTGATTCTGTTTGCATTCAACTTTCGGGTGATGACATTGGTAACTCTAAACACAAAATTTCTTTAGGGGTACGAAACGGTTTACAATAAATAATACGGATTTAAAATAATAATTTTATAATTGAAAAATTACTTACCAAATGCTTTAATTATTTTTTTGCAGGTATTTTAATGGCTTACTGTGTAAAATGGATAAACTTGAGAAGCTATGCAAAGGAGAAGCTAAATCAGTTCTAGAAGAATTTGTTAAGCCGTCCAGGTCATATTTCGAACCCCTTTGTGGAGGTGCAGATGGACTCGTTTTGTTTCACTGGATACCTGTAGCAACACTTTTGATGGTCGCAAGTCTCTACTCTATTTAGTACCATTTAGAACTTAATTAATGACTTATTGAAACAAATGGTTGCTATTGTAATTAAATAATATTGAAATAAATGAAATAAAATGTTATTTCAAACTGAGTCAGTTTTAGGCTTATAATAAAATAGCAAAAGCTTATTTCTTTAAAACCTGTTATAAACTGCTGTTAATGAATTATTTCTCATCAACCCTTTCTCATCTGTTTGTTAGCAGTCATCAATTTAAAATGCAAAGTCTAATTGAAACAGTTAAAATCATGAAAGATTTTTTTCTGAGAAACATTTACAGAGACATCACGTTTTGATCACCTAAAAGATTTTCTCCTCGAAAATGTTCGTTTAGTTTTTGGGTCAAAAGCAAATAAATTGGCTTTTGGCATATCAGAGAGAGAGGAGAGCCACTCCTTTATGCCAAGAACCTTAACAGAAAACTTAACATCCCAGACAATGAATCCAATGAATGTTCTTTCCCAAGGCAAACCACACGAATTTTCTTCCGAGGTAGGTGTTGACAAGTTTCTTATCTCATTCTTTTCTGTTTGAATCGAAATGATAAACAAGTATTTCATCAGTGATAAAAATAAATGATGAAAGGTTCTCCTGATTAGGTGGAATTTTTCCTAAAACACGGCTGATGTTCGTATTCAAGTTGGTCTTTTCTTGACAATGCCATTTTACATTGAAACCTTAATTGCAAGAAAACGAAAGAATTCTCATATAGAAAATAATGATTGAACTTCAGTCCTTTCTCCTAAACAAAAGGGGAGAACATCATTTGTTTCTAAAGTATTCATCGTCTCTGATACTCATCTTAGGGTCGACTGTTTCCCGTACTCACCATGAAATTCTTACATCATGAGAAAGAGTAGCGAACACTTTGTCACCTTCAAATTTCGAACGAAGCAAAGGAACGAGATTTCAGAGATCAATTTCTCTCTCGGCTACTAAATTATCATTACGAAAAGTAAATTATGTTTCTTCTAGATCAAACAATACCTTACTGTCAATTACTTTTTCCCTAACATAATACGTTACTAAATAGTAATTTTGAAAATTGCAATGAAATGATTCTAGCTGCCCCAAACTTTCCATAGACAAACTGCTCTTTTGGTTTCATTGAATGATGATTTATGAAACTGAAATGCTTCTAATTGTCACAACTTTCCATAGAGGTGCCGCCCTTTCGTTTTCACTGAATGATTTCTGAAAGTGAACTGCTTCTAGGTGCCCCAAACTTCAATAGAGGAGCTGTCTTTTTTTGGTTTCATTGAATGATGATTTCTGAAATTGAACTGAAATGATTCTAGGTGTTCCAACTTTCTGTAGAGGCGCTATTCCTTTCGTTTCACTAAATTATGATTTCTGAAACTGAACTGAAATGTTTCTAGGTGTCTCAATCTTCAATAGAGATGCTGTCTTTTTTGGTTTCATTGAATGATTATTTCTGAAATTGAACTGAAATGATTCTAGGTGTTCCAACTTTCTGTTGAGGCGCTATTCCTTTCGTTTCACTAAATTATGATTTCTGAAACTGAACTGAAATGTTTCTAGGTGTCTCAATCTTCAATAGAGATGCTGTCTTTTTTGGTTTCATTGAATGATTATTTCTGAAATTGAACTGAAATGATTCTAGGTGTTCCAACTTTCTGTTGAGGCGCTATTCCTTTCGTTTCACTAAATTATGATTTCTGAAACTGAACTGAAATGTTTCTAGGTGTCTCAATCTTCAATAGAGATGCTGTCTTTTTTGGTTTCATTGAATGATTATTTCTGAAATTGAACTGAAATGATTCTAGGTGTTCCAACTTTCTGTTGAGGCGCTATTCCTTTCGTTTCACTAAATTATGATTTCTTCTGAAACTGAACTGAAATGTTTCTAGGTGTCTCAATCTTCAATAGAGATGCTGTCTTTTTTGGTTTCATTGAATGATGATTTATGAAAATGAACTGAAATGATTCTAGGTGTTCCAACTTTCTGTTGAGGCGCTATTCCTTTCGTTTCACTAAATTATGATTTCTGAAACTGAACTGAAATGTTTCTAGGTGTCTCAATCTTCAATAGAGATGCTGTCTTTTTTGGTTTCATTGAATGATGATTTCTGAAATTGAACTGAAATGATTCTAGGTGTTCCAACTTTCTGTAGAGAGGCTATTCCTTTCGTTTCACTAAATTATGATTTCTGAAACTGAACTGAAATGTTTCTAGGTGTCTCAATCTTCAATAGAGATGCTGTCTTTTTTGGTTTCATTGAATGATTATTTCTGAAATTGAACTGAAATGATTCTAGGTGTTCCAACTTTCTGTTGAGGCGCTATTCCTTTCGTTTCACTAAATTATGATTTCTGAAACTGAACTGAAATGTTTCTAGGTGTCTCAATCTTCAATAGAGATGCTGTCTTTTTTGGTTTCATTGAATGATTATTTCTGAAATTGAACTGAAATGATTCTAGGTGTTCCAACTTTCTGTTGAGGTGCTATTCCTTTCGTTTCACTAAATTATGATTTTTGAAACTGAACAGAAATGTTTCTAGGTGTCTCAATCTTCAATAGAGATGCTGTCTTTTTTGGTTTCATTGAATGATTATTTCTGAAATTGAACTGAAATGATTCTAGGTGTTCCAACTTTCTGTTGAGGCGCTATTCGTTTCGTTTCACTAAATTATGATTTCTGAAACTGAACTGAAATATTTCTAGGTGTCTCAATCTTCAATAGAGATGCTGTCTTTTTTGGTTTCATTGAATGATGATTTATGAAAATGAACTGAAATGATTCTAGGTGTTCCAACTTTCTGTAGAGGCGCTATTCCTTTCGTTTCACTAAATTATGATTTCTGAAACTGAACTGAAATGTTTCTAGGTGTCTCAATCTTCAATAGATAAACTGTCTTTTTTCGGTTTCATTGAATGATTATTTCTGAAATTGAACTGAAATGATTCTAGGTGTTCCAACTTTCTGTAGAGGCGCTATTCCTTTCGTTTCACTAAATTATGATTTCTGAAACTGAACTGAAATGTTTCTAGGTGTCTCAATCTTCAATAGATAAACTGTCTTTTTTTGGTTTCATTGAATGATTATTTCTGAAATTGAGCTGAAATGATTCTAGGTGTTCCAACTTTCTGTAGAGGCGCTATTCCTTTCGTTTCACTAAATTATGATTTCTGAAACTGAACTGAAATGTTTCTAGGTGTCTCAATCTTCAATAGAGATGCTGTCTTTTTTGGTTTCATTGAATGATGATTTATGAAAATGAACTGAAATGATTCTAGGTGTTCCAACTTTCTGTAGAGGCGCTATTCCTTTCGTTTCACTAAATTATGATTTCTGAAACTGAACTGAAATGTTTCTAGGTGTCTCAATCTTCAATAGATAAACTGTCTTTTTTCGGTTTCATTGAATGATTATTTCTGAAATTGAACTGAAATGATTCTAGGTGTTCCAACTTTCTGTTGAGGCGCTATTCCTTTCGTTTCACTAAATTATGATTTCTGAAACTGAACTGAAATGTTTCTAGGTGTCTCAATCTTCAATAGAGATGCTGTCTTTTTTGGTTTCATTGAATGATGATTTATGAAAATGAACTGAAATGATTCTAGGTGTTCCAACTTTCTGTAGAGGCGCTATTCCTTTCGTTTCACTAAATTATGATTTCTGAAACTGAACTGAAATGTTTCTAGGTGTCTCAATCTTCAATAGATAAGCTGTCTTTTTTGGTTTCATTGAATGATTATTTCTGAAATTGAACTGAAATGATTCTAGGTGTTCCAACTTTCTGTAGAGGCGCTATTCCTTTCGTTTCACTAAATTATGATTTCTGAAACTGAACTGGAATGTTTCTAGGTGTCTCAATCTTCAATAGAGATGCTGTCTTTTTTGGTTTCATTGAATGATGATTTATGAAAATGAACTGAAATGATTCTAGGTGTTCCAACTTTCTGTTGAGGCGCTATTCCTTTCGTTTCACTAAATTATGATTTCTGAAACTGAACTGAAATGTTTCTAGGTGTCTCAATCTTCAATAGAGATGCTGTCTTTTTTGGTTTCATTGAATGATGATTTTTGAAATTGAACTGAAATGATTCTAGGTGTTCCAACTTTCTGTAGAGGCGCTATTCCTTTCGTTTCACTAAATTATGATTTCTGAAACTGAACTGAAATGTTTCTAGGTGTCTCAATCTTCAATAGAGATGCTGTCTTTTTTGGTTTCATTGAATGATTATTTCTGAAATTGAACTGAAATGATTCTAGGTGTTCCAACTTTCTGTTGAGGCGCTATTCCTTTCGTTTCACTAAATTATGATTTCTGAAACTGAACTGAAATGTTTCTAGGTGTCTCAATCTTCAATAGAGATGCTGTCTTTTTTGGTTTCATTGAATGATTATTTCTGAAATTGAACTGAAATGATTCTAGGTGTTCCAACTTTCTGTAGAGGCGCTATTCCTTTCGTTTCACTAAATTATGATTTCTGAAACTGAACTGAAATGTTTCTAGGTGTCTCAATCTTCAATAGAGATGCTGTCTTTTTTGGTTTCATTGAATGATTATTTCTGAAATTGAACTGAAATGATTCTAGGTGTTCCAACTTTCTGTAGAGGCGCTATTCCTTTCGTTTCACTAAATTATGATTTCTGAAACTGAACTGAAATGTTTCTAGGTGTCTCAATCTTCAATAGAGATGCCTTCTTTTTTGGTTTCATTGAATGATGATTTCTGAAATTGAACTGAAATGATTCTAGGTGTCTCAATCTTCAATAGAGAAGCTGTCTTTTTTTGGTTTCATTGAATGATTATTTCTGAAATTGAACTGAAATAATTCTAGATGCCAAAAATTCAATAGGGGAGCTATCTTTTAGTTTCACAGAATGATGATTTCTGAAACTGAACTGAAATTTTTCTATCCCCAACTTTCGCTATAGGATTCTTAAATTGAATTCAAATGGTGCTAGATGCTCCAACCTCCCATAGAGCAGCTGCCGTTTGATTTCGCTGAATGATGATTTCTGAAAATTAAATACTTTAGATGCTCAACCTTCCACAGAGAAGCAGCCCTTTAATTTATATCGAATTATTCTTATATACGTATTCTAGTTGTTGCTTTTTCAGATATATTTTCCCTTCATTATCCATTAATTTTACTCTCCCCACCCCCACTAAATGATCAACTAGTTAGAGTATTGTTAATTTAGTCAATTTAATTCCTCTTCTAATTCCCTTAAATTTGCTACAATACTAAATTTCAGATATTCAATAATTCAATCTTAATATTTAGCAGAACATATGACGAGTAGTTTGTTATGCAGATACTTTCATACTCAGAAATGTCCTTCCTGAAGAGCAGATTTTATTAAAGACAGATGGATAAATCAATTTTAAAATCATACAAAGTTCCACGGTCGTAATAAAAGTGAAAAGAGTATCAATTCTTCCCCTTTTTTTGTCATTTCTCTAGTGAATATTCTTATGGAAGCTGTTTATGATGTTCTTTTGGGGTGAAGAGGCGTAGGCATGATTGCTCTCCCTCTTGCCAACCCAAAACTCATCCATTACAACTTGACTCATGAGGTCTGTATGTGTCCTTCGACACTTCATAAATCTGCTAAAGACGGTCCCTCATTGTAGCTCACGCACCAAATCAATTATTAATTTTTTTCTCCCTTATCTTCCCTCTATCATGTAGATAACAGGGAACCACTTGGACTCGCCATTTGATTCGTATTTATGCTACTACCAAAGATATCTTCATGTGCGATGGGAAAATGTACAGCTACTGTTGAAGGTAGTCTGAGAATTATTTCCAATAACTCCTGTCCTAGCCCCACACTGTTTCTGATAGATTTCTAATTCACCTAGTAAAAGGTTTTCAAGGAAACAATCATTGTAATATCGAGACAAGAATCATTTGAAACTTAGTAATTTTTCGTACTTATTTGAAAATACAAAGACACGAAGTGCTTTATCACAGAGTCCAAAGATTTCTGATAGTAGTACAGGTAACAAAAGATAAAAAAAAAGCATATATATATATAAGTTACGCCTACTCCTTGTTTCCAAAACGGAGAGAACTACAGACAATTGCCGTCAGATACAGATTTTTTTAGTTGTTTTTTATTGCCAGAAGAAACGATGCCACGTCCTTTTCACTTCTTAGCCCTTTCAGGTAGGATACTTTATTAACGAAACGGTTAAAAAACTTTTGAAATGTGCCAATCTGTTGATTTTGTTTTCGTTGAATAAGTTTTAATAATATCTTTGACATAGAACTTATCCCTGAAACAATAAGATAATGCAAATCATGCCACTCCAAGTGGGTGTATCTGAACTTACAGCCATCTAGTTCATTGGAGCATAGCCAATTTTGTTCATAGAAAATTTTAATGTAGACATTTAGCTCACAGATCTAAACTTAGAACCATTTAGCATTTAGTGGGCATTCAGAATGCATAATTTTCTGATGAAAGATTCGAAACATGAACATTGTAAACAGTAAGTCATAACACTCTATCTCAAAATATAGTATAATTGCAATGTTGTTTTGATCTCGGTGATGACTACATAATAGCTAGAAGTTTAGGTCCGGATATATAAGAAAATTTGGGATAGGAGGGAGAAGGGGGAAAAATTCAGTTGATCCGGAAAAAAGTAAAAGGGAACTAGAGTATAACGTTTCCCCCTTCGTTTTAGAGACCTTTCAAAAAGTGTTGAAAACATACATAAAACATTCATAAATTTAATAATGAGGGTATATAAGTTAATGGGGGGATTGCACCTCTCCCTCCCCCTAGATCAGGCTCTGTCTAGAACAACTGTTTTCAGAGTAGTTGATTTGTTTCTGATTAAAGGCATTTCTGATTCTCTTCTGAACGAAAAAGATGCTAGAATAAACTGAATTTTCATTCTAGCATCTCTTTCGTTCATTAACAAATGTTACACTTTTATTAAAAAAAGAGAGAGAAAAAGAGAAATTCAAGCACTAATAATGAAAGGAAATTCTAATTTAAAATAGCCTCAATTTTAGTGCTGAGAAATAAATAAATAGTCAGCATAAATGTTCTTAAACATACAATTTCTCCCCTGAAAGCCTAAATCCATTCTGTAGTTATGTAATGTATCAGAATGCATTCTCAATAAAGATACAGTATTACATAATATTGAATATTCCCATAGAATGTCCAAATTATTGGTAATTCCATGTCCTTTCGAAGTTTCAAATTTGTTACATGATAGAATGTAGAATGTTAAAGCTAACATAAGAAAATCAAATGTGTATACAATATTAAAAATTTGAAGTAGAATTTAAAATTAATGTTTTTGAAATTCAGAGGCGGAAAGATTATTGGTAAACTTTTTGGTTAATATAAACTGCAAAACTAATGACTTCTAAAAAATAAAATTTATGAACTTGGAGGAGGTTTAAATACCCCCCCCCAAGACACTAAAAAAATCTCTTCCACCCTCCTCAGCTATTCTACTAAGAATGAGAGAGTTCAAATTTCTTACAATTGGAAATTCTACAATAATAATAATAATAATAATAATAATAATAATAATAATAATAATAATAATAATAATAATAATAATAATAATAATAATACATCCGTTAATTAAGGGTGACAATAATCAATATAACAGCATGGCAATCACACAGATTTGTACGAAACGTCAGAAACCTACAATAAATAATATTTGTAATGTAGAAAAGCACACTTTCAAATCAAAATCACCAGAATTACGTTATTTAAACACAGAAAACATACGTCTAATATTACTTACATCTTATAAACATTTTTAAATATAAACAATCCTTCTTCATGATTTGTAAGTTCAAGAGGTAAATGATTAAATATCTTAGGGGTTAATAAGTTACGTATTTGTGCATCAGTTGCTTTTTTTGCTGGGGGAATTTCATATTACTTTTCATTTGACCACAGACAATAATTATCTACTTTCAAATTATGGAAATGAGCATTTATAAAAAATATATAATAAAAAATAGGGATTGCTGCTTTGGAGTGGATGTAAAAATAGGCAAATACACCTGAAAACCAAAATTATGCTGTATTTGATATGGTAGTCAAACTGAATCTCCTGTGAGCAAGATAGCATGAAATTTGATGCCTTTGATTCTAGATGCTTGCCCAATAACTTGGGTATTAGATGTTTTGTCCATAAGATATGATGAGGTTACAAAAAGAAATCAGCAACCACCTGTAAGCACAATGGCGTTAGGAAGACTGCGTTTGTTTGGCCGTATTGTCCACAGGCAGACTACAGATTAGCAAATAGCGTTGTAAAAACTGTGCCTAAAGGCCTAAGAAGTGAGAGGTTGATCTAGAATGTTACGTGCAGACAATGTTAAACAAGACTTTATAGGATTTGCCTGAAGTGACCAAATGCTGCAGTTGTAGCTCAGAATAGGCTTCTTTGGAGCATTGTTATATATGTATATAGGAGTATGCATTTATTGCAGGTCCCTTATACCCACACAATCTCCGGGATATATCCATAAGATATCTAAGACTACCAGTGGAATCCCCCTGTCATTTAAATATCTTAAGGATATATTCCGGAGATTGTGATTGTGTGAGTGTATATATATAGCTAAGACGAAAGAGAACTGAATTTTCATTTTATGCCACTGGACTGGATCAAATCCTACTAAAACGAAATCAAGTTGGCGTGTAATCTTAATTTCGTTTAGTTCAGCAGTAATTATATGAACTGTAATAGGTTGCCAATATACCTACACGTACAGTTAAATAGTGATTTTTGAATTATATAAGCAAATATTAATAATTGGGTGAGTTCTTTAATTTGTCCTAAATAATCCCTCAAGCAGCTGTTGAACACAAAGGTCTGACAAGAGCCTGCCAGTTTAATACGGAATTTTAGAAGGTCTGTGAGAAAGGCAAGACCTCAGCAGAATGACAAACACAAACATCTTTCCTTATTCGGGGCTCGAACCCATGTCCTTTTGATCAGTAGGCAAGTGCTCTAACTTTGATCAGTAGTCAAGCGCGCTAACTTTGAGCAGTAGTCAATTCGCGCTAACCATTCAACCAGGGATACGGCATCAATAACATTTCACAATAAAAAAGTTTATTTTGAAAATTTACGGAATTTGCATCGTATATCCTCTGATATACGATACAAATTCTCTGATTTTTAGTTTAAACAGTACATGCATTTCATTAATTGAATGCTTACTAAACACGTTTCGGGCGTGTGCTGTCAAGCTCCTCACGAGCTCTAACTCATCTCCAATATGTACGTATGTAAGATAAATTGGAGACGGTAGTATTTATTCATTTATATCCTCTCGTACACTATTCCTTGTATACTATTCCTTTATACTTATTTTATAACTAAGATGTCTAGAAATGGAATTAAGAAAAATGTGTTTTGAAATTAATTACATGGAAATTTAAACTTTTTCGATTAATATTTCGTTTCAGCTTTATTAACAGTTGTTTATTCCGACTGCACTATTGATGATCTCACGCGTTGTGGTCCATTAACTGTAAACTACCTTAACGACTTAGTTTTGCTACAATGGGACAAAGATATAGCAAAACTGAACGAGAGGTGTAGGTAAGTTTCTGCTTTATATTCTATGATTTCAAACAAATGTTTAAACAATGCCCAGTTGACTGGCAATTATATCACTGAGAATGATGAAAAATATTTAATCATTTAATGTTGCAATCAAAGCCGTATCTAGTAAGGGCTTGATTGTAAGTGTAATGGATGCCAAAAATTATTAAACTTGTATATATTTCACACATTTATTATGAATTTTTTTTTAAAAAAATCTAAAACAAAAGGGAAAATGTTACACCCACCACCATCACCCCCGTTTACTTTTTTTCTTCATCCACGTCTGATTACATTATTATGTAGCTATTTCATCATATAAATATTTGATATTGTACATATATATTTATATTTATAATACAGTATATACTGTTTTATACTGTATATACTGTATATAAATATTTCATACTGTATATATATATATATATAACTTATATACACTATAGGAAAAAAATTACACCTGGAAGGATTAATCATTTTATTGAAACGCAGGCAGCTGTTAGCATACACTGAGATGTGCGATTGATTTCATTATCAGAAAAAAATTTGGGAAATTAGTATGATGTTGAACCGCCCTGCGAAGTAATGCATTCATGAACACGGCGAGGAAGGCAATCGTACAGCTCTAAAATGTCGTCGTGAGGGATAGAACACCAAATAGCGCGAAGTCGCTGTTCCATTACAGCGACAGTGGTTGGCGCACCAGTAGTAGGTCCGTCACTTAGTGACTTTTGTCCTTTGACACCTATGATGTCATTACCTCCAACTCCTCCGATATCGCGTTTTCGATCACGACCCGTTTTCAAAGAGTCCCCCGATTTTGCCGTTCGTCCGCCATTTAGAATCTGACGTCACACGTCTCCTCTAAGGACCTCCTGGTTATGTCATTCCCCTCTAAGACCGTAATTAACCTACCAAAACCCATTATGAAGTAAACAACCCTAAAGGTCCCGAATAATTCGAAGTCCGCCATATTGGATTCTGACGTCATAACCCATCCGAAGGACCCAAATAATTCTAAGTCCTGCTAACTGCAGAGCCATCTAGTATTTAACACACGTACTATATTTTTCATATAAAAAAAAATTGTTTTCAGTGGCTGGTTTCGAACGAATCAACACGTTTAACCATTACACCAAGGGTATTATATGATGTAAATGCTTAAAGGTAGATGATCTCAGTGAAGAAGGAATAACCGATCATTATTTGTTATAAATTCACCTACGAATAAATTATATTTTTATTCTTGTAAAGCACATTTGAGAATTAATTTTTTTATTCTTTGTCTACGAATAAAATTATATTTTTATTTCTTGTATATCACATTTAATTTAAGAATTAATTTTTTTATTCCTTATAAATGGTACTTAGAAATAAATTAATAAGTACGTCAACTCCCCCTCCTGTGGACCACGTTTTACTGATGGGAAAAGAATTTACAATCTGAAAAGCCCTGTTAAACCGACGTTTAAAATAACCTTATATATTTGCGAATGACTCACACGCTGATGAGTCAGCACATGACACAAACAATGTTTAATATATATTATATATTAGAGACACAGATATTTTATCATTTGAACAAAAATGCATTATGGAGTTCTAGAAACTTAATTTGCATTTTTAATTCTTCACTATTATTTTTACATACTATATATTTCAGTGTCTTAATTTCTAAAGTTTTTTTTACAAATTTAAAAATCTTGTACTACATAATAATATTTTTCAGTTGTAAGTTTGAAACTTTTTTACGTTTTTTTTTCATTTATAAAATACTTTTCACTACACATTAGTTTTCTCTGTTTCAAAATATTTTACGTTTTTCAAAGAAATAATGTAATGTTTATAAAATATAATAATAATGTTTATAAAATATAATAATGTTTAATAAAATAACATAATGTTTTTTTCAATTTTATACATTTTATAAATTTCAGTAAGTTTGAAAACTTTTACTTCACTCTTTTCCATTCGTAATAATTTTGCTTTATCTATTATTCTATTTCAATTTTACGTTTTAATATTTTGGACCTTTAAATTATTTTTCACTTTTTCAACATATATATTTTCAATTCTTAATTTTCTCAAGACACAAAGGGTGATATTGGCGATACAGTTCAAAGATCCTTATATGTTTGTGGAGAGGATGATTCACACACATTGATCAGTCAGCACGTTTATCCATGACACGAAGGGTGATATTGAACCCGTAAAGACAGAGATCAAAGCATTCTATGTTTGCGGAGAGCATGAACATATGATGCTAAAGTTGATATTAGACATGAATTCTTAAAGATGGTATGCAATCCTAGAAATTTTTCCATTCTCTGAATGTCTTAATAAAACTACTCTTAATATTATAAAACTTTTTTTCCTTTGATACGTTGGAATAATCACGGTCTTAATTAATCCCATTGATTTTAATGATTAATTCTTTAACTCGCAAGTGTTTCACAAAATGTGCGAACATTGTTTTTTCTTCACTCTCTGTCGTTCATCTGTGCATTATCATACCTTATTGGGTTACAGCCCTGGAGAAATAAATATTTTATATCGGTAAACATTATTTTACACTACGTGCTGTACTTTTCGAATTTCAAAGAAAAATCCTAATAAATAATATAACTAATTTATTCCATTAATACAGCCATAAGCCAGACACATTTTAGGCTCCTATTCAACACTATAAGAATTTTCTTTGAAGTAAAAACGTTTACCTAATCGTCTCATACCACCGAACCCGGGATACGTCTTACTTATTAACAGACTACCTCACTCATCAATTCACTCACTCTGTAAATCACTAACTGACTGAATTATTCACTTACGTACATTCTAAATCGCTTACTGATTGCCTTACTCACTCACTGAATCACATACTTCCCTTTTCAATCACTTTCTTATTTACTTACTTTTTTACTTTGTTACGCAATTTCTTACTGACTTCCACACTTTCTTACTCATTAATTCACTTACCACCTTACTCCCACTCTTACTTATTTACTTACACCCTGACTGACTGACTCACTTTTTTCTTTCTTACTCACTAAACCACACACTTACTGAATAATTTACACACATACACACACACACACTTACCGACTTACACACTTACGGACTTATTTTCTCACAGTGTTACTGACACATATACTGACTTACTTACTCACACACTTATTGAATTATTTACTGACATATATACTGACTTACACAATATTTACTGAATTACTTATTCACACACTTACTTACTTTCTCACTTCTTTCCTCACTCACTCAGTAAAACACTTACAGACTTCGAAAACGGAATAATTTTCACGCACTAAATTAGGTACTACATTAATCACTCACTTTCTTATTTACTTATTTATTACTTACTTCCTCACTCGCTCAGTAAAACACTTACTGACTTCGAAAAGGGAATTATCACTCACTAAATTACTTACTGACTGACTAACGCACACACTCACTGACTTACACACTTTCTTACTTACTAAACACTTACTGAATTATTAACTCACACTCGTACTGAATTATTTACTCACGTTCTTTCTGCCTTACACACTTACTGACGTATACAGTACTTACTTACTTACTCACACACTTACTGACTTACTTTCTTATTAGCTCAATAAAACACATACTGACTTCGAAAACGGAATTATCACTCACTAAATTACTTACTGACTTACATACTTAGACTTCACTTACTTACTTCACTTACTTAGAGAAGAGAGAAAATGAAAGAGCATGCCAAATAGAGTAGGCTATGTGACCAAATAAATGATATAACAATTATGGAAAATATAATAGCATGTACTCAGGGACTAAAATGATATATTTTTTGGAATATCTGAATATCTGTTTCATGGCCTTTTGTATGGAGAGTAGAAATCGCTCCTCTAGTGAAACCCAAATATTCTCAACTTACTGATCTTGATTTCACTGTGAAATCACTAATTAAAATTTTATTTCGAAACAAATTATTCAAAAAATCGCCAACTTTCAAAGACTGTAATAGAAACGCTTCTTAATCCACAAAATATACTTTTAACACGAGATATTAAAATTTTTATGCTGTTTTCTTCCTTACGATAAATTTCTCTTATGGATCATGCACCTTATGACTCACGTAGTTTAAAATGAAAATATTTTCACAGAGGGGAGAAAATACAATAGTTAGCAAGAGGATCACAGCTTCTACACAGACACAAGGGAAATGATAGCTATCATCATACTCTCAGTAAAACGGGTAGTAGTCTGAAACGGTACAAGCCGATTGTTTCTCAAAAGAGACGATCAGTCTTCATTTGAGAAACAACTGGATTTCCGATTTTAGGTTATTATCCGTTTTTACAGCAGTCCATTATATAGTGCCTAGTGCATCCCTTATACTCTACGAATTAGCATTTCTATTAAAACTATATAAATAATTTAACTAATTATATCTATTGAAAAAGCGCTTCTATTACAGTCTTTGAAAGTTAGCGATTTTTTTAATAATTTGTTTCGATATAAAATTTCAACTCGTGATTTCACTGTGAGTTGAAGATAATAAGGAATATTTAGGTTTCTCTAGAGGAGCGATTTCTGCTCTCCATGCAAAAGACCATGAAACTGATAATCAGATATTCCAAAAAAAGTATCATTTTAGTCCTAGAGTACATGCAATTCTGTTTTCCGTAATTGTTATATCATTTATTTGGTCACATAGCCTACTCTATTTGGCATACTATTTCATTTTCTTCCTTCTCTAAGTAAGTGAATATGTAAGTCAGTCAGTAACTTAGTGAGTGATAATTCCGCTGTCGAAGTCAGTTTGTGTTTTACTGAGCGAGTAAGAAAGTAAGTCAGTAAGTGTGTGAGTAAATAGGAATGTACTGTATAAATCAGTAAGTATGTAAGGCAGTAAGGACGTGAGTAAATAATTCAGTACGAGTGTGAGTAAATAATTCAGTACGAGTGTGAATAAATAATTCAGTAAGTGTTTAGTGAGTAGGTAAGAAAATGTGTAAGTCAGTGAGTGTGTGAGTTATCAGTCAGTAAGTAATTTAGTGAGTGATAATTTCCTTTTCGAAGTCAGTAAGTGTTTTACTTATGAAAGAAAATGAGTAAGAAATAAGTAAATAAGAAATTGAGTGATTAATGTAGTACCTAATTTAGTGCGTGAAAATTATTCCCTTTTCGAAGTCTGTAAGAGTTTTACTGAGTGAGTGAGGATAGAAGTAGGAACGTAAGTGTGTGAGTAAGTAAGTCAGTATATTTGTCAGTAACACTGTAAGAAAATAAGTTTGTAAGTGTGTAAGTAAGTCGGTAAGTGTGTGTAAATAATTCAGTAAGTGTGTGGTTTAGTGAGTAAGAAAGAAAGAAAGTGAGTCAGTCAGTCAGGGTATAAGTAAATATGTAAGAGTGTGAGTAAGGTGGTAAGTGAATTAATGAGTAAGAAAGTGTGGAAGTGTGGAAGTGTGGAAGTCAGTAAGAAATTGCATAAGAAAGTAAGAAAGTAAGTAAATGAGAAAGTGAGTGAATAAGGCAGTATATGATTCAGTAAGTGAGTAAGGCAATCAGTAAGCGATTTAGAATGTACGTAAGTGAATAATTCAGTCAGTCAGTGATTTACAGAGTACGTGAATTGATGAGTGAGGTAGTCTGTCAATAAGTAAGACGTATCCCGGGTTTATTCCAACCTAGCGAAAGAAAAAAGTTTTAAAATATTAGGAGTAGTTTTATAAAGATATTCAGAGAGGGAAGAAACTTCTAGGGTTGCATACCATCTTTAAGAATTCATGTCTAATATCAACTTTAGCATCATATGTTCATGCTCTCCGCAAACATAGAATGCTTTGAGCTCTATCTTTAAGGGTCCAATATCACCCTTCGCGTCATGGATAAACGTGCTAACTGATCCCCATCAGTTGACGTACTTATTAATTTATTTCTAAGTATTGTTTATGAGGAATAAGAAAATTAATTCCCAAGTTAAATGTGATTGACAAGAAATAAAAATATAATTTTATTCGTAGACAAGGAATGAAAAAATTAATTCTCAAATGTGCTTTACAAGAATAAAAGTATAATTTATTCGTGGTATAAAAAATAATGATCGGTTATTCTTTCTTCACTGAGATCATTACCTTTAAGCAAATACATCATATAATACCCTTGGTGTAATGGTTAAACGCATTGATCAACGTGATTGTTGTTGGTTCTAGACCAGCCACGGAAAAAAAGTTTCCTCTTATAAAAATATAATACGTGTGTTAAATACTAGAATAAATGGGACAGCCACTGGCTGCAAAATGTTGGTAGCATATCATTGGACAGTTAGAGAACCTCGTATGATGACCAGTTCTTACCGAGATGTCCGACTAATGTCACCCCACACCACGACACAAGGTGCTGGAACCGTGTGACGATATCACACGCACTTCCTTTCCCCTGGATGACGGCGAACACGATGTCTACAGTCGTGCTGACGAAGACAAAAACGAGATTCATCACTAAACACCACGGTACTCCATTCTTTTCGTTCCAGTTCTGTCTGAGGTGACACCACTGAAGACGTGTTGCATGTCGGCAGTGTGAGGGGTGAACACAGTGCCGGACGATAGGCTCGCAATGAAATCTGTAAAAGCCTGTTGTTTACCGTCCGCCTGGTAGATATTCGATGTGTTATCTGTTGCCAGTCCCTTTGCAGTTGCGTCGTAGTCTCGAATCTGTTACGCAATGCTATGCGTTGCAAATGGCGGTCCTGGCTCTTCGTGGTCATACATCGTCTTATTGATCCTTGTCGGCGTGTGTTGAATCCTCTTTGAACTCATTGGCGTCATATGTGTATGATGGTGCTGGGATTGCGGCATTCTAGGTTGGCCACATCTCTGTACGACAAACCAGCTTCTTTAAGGCCGATGATTCTTCCACGCTCAAAGTCTGTTAACTATTGGAACTGCTGTCGACGTCTGCGTAAAGGTTTCTTTAGAGATTTAGAACAGTTTTCACTCTTTTGTCAACCAGAGCTGGCTGCCTTTATCTGGGTTTGACTGCTCTGCACCTGTGACGCCAGCTCGCGCCTGTCCAATCATTTCGGTCGTCCTGCAAACCTAATTATTTCCATGCATTTACATTTACTACAAACTTCCTAAATTTCTTAACATTTGCACAACTTCCTGCAAGAGTTGCATTTTTTTATTTCCTGTAATGTTTATGCATCATCATCATCATACTCAAACAGTCATAGGCTACGGAGATTATAACCAGACCGTGAAATTTAGTTCTCCAAGCATATCTGTCCTGAGCTACATCTGTTGCATCTGGCCACTGCACAGCAATTCTAATAAGGTCCTATTTGACATTATCTGCCCACCGCATCCTAGGTCTCCCCTCTTTCTGAGGCCTTTAGGTTCCACTGTTTATAACCTTATTCGCTAATCTCTAATTATCCATATGGGTAACATGCCAAACCAACGGAGTCTCTCTCTGCACAATATGCTGCTTAAAGGAAGTTGCCGACTCCTTTGCCTAACCTCATCATTAGTTACAAAGTTAAATCACCTAATGCCCAAGATACTGCGTAAGTATCTAGAATCAAAAGCATCTAGTTTCCCGTTATCTTGTTTACAAAGTGTCCAAGTTTCACTACCATAACTAACCCTAGAAAGAACCAAACTATTATACAGTCTAATTTTAGTCTTTAAGTGTATATGCCTATTTCTCCACACTCTCCATAGATTCTTAAGTGTAACGGTTGCAATCCCTATTCGTCTCTTAATCTCATGCCGCACATCACCAGTATCTATTACAAAGCTTCCGAGATAATTAAAATCTGATATCAGCGCAAGAGGGGAACTGTTCAGATTAACTGAATCACATCCTGCTTGATCAATTTACATCACTTACCTTTCTCTCTGTTTTTCACCAAACCTACTCTACTACCAGTCTCATCAACAGCTCGAATGAAAGAATTCATCTCATCAACATCATTTGCTAAAAGGGCTAAATCATCAGCATAATACGTATATTTCTAAATCAGAAATATACGTATCTCCAGACCATTTAAGGCCAGTATCTTTCCATTGCAGTGAATGTCGCATAACATAGTCAATAACCAAACTAAAGAGAAAAGGAGACAAAAAAAAAACCCTTGTTGAACACTAGAAGCAATGCTAAACCAACCTCTACAAGTGTAACCAACTCTCACACACGACTCAGTGTTGTTATAGAGAGCTTTTATTACTTTAAATAACTTGTCCGGTATGCAATACGATCTCACAATCAACCACAAATTATGGCGATCAACAGGATCAAAAGCCTTTTTGAAATCAAAACAGCTGGTATGAATCCATACTGATTATCACGCAATTGCCTCTCAACAATATTCTTAATTCTATTAAGCACAATCATGCATAGAACTTTACCTGGAACAGAAAATAGGCTGATACCTCTATAGTTATCACAAGAACTACTATGACCTATTTTAAAAATAGGGATAATATTAGCTCTGGTAAAATCTTTAAGAGCAATGCTTTTATCATAAATGATATTCAAAATTTCAGTCAGCCATGTGGTAACTCAAACGTTCCAGCTGTGAGCATTTCAGTAGTAATTTGATCTACCTATGGGGATTTATATTGTTTAAGTGTCGAAATAGCCAAAATAACTTCAGACTGTGTTATAAGACCAACATTAAAGCCAGTAATACATCTGTCGTCATTACAAACAATGGGAGTAGAACAACCAGATTGTTTAGAAGATCACTGAAAATGCTCAGCCCATCTAGCCATCACATAATCACTCATCTTACCCTGTTTATCATTCAATTCCTGTATACCTGTCCGTTTTCTACCACACAAAACAAGCTGTCTAACTGCTTCATCGGATTTGTCAGCCGAGCCATCAAGCCAGAGATTCTTATCACCTGTTAACTGACCCTTTACACTTTTATTAAGCTCTCTGTAATGCTTTCTATTATGACTAGTAGAGTATTAATTAAGAATATTCCTGAAGTTCTTTCTTTCAGAAATAAGCTCAAGTGTTTTATCATTTAAATAATTCTGTCTCCTCTGCTCCTTTTTTCCTAAAAGAGTATTATTAGTTTCAAGAAAAGCCTGTTTAAAACCGGTCCCATTCTTCCTCAACTTTAGTAATAAGCAAACCATGACTGTCATAATGACTAAGAAACCTATCCTGGTAAGCTTCATATACTATACTGGGTCTTTCAGAGCTTCAGCGTTAATGGTAAATTTTTTAACTTTAGTACAAAACTTCTTATGTTTAAGTTGCAAGACACTTTTAGGAAGGTACAAATGGTCAGATGCAATATGGACTTCCCTGTAAGACCAGGCATTCCTTGCAGAACTAGCATATTTGCTGTTAATCAATATATAATCAATCATATTCTTGTGCAGCCCATCTGGTGAAACCCATGTGTACTTATGTATGTGGCGGTGTTTGTAATAAGTGTTAGTTATTCTCAAACCATTAAGTTTATTTAATGTAGGAGACGTTGCACATTGCCATTGCAACTACCAATACCAAAAGGGTCTATCAACGCTCCCCAAAGGTTAGATTCAGTACCAACTTTGGCATTGAAGTCACCTAGAAAAGGGTAATACCTCCTTTCTTGACAGAATTGAAAATATTCTGGAGTTGTCCGTAAAATATATCCTTCTCATCCTCATCGGTATTCTCGGTGGGGCATAACAGCAGATGAGATTCAAGTCTTTAATGTTTGTCTGAAATTTTGCTGTAAGAAACTTTTCATTAATGCACTCATATCTTAGAAGAGCATCATTAGTGTGTCTGCTGAGAAGCAAAACCTTGGATGTGCTTTTCATCTCCCTCCCTGAAAAGAGAAATTAAGATTATTTTTAAGAATCTGACCTTTATCTGTCCATCAGGTCTCTTGCAAGCCGAGAATATCTAAATTATAACCGTAGAATTCTTGTGTGAGGACATCAAGAGAATAATCTCTGTGCAGAGTCCTCTCATTCCATCTACCAATAAAGAGAAAATGGTTAGTGGGATGTTTAAATAAACTGTTTATTGAGAGAAGGAATGGTGACAATATCAAACAGCCTTCTAATCGCAGGCATGGGCTAAAGATTATTTAAAGGAAGGCCCACAGGTATTTAAAGGACGGGTAGCCGTGTTCAGCTTAACACTTATTGTGGAGGTGTTGTTAAGATACGCTAAAGCTATGGAGATGGTACAGACCACACAGACCTTTACCATCTCCATATCCTTAGCCCAGCGAGTTCGACAGAGGGCGTATTGTTGGCATGAGAGAAGGCAGTCATTCTTATAAGAAATTGCGCTCATATGGGACTTAGTATATCTGTTGTGAATCGAATATGCCGAGAATAGTTCGAAGATGCGCAACGACCACATCGGGAAGGTTCTGAACCTCATCTTAGGAGACTGGCCATAACAAATCGGTCTGCCCCGTCTGTCGCCTTAGACCAATAGCGGATGTATGTAACCATCTTCCGATTGGGACAGTAACAGTTCGATACTGTTTATTGCAAATCGAAATGTACGCCCTCCGTCTATTGCTACGACTGCCTCTGACACCCTAATAAAAAGCATCCAGACTACAACTGTGTATCGAGTATTGGTATAACATCATCTTTTCAGATGATTCGTACTTCTATCTGTTCGAATACAATGACAGAAACCTCATCCATCGACTGTTCCGAGGGAGTGTATTCGGATGAGACATACAACACCAATGTGTGGATTACAGTGTGGGGTGTGATCAGTTATGAAAGCAAATCCACCTAAGTACGGATCCACACCACCATTACCGGTGTTTGTTACATCCAGGACATTTTGCGTAATTACAGACCATCCCAAATGCCATATTTCAGTAGAACAATGCAAGACCCCATTCAGCAGCTGCCACTATCGAATACCTGTTCATTCACTGCTGTATGGAGGCAAAACAATGTACATAACCTTCCGTGATCCGATAGATCCCGTGATTTGTCGCCCATCGAAAATGTATGGTATATGGTCAAACGAAGGTTGTATCAATACCTGCACATCCCGGCAAATGTAGACGAACTTTATGCACGGGTGCGTGGTGGTTGGATGGCTATTCCCACAATCCAGCATCAAACATTTGTTTCCCTCCATGCCTCACTGCAGTACATGCAAACAAGTGGTCAAATCAGTCATTCTTTAAAAGCTCGGTATGTAAACTCTCCAATTGCCACCACATTGTAATCATTTAGCCGAGTGATTAGCATGCTTGGCTGCTGATCAGGGGGTTTGAGCCCCGGGTAAGACATGGATATTTGTGTTGTTTTTCTGTTGAGTTCCTGCCATCCACACAGACCTTCTACTATGGCATAATAAATTGACAGGCTCTTGTCAGACCTTTGTGCCAAGCAGCTGCTTGAGGGGATATTTATTATTTATATACTACAATAAAGCTAAACTGAACCCCGAAATACAAGCGTGTTCTATTTGGTCCTTCTTGCTATTCTGATTTTCATACACACCAGTATAAATTCAATCTAAAAAGTTTAGGAAATTAAACCTTTCGTCATATCCAATGGGTGATATATATTCACGCTACTGAACTTAAGTAATGAATGACACAGTGAGTCAATAATCAATTCTTTTCTATCTACTCTGACTGAATATGAAAAGAAAAATTCTTGAACGTTACTTATTAACAGCACTGATTCTGAAATTATATTCAGTTTAGTTAATGGAAAGCTGATGAAAAAAATCGCGATTAGAATAAATTGATTTCTTCATTTTTGAAAGATGTCACCTCATGAAACATAATAAGAAGCAGCTTTCAGAAGAAACTGTAAAGAGAATTTATTATTTATATATTATGATCATGATTAATATTTAACCTTAACCGAAAAAATTAAATTTTCATTTTATGCCACTGGAAATGCAAATTCAAGGTTCCGTAACTTATAGAATTGAGGTCTTGCCATACTCACAGACCTTCTACTCCTGCGTACAAACTGACAAGCTCCTATCAGACTTCTGTGGGAAGCAGCTGCTTGAGAGATTTTTTCATTATTATTATAGTAAAATAGATAGAAGATAAAGCTTTGCATCAAGTATAGCTAAAGGTTAGTTCAGTCGGAAGCTTTCCAGGCTCATAATCTGCACATCCCAGGTTCAAGTCTCACCTGTGCCAAGTTTGAAATTTATCCACTAAACTCCCACTCTGCCCTTGATTAGTAGGGGACACCGATGGGCTTAGAAAGGCGCTGGATGGGACGTTAATCCGTGGCGCAGTGTGCAGGAGAGCCGTGCATTTAAAGAACACGATGGATGGTCTTAGGGAAGACTACCATCTGTCTCCTAACAGCTGTGAAGTGGGCCCACTCTCCCTCCTCACCCCTCAACCTTCTCTGAGCTTTCGGAGTCCTTGTAATCTGTCTATTTTGCCCATTGTGCGCAAAAAAATCCCGCTTAGTTGTTAAGCAACCCAATCCAATTATAGCTAAATCTTTTGTTTCGAAAATAGTTGTTCTATGCTTTAAGGATTATGAAGTTGATATATTTGAACAAACAATTTACAAAAAAATTGACGAATATTGAAATAAATTTTTTTTCACATATTTGATTGAGATGATTAATTTGTCTTCAGTATCATTTCTCCTAAAATGCATATTTTACAAGTTACAGAGCATCGCCTTTCTCTTTCAGCTAGCATAGAATGGAAGTTCCCTTATTTTCTTTGTCTAAGTAGTGTATTTACTACCTTAATTAAACGTTTACTGAGCACGCAATTGTCTCACCCTAGCGATTATTCTATCATTGCTTTATATCTTTATGTTTGGTTATAGTACTGGCAAGTCCTATTTTGATTGCGTGGATAATGTTAGAAAAGATTGCAACATCCCAAATATTCCAAATGATCCGCTTCCAGAATTGAAGAAATTTAGAGATAGACTCTGCACTGCAGACAGCGACTTGCAGAAAAGTAAGACTTTCATTTCTCTGCCTCATTCTCCTTCACCGTTCTCAGCGCAAAATTTCTATAATCAATGTAATAACTATAGAGATAAAAATACATTGTACAAACTTATATTCGTACATTGTTATAAAATATGGATTTATTATCGTAGTTTAATTGTATACTAATGTAACATTTAAGTGATTGTAATGTTAGGATGTAACCTATGGTATTCTACAGTAGAATTCTACATTGCTGTGATTTTATATGTTTCTCTTATTCATACAGATATCTACTCAAGTAATTATTAAATAAATATAACCATTATCATAAAATCACGTTAAATAATTAAATACTACTTAAACTCACGCCAAAGGTTTTGGCGGAAGTCATATGTCCATGGATAACTCTTTTAATCGATAAGTTAATATTTTCCACCATTAACGTACTGCTGTATTAGCAACATACTATTGCATTAACAAGGTATGCGACGGCATCACCCCTCAAAAATTTCGGACGCTTTTCGAGGGGATCCTCCTGTTACACGGTAGGCTAGGAACCTGATCGGTTACTCAAACAGGGCTAGAATTAAGTGGGACTACCCAACCAAATTAGGACCGATGGCTCAAGTAGCCGCTGAACCACCGGGAACCGACAATTTTTACCAATGATAACGTCTACTTGTCCGCTCACCCGTTGTTCATCGCCAGTTTACCCCGAATTACGGCTATAATACAGTATAATGTATTATTTTTACCATTCAGATGCATTTTTATGCTGATTTCAAAACTATTAGAGCTTTTGTTTTCACATAAAACTGATTTTTGTGATGTAATTATGAGAATGCTACCAAATAAATTGTAATATGCTGTGATAAAAGTATCAATTAACACAAACCTAATTTTGGTAAAATATTTTAACTTTATTTTAATCCTTATACAGCAGTTGTTATTCATGTAACGAAAATATTAAGCATTTTAAAATCAATATTTTATAGGATGGTTCTTTACTTTAATGGCCACCTGGCATCTTTTCCGCATGGAATGCACTAATTTCAAAAGCAGTTTTTCTCTAACAATATTGTTATAAGCAAATGGCAATACCGCATTAACTGAAGCTAATTCGAAGTTTCATAGCTAATTTTGTATCTTAAATTGTTAATAGAATAAAGATCAGGATTGTTCATGATAGTCCATCCTTTTAATGTACTCTCTGCTAAACACTTTTTAATGATTTTCGCACAATGAAAAGCAAAGTTATCATCTAAAAAATAGAAGGTTCATCCCGAAAACGATTCCTGGATGTTGGCAACAATTTCGCTTTCAGTGTTTCTAATTAGTTAATATTTCGCTTTTGTTTTCTTTAAAATATCTAAAAAAAAGAAAAAAACAATAGAAAGAAGCGCGAAAAGGGAGACTGGAACCTACACCTTCCAGGCGGTCACACCATTCAACAACTAAACTATTGGTGTGGAGGTGGCTCAGTCGGAAGCTCACCAGGCTCGTAATGTTCAGTTTCCAGGTTCAAATACCAGTTGGTCCAGCTTTGAGATTCATCTCTCGCAAAACTCTCCACCATGCTAACAGTCAGTAGGGTAACCATGGACTTGGATGGCCACCATCTGTCGGATGGGATCTAAAACCGTGTCACAGTGTGCAGGAGAGCCATACCCTGTGCACATTAATGAACATGCTGGATGGTCTTGGTTCTAGGTTACCATCTGTCTCCCAACAGCTGTCCAGTGGATTCCTTCCACCTAACTTTCTCTGAGACATTTCCCGATGGCTCAGAGATCCTTGCGACCCGGCAATTTAGCCCATTGTGTGCAAAAAAGTGCCACTAAAAGGTAAAACAACCCAACCTTAAAATATCACTAACTGTCATTTATCAACTAATTGTGATTTTTTAATCTATCCGAGCTTGTGGTTCATGGCGCCAGCTATGATCGCCAAAGGCAACTTTACAATATTCCTTAATATAGATGTAAATAACAAAGTCACTCATGTTAAGTGTATTAATGCAAGAATCAACCAATAGTAAATACACAAATTACCTATTGACATAGAAATCATGAAATACTTTTGTGGAAAAAAAATAACTTATTCAATCAGTCGCACCCCGGGAACTTGCCAGATGGTAGCGTATAAATAACGGAACTGGTGATAGTTTAGTGGTTAGAACATCTGGCACTTAACTGGCATGCGTGAATTCGAATCCCACTCATCAGGGAAACTCCTTCTTTCGTCAAAAATATTTAAGATTCCTTAACAGTCCAAAGAACAATACTTCTTTGCCCATTGTAATTTTTTTCTTGCGCTGAAAATTTGTCAGTTAAAAGTTTGGATTAACTTTGCAGTCCGTAATTCTATTTCTAGGTTTCTTTCTCTTACAGTCCTAGAGCACACGTTGACATTTGCTCCGGTGTTCATTTTTTTAGTAGTTGTGGTGAAATGAGCTCTGTTTGAAAGTAAAATCCTAATGGAGCATCCCTTCAGCAAGTAAAATATTTCCATTTGCATTTTGCTAACAACCATTATTTCGAATTTTACTTTCGTTTAACTACAAAGGTAAGAAAACGGCAAACTGCTTTTTCTCTGAAAACGAACATTCTATGCTATTTCATCAATCACTGTAGATAATGTGCGGTTCTAGTTAATGATAATATCGCATTTTCCCTCGATATACAGTAGTAAGTAATAATATAATTGACTCTTTTGTATTTTGTTTATAATGTCTGCTCTAGAAGTCAAACAATTTTCTGATGATTTCTAATTAATATTTTTATACGTTTACAGAATACCTGAAGAGTGGCCAGTGTCTAGAAGGAAAATCTACTGTCATACATGGAGCCTGTCAGACACCAGCAGCTCCACACTATAATGCAGATTTTGTCATTCCCGAAGAAGTGAAAAAAGAAATGTGCAAGTACGTAAAGAGGCAAATTTAAAATCTTCGTTTGATTAATTAGTTATCACTGCTGAAGAATGAATAGTTAAAAATCAGGAGTGTCGTTCAAAATACCATCATAATATTATTGGTAGCAAAGCAGTAGTTCCTAACGGGGCGTTTTCTTGAGTTTTACGACAGAAATGGGTTAAACAGAATATTGAATAGTCATTAGATTAACATACATATGCTCCCATTCCGAGACTAATGCGATTAGTTCTTAAAAAAATTCATGTGAGTTCAAAACGTATTAGTCGGACCCGAATTTCATGTAAGAAATGACGTTAAAAGGGGTGAGGTATGCTTTCCAGAATGCTAACTGATTTTTAATATTATCTTTTATTATAACTCTAGTTGGCTAATGCGTTGGGTTGTTGGGTTGTTTTACCACTGAATGGCACTTTTTACACACCATGGGCTAAATGGCTAGGTCACATGGACCCCGAAGGTTCAGAGGAGGTTGGGGGAGGGGACCCACTGGAACAACTGTTGGGAGACAGATGGTAGCCTCCCGTCAAGGCCATCCAGCATGTTCTTTAACGTGCACAGGGTATGGCTCTCCCGCACACGGAGCCACGGCTTAACGTCTCATCCGACGTACGACGGCCTTTCCAAGCACATCGGTGTCCCCTACTGACCGTGGGCAGGGCTGGGTTGGCTAATGTTTTGTGGTTCTTATTTGTTTATGTAGCCGTCCCGTGGCCGAGTGGTTAGCGCGCTTGGCTACTGATCTACGGGACCTGGGTTCGAGCCCCGGGTAAGGCATGGCTGTTTGTATCGTTTTTCTGCTGAGGTCCTGCCATCCTCTCAGACCTTCTACTATGGCATATAAACTGACAGGCTCCTGTCAGAGATCTGTGGCAAGCAGCTGCTTGAGGGGGTATTTATTATTATTATTATATTTCATTGATTTAACTGATGTTTACGAGAAAGAAGCAACGATAAAGATAGAAACAACAGTTTAATTTTAAAGCGTACCGAGTGGTTAGCACGCTTGGCTACTGATCAAAGGGACCTGGGTTCGAGCCCCGGGTAAGGCATGGATGTTCGTGCTGTTTTTCTGCTGAGGTCCTGTCATCCTCTCAGATCTTCTACTGTGACATATAAACTGGCAGGCTCCTGTCAGACCTCTGTGGCAAGCAGCTGTTTGAAGGGGAATTTATTTTTATTTTTTAATACGTATAGATGATTGTGACGTAAATGAAGATTGAAAGCGAGAAATTGCTTTTCGTAAAAATTGTTTTTGAGTAATGAAGATCGAAAATGAGAAACTGATTTCGAAAAAATTGTCGAAGTAATGAAGACTGAAAATGAGAAACTGAAATAAGCTGCTTTTTTTTTGCCTTCAGTGGGATTTGAACCCACACCTCTTAGTTATGCTGAGCATTATACTAAGGGTTCTCAACATGGGATACGCGGTAAAACTTTCTGGGGTACGCAGTGAGAGCTGGTTCACTGATTACCCTGATTATAATTTATAGGATTTTTTTAAATTGTTTATGTCATTTTTGTTTTTATCAATATATGTAATTTATGAATACAAAATTTAATGTGTGTGTATATATGTGTTTTATTTTATTCCCATTGTTATACTATAACTATAGTTTTATCTATCTATATAAGGGGTACGCCAGTTACATACACATTTCCAGGGGGTATATGAAGCATAAAAGGTTGAGAACCACTGGTGTACACCATCAACGGCTAAAGTTTTTTTTCTCCAGCTAGTATGAAAAATTTTCCTGCATTTTTATTTGATTCGCATAGTGGCGCCATCTATCGGTAAATGGACAACTATGTTGTCTCTTGGAGATGGAATTTAATATTTGTCACTCACGCTGAAGGCGTTATATCAATAATTCGGTGCTAAAGTATCACAGGAGATGTTTTGTAGACTTGGATTAACGGTTACTGGGAGTTTTGGGTTCGAATCCCAATCATGGCCAAAAACAATTTTTTGCCGTGATTGATTTTCCGTAAAATTTCTTTTTGAGTAATGAAGAATGAAAATGAGAAACTGATTTTCGTAAATATTGTTTACGAGTAATGAAGATCGAAAATCAGAAATTGATTTCGTGAAAAATTGTTTTCGTGTAATGAAGATTAAAAATGAGAGATTTGTTTACGAAAAAACTGTTGCCATGTAATGAAGATGACTAACTGTATATTTACAAGTGTTTCTATTCTACACGTAAAATATTGAGAATTTTAAACCAATCAGGGTGAATTGATATACGCGTACATTGTCATCGATCAGGAATAATTCAAATGTCACATATTTTTTCAAACATTTTGCGTGTTACAGCTGTTTATACATTAAAATTTATAATGCCCAGTAATCTGTGTAGGAAATTGTAAAAAACCTTTTTATAAGCGCTGAAATTATGAACAAGGAAGGTCAAATAAGGGAGACAAGGAAGGCATCCAAGGTGTCTTTTTATATGGTAAATACAATACTGCAAAGGATCGTAGAGAAGAGTGGGGGAATCGTATTATATCAAAGGACCAGTCTTGTTAGTCTAATACCATTCCTCTTTTGAAATTCGTGTTAAACTGAAATTCTTTTATTCGAATTAGTGTAATAGGGGACTGGATGTACATATTTTGTATATCCAAGTTAGAAATTCGTGAAGGCAAAATTCTTGTAAATTTTTATTCAGAGTAAATATTTTGAAAATTTTTATACAGAAAAAAAGTTTTTTTTAATTCCAAGAAGTGCTCATTAGAAAAGTAAGGGGCATTAGAAAGGATAAAGATTTTTCAAAAACGTTTTGGATCATTGAGGTAAATCAGCATCGTTAATTTAGATAAAATATATCCAAAGATAATCCAACATCTAAGAGAAAATGGAAGAAATGGAACCAATAATCTTAGGTGTGGAAATACATATATATGGTAACTAATCTGGTATAACGAATCACAAGCGGCGAAATTGCCACTGTCATTCACTACCGAACTACGGTACAGTGCTCAGCCCCCAAAGACACAGATATATTTTGATAACATAAACTAAATATTTACTCTTCTTCCAAATCTCCACCAACCCATATTCTGAGGAGGCAAATCTTTACTCTCAATTTTAACTTCTTGATTCCAAACTTTTAACACCAAAAATTTCATATCTCTAGCACGAATATATTGTTTAAAATAGTTCAAGGAATCCAATATCCTTCCTAAGGACCACCTAGAGATGGAAATCGTAAATTTAAAAAGAGTTAGAGAATGGAAACTAATTCTTACTATCCACCGAAAAGAATTTTTCGCCTATGTTTTCAGGCTCGATTACGTTGCTTGTTACCCCCTCCTACTCCTTTTTTTATTTTTCTAGCTGCAGGCATGAACATTATTATACCTAACTAACTAAAGTTCGGAAGATTAAAAGGGTAGTAAGTAAATTAATTATTGTGTACGTAGAGATTTTTCTGTAAATAGCATCCTCACTTGTTAATACATCTCCAGTATATGTCGATTTGTTATCAATTGCATAATACAAATTGTTTAGCTGTATTCCTCGTGGAACTAATTTTCTAAATATAAAATGGTAATATACATTAATTCGGCCTCTCAGCTTCGAAAATGTTTAGAAAAAACAACGGAATTGATGCATACTTTCACAGAAGTAAATTACCAGATCCTATTGCAACGGTCAGATGATGCGAATCCGTTCCCCCCACCCGAAGCGAAGATCGAAGGTCCTGGGACCGGATGTGAGGAGGGGTCAAGTAGGTCAACCGTTCGCTGACAGACACCGGGATCGGCATAAATTCCACTATTAGCCCTTTTACGTAGAACTCACGTGGTCACCACCCTGAGCGAAGGAACAAAGAAAAGACTTTGTTCCTGTGTACTTCTGCTTGAGAGTGTGCCGCAGGTAGGAAGTCAGGCTCCGACCAGGATAAGAATTCATCTTGGGGTATATCCCAGCAGGGCCAGTGTTTTTCGGCCAAGGTTTTTGTGTTTGGCTAGACAAGGTAGCCAGCCGTAGTTTACAATCAAGTGCGAGGCCTTAGCGAAAGGCCGATCTTGTATTGTTGTAAATACTAGTGTTAATAAATGTGTTGTACATATCGTACAGTCTGTACTAGTTTATGCGACCACCCAGCTCGCCATTTTCCTGACATGTGAAATTCTTTAGGAACCTTTTGAATTAAATGCTCGGAACCCACGCCAGTTCAACAAATATCAGACTTCCAAGAAAAAACTTCTTATACCCATCCATCGATTACACGATAGATATGTTCTGGAAAAACTATCAATTCCAGAACAAAAATTGTGGAAAAACATGCAATTCCAGACCAAATATTTATGGAAGAGTTCCAAAAATACCCTTTTTATTATTAAAGCATACGTTGAATCTATTTGCACATATTTCTCTAAATTTTCAATTCAGCAGTAATAAAAATCATTAATGTAACATTATTTTATATTTCATTTTTATGTATTCAGAAAAGCTTATTTTAATTTCTCATCCGCAGTTTTAATTTTGTCACGAAAACTACTTATCGTTAATGTTGACATTCATCATCATCATCATCATCATCATCATCATCATCATCATCATCATCATCATCATCATCATCATCATCATCATCATCATCATCATCATCATCCTGAAGCAGCCATGGGCTACGGAAGTCCACCCAGACTGTGCAATTTAGTTCTCCAAGCATGTCTGTCCTGAGCTGCATCTGATCCATCCGACCACTGTACATCAATTCTAATAAAGCCTTGTTTGACATTGTCTGCCCACCGCATCCTAGGTCTCCCACTCTTTCTGAGTGCTTTAGGCACACTGTTCATAACCCTATTCGCCAATCAATAATTATCCATACGGGCAACATGGCCAAACCAACGCAGTCTCTCTCTGCACAATATGCTGCTTAAAGGAGGTTGTCGACTACTTTGCCTAACCTCATCATTAGTTAAAGTTGAATCACTTAATGCAAAAGATCAGTATCTTGATCTAAATCATCAGCATAATCTAAATCAGAAATTTTCGTATCTCCACCCCATTTAAGGCCAAAAACTTTCTCTTGAAGTGAATTTCGCATAACATAATCAATAATCAAACTAAAGAGAAAAGGAAACAAAATGCACCCTTGTCGAACACCAGAAGTAATGCTAAACCAATTACTACAAGATTTATCAACTCTCACACACGACTCAGTGTTATTATATAGAGCTTTCATTATGTTAAATAACTTGTCTGGTATACCATATGATCTCACAATCAACCACAAATTATGACGTTCAACAGAGTCGAAAGCCTTTTTGTAATCAACAAAGCTAGCAACCAAAGGTTCCTGAAACTCTAAACATTTCTCAAGAATCTGCCTAAGTGAAAATATCTGATCTACACATCCCCTACCACTTCTGAATCCACATTGCTCATCACGCAATTGCCTGTCAACCAGATTCTTAATTCTATTAAGCACAATCATGCAAAGAACTTTCCCTGGAACAGAGAGTAGGCTGATACCCCTATAATTATCACAAGAACTGCGATCACCTTTTTTGAAAATAGGGATTATAATAGCTCTGGTAAAATTCTTAGGAACCATGCCTTTATCATAAAAGATATTCAAAATTTCAGTCATTCAAGTGGTAACAGAAACAATTCCAGCTCTAAGCATTTCCGTAGTGATTTCATCTACACCTGGGAATTTATGAAGTTTAAGTTTAGAAACAGCCAAAATAACTTCAGATTGTGTTATAGGGCCAACATTAAAACCACCAATGCATCTATCATCATTGCAAACAATGGGAGTAGAACTACTCACATTGTTTACAACATCACTGAACTGCTCATCCCACCCAGGCAGGACAGAATTTTCATCTTCTATAATCTTACCTAGTTTATCCTTCAATCCCTGCATACCTGTCTGTTTTCTACCACACAAAACGTTAACTATCTGGTACAGCTCTCTGCTGTTGTGTTTGCCTAACTGCTTCCTCGGCTTTGTCAGCCAATCCATCAAGCCAAAGATTCTTATCAGCAGCTAACAGATCCTTTACACGTTTATTAAGCTCTCTGTAATGCTTTCTATTAGGACTAGTAGGGTATTGATTAAGGACATTCTTGCAGTTCTTTCTTTCCGAAATAAGCTGAAGTGCCTTATCACTCAAATAATACTGCCTCTTCTGCTCTTTTTTCCCGTAAAAGAGTACTGTTAGTTTCCAAAAAACCTGTTTAAAATGGTTCCATTTTTTCTCAACTTCAATGGTAAGCAAACCATGACTGTCATAATGACTAAATTACCTATCATGGTAAGCTTTAGCTATAATTGAGTCTTTCAGAGTTTCAGTATCAAAGGTAAATTTTTTAACCTTACCACAACTTTTAACAAGGTAATGGTAATATCCAATTTCAGCTCCCCTATGTGACCTGGTATTCCTAACAGAACTAGCCTGTTTGCTGTAAATTAATATATAATCAATCATATTCTTATGCAGCCCATCAGGTGAAACCCATGTGTATTTATGTATGTGGCGGTGTTTGTAATAAGTGTTAGTTATTCTGAAACCATTGAGTTTACTTACCTGTAGGAGGCGTTGCCCATTGCCATTGCAGCTACCAATACCAAAAGGGCCTATCACTCCTCCCCAAAGGTCAGAGTCAGTACCAACTTTGGCATTGAAGTCACCTAGAACAAGAGTAATATCTCCTTTCTTGACAGAATTCAAAATATCCTGAAGTTGTCCGTAAAACCTATACTTCTCATCTTCATCGGCATCCTCAGTGGGGGCATAACAGCAGATAACATTCAAGTCTTTAACGCTTGTCTGAAATTTTGCTTTAAGAAACCTTTCAGTAATGCACTCATATCCTAGAAGAGCATCACTAGCGTGTCTGCTGAGAAGCAGACTCATGCTTTGGTGATGTTTATTGTCTTCCCTCCCTGAAAAGAGAAATTTAAGATTACTTTTAAGAATCTGATCTTTATCTGTCCACCTGGTCTCTTGCAAGCCGAGAATATCTAAATTATAACGGTGGAATTCTTGTGTGAGGACATCAAGAGAAAAAGCTCTGTGCAGAGTCCTCACATTCCAACTACCTATGGAGAGAAAATGGTTAGTGGGATGTTTAAAGAAACTATGTTTATTGAGAGAGGGAATGCCGACAATATCAAACAACCCCCTAATCGCAGACATGGGGTCTGTTCCCATGTCTGCGATTAGGGGGCTGTTTTGATATATACCCGTTCCCCCACCACTAAAGGTTGAAGCCATCTACATTGGAAGACTTCCTCCAATGTAGAATTTGACGATGCCAGTAGAAGGAAAGAGTTCAAGTGCCTACGATGACCTCTGATGAGGATTATCCACCAGCTGATAAACATATCCTGTGAAACTATTCATTTGTGGCTGTCAACCCACAAACAAATAGAAAATACAGCAGAAGATTTTCCCTCCACAGAATACTGGTGGTACCAGCGCAGCAAATTCAGGATCCATAATCAAGTCCTGAGGCTTATTTCAGCCCAGTCCAGTAGGTTTATATGTTCAGCACCAGGACCCTGTGTGGTTGACCACTGCTCAGCATGGTAGAAAAAAAAGAAAAAGTAACCATAGTTGTCCAGATCAGTAAGCTACACTAATCTGGTAGCCCTCTGCTTCCGTTCACTTCCACAAGAGAGTATCTCTTTTGAAAGGTACTAACATCTGCACCAATACCTGGCAAGTACTAATACCTGGCAAGAAGTGGATTATCGTTTTGATATCTGTCGTGCCACTAAGGGATCTCATGTCACTTTAAGACGAATACAAGCGTATGAATTTTCGGTAGTTAATCTGCTCCTGTTCTTACTTAAATTTCATGTGTGAAAATATTTGTTCACATTTATAAGTAGAACCGAACGCGGACAAAATGTCAAAGCCAATTTTTTTCAAAAAAACCGTGAAGGCGGGGTCGGACATTAGGTGCTAGGCCTGGCCGGTTCTATGCATCGTCACAGGGAATTGGTGCATAGCTCTCCTTTCAGTGACTACCTAGCTACCATTTACAGACCCGACATACATTAGCGAATTTGAATACGAAATTTTGATCAAGGTGTTTATAAACTGCACACAGATTAGAAATTTAGCATTTTACTCAAAACTTAAAAATTTATTTTACAAAATAAAACATTGTGTAATAGTTTATGAAACACTGTACTTACGAATCAGCTATATTTAGCCTACATAAGAGCATGCTTAAAATTACCTGGCAAGAAGTGGATTACCGTTTTGATATCTGTCGTGCCACTAAGGGATCTCATGTGGATATTTATTGAAGTTCACTAAAACTTAGTGATTTCTGTCCCATTTACAAAAGATTGCCATTCGTCAAAAATTTTCAAAGCCTACAACATTAAATAGGAAACTATGTTGCTCTTTTATTGGTAGATTTTGTCCCAAACAATCTGTATAATCAACTAAACTGCTAGCCACATTACAAAAAAGTAATCATAATATATTGTGCACATCAGAGTAATATGACCACCTATCATAGTATATATGTATGGTAGGTGGTCATATTATTCTGATACGACTATGTAAATATAAATTCGCAGTATCCTTTAGAAGATTACACAAAAATATAGACAACTTTTGCATTTGTTCGACTCACAAAAGCGCCCAATTCACAGGTTTTTCGGTATTTATTTATTCCGAAAATTAAATGTTCTAGCAGTAACCATTTATAATGAAAAAATAATGAACAAAATGTCTTTTTTTTATTATTCTGATACGACTATGTAAATATAAATTCGCAGTATCCTTTAGAAGATTACACAAAAATATAGACAACTTTTGCATTTGTTCGACTCACAAAAGCGCCCAATTCACAGGTTTTTCGGTATTTATTTATTCCGAAAATTAAATGTTCTAGCAGTAACCATTTATAATGAAAAAATAATGAACAAAATGTCTTTTTTTTATTATTCTGATACGACTATGTAAATATAAATTCGCAGTATCCTTTAGAAGATTACACAAAAATATAGACAACTTTTGCATTTGTTCGACTCACAAAAGCGCCCAATTCACAGGTTTTTCGGTATTTATTTATTCCGAAAATTAAATGTTCTAGCAGTAACCATTTATAATGAAAAAATAATGAACAAAATGTCTTTTTTTTTACACAGAGGTTATAGAACCTTTCCGTGCCTTTACAGTAAAATTGAAGAATTATGCGGAAAAGATGCCAGATCAGTTTTTGAAGAATTTACGAATCCAGAGGTCACAATGATGAACGCACTGTGTGGAAGTGCATACGGACTAGCATCTTTTAACTGGGTACTAGCAGCAGGACTTTTGATTCTTGCCAGTTTATACTCTACGTAATATTACTTTGCTTTAATAAGTGACATATTGAAGCAAATTTAACCAAATGTATTAAATAATCGTAAAGAATAATTTTATTTCACAGTATAATTTTTTTATAATAACAAATCAATATGAATTTAATAGTGAAACGTTTCACATTGTATTGATGTAAACAAGTGTTTAAATTTATAAATAAATGGATAAGTTAATAATCGTCTCTCTGCTTCTTTCTAAACAACCATAGTCACATTACAAGTTAGAGAAGCTCTCAAATTCAACATTTTGAATCCAGGTCCGAACTATTTTTAATATTATGGAGCTAAAGCCCGATTTCTCTAACTCATCAGAAAATATAATATATTAATATATGTCGCTGATCTATATTTTGAATTCTTCGTATTATAGGTTATTACAAATTTTAAAATAATAAAAATCATTTTATGACAAAATTAAAATATCATTGCTATTTAGAATGACAACTATTAGAAACACTAGTAGAAACTAATAGTTCTTGGATATTATTATTATTAACTCTAAGATCCACTCACTTATTAAAGATAAAAATTACGTAAAATTAATCGAAGGCTCTATGCCGTTGCTGAGGTAGGGTGGTGTTAGTTGTAGTGGATGATTTGTGGAACACGATTTAGAGATAGTGCTAAAATAATTTAACATTTTCTTACACAAAATACTGGTGGTACTCAGCCCCGAATACAAATAGCTAGTGTTGGGGAACGAAATCAGTTTTTCCTTCACTGATTCAGTAGGAATTATTTCAGCTGAAGCATTCGATGATAACAGAGATCCTGTTTAAAAAATAATTTAAATGGTCTTCAGACCAAATGGCCATAGTAGAAAAGATAAATAGGTGAAACAAAGAGTGACTATACATCATAAGACCGATGCGAAAATTTTGTTTTGTGGAGAATTCTGGTTTGTAGAGGCTTCGAGAATTTCGTTAAGGGGTGAGAGAGGGGGATCTGAGAATAAGCCTTGGGTAGGTTTTCCCAATTACTAAAATATGTCACATGACAGGAAAGATTAAAATGATATTCTAAATAAAACATTATTTTTTAATTTATTTTTGGTGTCGGATATAAAACATGGAGTTAAATTTAAATAATTCTAAACAACTGTTTTCGATTTCAAAACAGATAGACAAATTTAAGATTTTGTATAAAACGATCGAATTTCCGGGGGAGGGGCAATAGAGGATAGTTTTTCGGCAGCCGGTAGCTCAGCCGTCAGAGCATCTGATATATTATGGAAAGGTCGTGGGTTCGAACAACACCCGGCTAAAGAAAATGTTTTCCTGTATACCTTTTGTAATCATATGAATAAATACAGCATTATAGTGTAAATTACTCAGTAAAAACTGATTAGCTCTGGATATAATTGATAACACACTACTCATATCTGGGAAAAAGACTGCTGTTTTCAGCAGCATACTCATTTTTAATACTGCATTTATGTTCATAATTGTCTTTGTCAAGAATAATTAGTTGATGAGTAACAATTTTTGTTATGCTCGTATCGCAATAAAAAGACAATACGTTGCTTTGTCATAGTCCAAGCTAGCTTGATAATGGTAGCAGTACATGAGTAAGCAGCTACTCCTACGGTTTTTTCCTTACAATTTTAAAATTGTATTCAATGGATAATTTCCAAAGACCTTTCTGTACATATACATCAGTTCTGCCTTCGAATCACAAATAAATGAAGATGATTCTTTTGTTGCAATTCTTAGCACATCGAGGTAAGATATATTGTTTTACTAAATGTTTATGTAAGTGTAAAATATAGCCTCGCAATGTTCGATTCATTGATAATTGTGAGATGGGTATTGGCTTGTGACTAGGGTGTCCATACGTCCCAGTTTTCTGAGAACTGTCCCTGTTCATGAAAAAAAATTCAAAACTTTCAAATGTCCCTGTTTTTGTGACGATATAAAGTCTGCTGTTTATTTATATCGATTTAGTTAACGCGTTGAGAGTTATCTCCCCAAAACCACCGCCCCGCTCTTAGTCAGTAGGAAAAACCGATGGGCTTGGAAAGGACACCATCCGTCGGATGGGATATTAAGCCGTGACACCGTCCGTCGGATGGGATGTTAAGCCGTGACACCGTGTGCAGGAAAGCCATACCTTGTGCAGTTAAAGAATACGCTGGATGGCCTTGACGGGAACCTACCATTTGCCTCCTAACAGCTGTCCTATAGGTCCCCTCTCCTGACCTTCTCTGAGCCCTCGAGGTCCATGTGACCTGATCATTTAGTCCATTGTGTGGCTAAATGGCCAGAATTTTCGGATGGTATTGACTTGTACTGGGGTGTCCATATATCTCGGTTTTTACAGAACTGTCCCGGTATTCCGAAAAACATTTTAAACTTTCGAATATCCCTGTTTTTGTGACGATATGAATTCTGCTGTGTATATCGATTTAGTTAGCGCGCTTTTGGAATAGCTCGATCACTGTACTTTTTTTTACAACTTACTGTGACTTTTGTGTGTGTGTGTGAAATAGCACAATTTGCACTGAGCAGCAAACTGTCGATGCATGCTGGGTGCGTGGTTGTCGGAGAGGGACGAACTTTACCGCAAGCATAATACGCTGTGCAGAATTTCCCATAAGGCATATTAGGCACACCAAAATACAGTAATAAGAGTGCTAGCATTTAATTATCAGTTTGTTTAAGTAACAGCAAAACATGTCTTTTCATGGTTAGTAGTGTAAAACTAGTTGCTGGTACAAATGGTTAACTACAAAAACTTATTTCAAAGTTAGGAAGTTTTGAATATAGTTTTCCATTGATATGTGGAAATGCCAGAATTTTTTTTTTAGAAAAAGGTACTTCTCTGAACAAAGGACAGATATAACCTAAAGCTATATTTGGCTTGTTTTGATTTCTTAGATAACATACAAACACTTACATAAGGATTTCTGTCGCTGGTCTTAGTAGTCAAGTACTCTAACCATTAAACCAAGTAGGGTCATTTTTTGGCAATTCATTGCAATTTTGTCATACCCAGATCGAAAGAAGCGTAACATAAAAAGTGAATATTTTTTTTACACATTACTGAACATTGCGTATTATGTATAAATTAAATACTATGTGTAATACAGGGCCTCATGTAGTGTGAGGTGGGAAGCAAGCGGAACATGCCTTTCAGAATGATAGAAGGGTAATGGAGGCCAAAAACAATTAAACGTGCACATTTCACGCATTTTTTATGAATTTTTTTAGAAACCTCTAAAATGAAGGACAAAATATTACACTATAAGGCCAAAAATAACTAAACGTGCATATTTCACGAATTTTTCATGATTTTTTTTAGAATCCTCTAAAACGAAGGTGAAAATATTGCATTTCAATGGAAATCCAGTCTGTTGTCCTCTTTACCCTTTTTCTGCTCAACTGCGTCGCTTCAGGGGTGATGGTAGCCTACGTCGGTAGCTCAGTATGCTCGTAATCTGCAGTTCCAAGTTCGAATCCCACTTGGGTCAACGTTGAGAATTATCTCTGCAAAACTCCCGTCCCCTACCCCTGGTCAGTAGGGAACACCGATGCGCTTGAAAAGGCAGCAGTCATTCGAGAGTGCCGTTAAACCGTAACATCTGTGCATGTTAAAGAATATGTTAAATGGCCTTGACAGGAAGCTACTATCTGATCTCCTAACAGCTTGTTCAGTAGGTCCCCTCTCCCGACTTTCTCTGAGTTCTCGAGGTCCTTGTGACTTGACCATTTAGCCCATTATGCCCAAAACTGCGTCACTTGCCGTTCCCCCTTTATTTTTCTTTAATCAGGGCCTGTGTAATATTAATATACAGTATATTGTATATGTATCATATTAATTTATTACGTTAATTTTTACAGTGTGAGATAAAAAGAACAACGTATTACACATGTTTAAAATTACCACATCCGTTTCGATTACATTATCTTCTTTCTTTTTAGTGGTGGTAGAAAAAAAAACAGCCTAGTTACCATAAGGGCGCACTACTGATTCGAATGCCTAGGCCGCATTATCACTTTGTTTTCCTTAGGAGCGCATGAGGTGTAAATACGGCTCTGATTACAAATGGCAGCTTCGAAATAGTCGTAACATGAGATAAATCATTCCCCTCCAACACGCTCCCCACAACAGTAAAAGTCACAGATCGATGAGACTGGCTTACCGTCAATCTATGCAGAATAACTCTACAATCTTCACTCGACGTGAGTAGAGTGGAAATATTATTGTTCCTCCCACCTACTGCGAATTCTCCGTCATGCATGAGTCATTCCTTTACAACTACTTTAGTTAAATTTAGTTAAGTTTCCTGTGGGGTAGTGACTTAACTATACGCGAATATAACCAATGAAATGGCGTCGGGGTTCTCACCTAAGAGGTGGGGGGGGGGGTGGACGTTAAGAGAAGTGTTATGATGGGTATACGACTTGAGCGAGTTTGAGCGTGGGCAGATAGTCGGAGCGAGGACAATGGGCTACTACATATTCGCGAGACCAGAACATCTGGGATTTCGGCATGCAAACGTCACACAGATTAACCAGTATTACATCAAAATTGACAAAACTTGCAGCCTCCAGGAAAATTGTGGCCATAACTGGGGCCATATGTTTAAGGTAAGCCTCACATCTTCCGTATCCTAACATCAGAGCAGAGGGTAAAATTGCAGTTGATAATGTTGGCATTCAGTGATGGGGCAGCTATGAATGTTTGTGTAAAGACCGTTCGAAACGTGATGACGCCCGCATCTAGTTCCCATGTTAATAGCACGTCACCAGGTTGTGAGACTACATGGGTAAAGGAAAATCACCTAAAAAATTAAAATTTAATAAATGAGTTATCGAAACAAATAGTTGCTACTGTAATTAAAAATATTGAAGTAAATGAAATAAAATGTTTTTTTTAAACCGTATTAGTGTTAGGCTCATAATGAGAAAACAAAAGTTTATTTCTTCCAAATATATAACAAACTGCTACTATTAATTATTATTTGTTCGTTTCTTTAAAAAAAAAAACGCTTTGTTTACTCTTTGTCATCTATTTTACAGTAGTCATCAATTAAAAAATTCTGTAAAATGCGGAATCTAATTAAAACAATGAAAATCATGAAAGGTTTCTTCTAACAAACATTTACAGCAGACATCACATTTCGATCACCTAAAAGATTTTCTCCTAGAAGGTTTATTTTTAGTTTTCGGATCAAAAGAAAATAAAAGATTCTTGGCTTATAAGAGAGAGGTTCACACATATAAGAGAGGGGATGAAGTAATCAGATCTCACATAATACCTTCCAGCATGACGTGATCACTCACATCTTTATACTTCAAGAACCTTAACAGAAATCTTAACATCCCAGATCCTAAGATGGTTATTTCCCAAGACAAACACGGGACTTTTCTTGTGACCGAGATGTTGATATGTGTCCCTAGGTCGTTCTTTACTGTTTGAATCAAAATGATAAATAAATATTTCGTCAGTGATAGAAATAAATGATGAAATGTTTTCCTGATTATACGGAGTACAAGTTGCCTTAATTCGACAGTGCCACCTTACATTGGATATTTAATTTAAAGAAAACATTAGAAACATTTTTTAGAGAAAATAATGATTAAAATCCATACCTTTCTCCGGGCGGGGGTGGCTCAGTCAGTAGCACGCCAGGCTCGTAATCTGTAGTTCCCAGGTTCGAGTCCCAGCTGGGTCAGCGTTGAGATTTATCTCCACAAAATTCCCCGCCCTGCCCACGGTCAGTAGGGGACACCGATGGGCTTGGAAAGGCCGCCGTCCGTCGGATGGGACTCCGTGTGCGGGAGAGCCATACCCTGTGCACGTTAAAGAACACGCTGGATGGCCTTGACGGGAGGCTACCATCTGTCTCCCAACAGCTGTTCCAGTGGGTCCCCTCCCCCAACCTTCTCTGAGCCTTCGGGGTCCATGTGACCTGGCCATTTAGCCCATGGTGTGCAAAAAAGTGCCGCTCAGAGGTAAAACAACCCAACCCATACCTTTCTCCAAAAACAAAGGGAAACATCATTTGTTTCTAAAATATTCATGTTAGGGTCGACTGTTTTCCGTAGTTTTTGATTTTGGGCATTTGATTTGAAACTCTTTGATCTCATGACAAAGAGGAACGAACATTTCGAACGAAGCAAAGGAAAGCGATTTTAGGGATCAATTTCTCTCTTGGCTACAAAATAACTATTACAAAAGCAAGTCATGTATTCGGGATCAAACAATTCCGTGCTGTCAATTGCTATTTTCCCTATCGTAATCCGTCCTTAAATTGTAATTTCGGAAATTGCAATGAAACATTTCTAGCTGTTCCAAAGTTCCATAGACGAACTGCCCTTTTGGTTCCATTGAATGATAATTTACGAAGCCCAACTGAAATGCTTCTAATTGTCCCAACTTTCCATAGAGGCGCAGTCCTTTTGGTTTCATTGTGTAATGATTTAGAAATGGAACCGTTTCTAGGTGCCTCAATCTTCAACAGAGAAGTTATCATTTTTTTGGTTTCACTGAATGATGATTTCTGAAACCGAACTGAAATGATTATAGGTGTCCAAATTTTAAACAGAGGAGCTATCCTTTTGGTTTCACTGAATGATGATTCCTGAACTGAACTGAAATGCTTCTATGTGCCCTAACGTTCTGTATAGGATCTGCCATTTTGGGTTTGAGTAATGATTTCCTCAACTGCGCTTAAATGCTTCTAGGTGCCCCAAACACCCATAGAGCAGTTTCCTTTTTGGTTCCGCTGAATGATTATTTCTGAAACTGAAATACTTGAGATGCTCCATCCTTTCATTGAGGTGTAGTCCTTTTAGCTTACACGGGATTTTTTCGAAGAGATTTACATTTTATTAGAGTTGCCGCTCTTCCATATTATATTTCCCTTAAATTCCAACCTTCCCTCCCCCCACTGAATGATCAACTGATTAGAGTACTGTTAATTTAGACAATTTCATTCCTTTTTCACTTTTTTAAATTTACTACAATACCAAATTTCAGAAATCCAATCTATAAAATTTAGCAGAACATATGACATCAGTAGCTTATCATAAAGATAATTTCATGCCCAGAAGATTTTCTTCCTGAAGAGCAAACTTTATTGAAGACAGATGGAGACTAAATCAATCTTTAAAATCATGACAGATTTCACAATCGTAATAGAAGTGAAAAGCGTATCAATTCTTCCCCATTTTTGTGGTCTCTCTAGTGAGCAATTTTATCGAGGTTGTCTATGATGTTCTTTTGTATAAGGAGGCGTAGGGTTGAATTCTCTCAATCTTTCTCAACACAAAAAACACCTACTATAACTTCATTCACGAGGTCTTCTGTATACACGGTCGTATCAGAATAATATGACCACCTACCATAGTATATGTATGGTAGGTGGTCATATTATTTTGATACGACTGTGTATGTCCTTCGACAATTCGTAACTATGTAAAAGAGTGTCCTTCATCGCAGCGCACGTACCGATTCCATTATCAGCTTTTCCTTTCCTTCCTTCCATCACGTCGATATCAGGGAGCCACTAGGACTCGCCACTCGATTCATATCTATGCTTTCTACCAAAGATATCTGCACGTGTGTTGGGAGAGTTTACGGGGACTAACGAAGGTAGTCTGAGAAATATTCCCAATACCTCCTGTCCTAGCCCCACACTATTTCGGATATGATCTCTAAATCATCTTGTAAGAGGAATTCAACGTAAAAATCATTGTAATGTCGAGACAAGAATCATTTGAAACTTAGAAATTTTTCGTATTTATCTCAAAATACGAAGACACGAAATGCTTTATCACATAGTCGAAAGATCTTTGATAGAAGCATAGATAACCAAAGGCAAAAAGGGGAGTATGTATATATATATATAAAGGTACGTCTATTCATTGCTTCGAAACCGTAAATAACTACAGATAATTGTCATCAGACACATATTTTTTGATTTGTTCTTTATTGTCAGAAGAAACGATGCCACGTCCGTTTCACCTCTTAATCATTTCAGGTAGGATACTTTCATGCACAGAAGATGAAGCTTTTTCAAAGACCATAACTTTTGAAATGTGATAATCTATTGATTTTTTTACGTTGAATAAGTTTAAAATAATATATTTGACGTAGAACGTCAAATATATATCCTATTCCTGAAACAATAAGATGCTGCAAATCATGCCACTCGAAGTGGGCATATCTAAATTTAGAGCCATCTTAGCTCACTAGAGCATAGCAATTTAGATCATATAACATTTTAACGTAACTATTTATCTCATAAGATCTAAATCTACATTCTATCTAACTTATTAGAGCATAGCCATTTGGCTCATAGATCTAAACGTAGAGCCATTTAGCATTTAGGGGGCATATAAAATGCAGATTTCTCTAATATAAAATTCGTATTGTAAGCAGTAAGGCATGACACTCTCTCTTAAAATATAGTCTAATTGCAATGTGGTTTTGTATCTCGGCGATGACTATGTAATAGCTAGAAGTTCAGGCCCGGATCTAGAAAAAAATTAAGGATGGGAGGGGGGAGGGGAGGAAAGAAAATCAATTGATCCGGATAAAAGTAAAAAGGGGGAGATTTGTTTTCCATAACAGTATAATATTTCCCCCTTCGTTTTAGAGATCTGCAAAAAGTGTTGAAAAATGCCTAAATAATTTTTCCTCCTATTACCCTCTAGGAATTCACAAGAGTGATGATTGGGGGGGGGGGGGGTTGTACCGTAACCTTCGAGACTCAAGGCCTTTGCAGTCTAAACTGACGTCACAATCTGTGGATCCACAGTGCATCCTGCGCACGTAGTTCTATCGTAGCAAATCGAGCATTTACTTTTTTTTTTAAAAGATCGGGAGGGCATTTTTGTTTGATATTGGCTCAAAACCTGATTGACATGGTATTATTATATGGTATATATGTACATTAGAGTAATATTTCTATGGCAAACCTTAAAATAGGGAAGACGTTGAAACTAAAATAGATCTTGATTTGTAATTGTGCTAAATTGATGACTCAAAATGTAATCGTCGTTTAACGCTCTCTGAACATGTATAACGACATATAAATTACCAGGAGCGTCATAATAAGTTGTACGTATAATTACAATGATACAATATGTTTAAAAATAAAGTTAAATGCAAATAATTACTCGGTTATATATAGGAACAAAAATAAAATGATTTCCTTCACATATTTTTCGCGATAAATGCTGTCAATAACTGATGCAGTTGTTTGTACTATTAATAATATAATCGTGACATATAAATTGTTATGGAAAATTAGTGTGTTTTATTAAAAAGAGAAAAAAACACAAAAATTATTCAGAACAATTTTATTGGCAAATGTGAACTAAAAATTAATGATATACTGTAATAGCTTTAGCTGTAACAATTTCAGTTAGTTATGATTTAATTTCAATACTTTTTCTTAGTGATTAGACTGAATTAATAGGAATATTGAGCTGTATTTTTTTCTGAACTCTCATTAAATTTGAATAATATTTGGACATGGATACAACCTTCGATGGAAAACATATTCAAAAACTAGCAGGAAAAGTGCATCTAAACTTTAGAAACTGCAATTCACTGCAAGCACACACACACACACATATATATTTTGGTTTACAAAGCTACCTTTAAATCTATGACTAAAGATTTGACAATAAATCGCTCAACTAACCTCCCAAATGTAAAGAAAATAGTCTCTAATCAATCTTCGATTGCTAAAAAATAATTCTATGCACCCTGGTAAAGAAAGATTAAATCATTTAGGCATACATCTTTCCAGATATAAGTCAGTAGTGTAAGACCACTAAACTAACAGACTCTGCCTTATTTCCACTAATATAACTTATTAGTTTAGTGGTCTTAGAACACTGTGGCATGTACCTGGAGAGATATGGATGAAATTCCACATGGCAGAAAAATTGTTTCTCACAAAACTATTAATATCAAAGTCAGCAGTTTATTCTGTGGATACTATTTATTGAGGGTAGACAACTTTCTCTTTTTTGGCACTAAGACATTTTTTCTCATTTCCTAAATTCTCTAACAAACAATCATTTTTTATCTTGCCAAAATTGTTTAAAAACACATTTGTTGAACACCAGATAATAATTAAAGATAATAATCCCGCCAACAAACACACAAGCAGCTACGGGGTGTTAAGATGCTAGATCGACGAATGCTGACGTCATCAGTGAAAAGGCCTTGAGTCTCGATGGTTACGGTTGTACCCCTACCTCCCCCTAGATCAGGTCCTGTCTAGAACAACTGTTTTCAGAGTAGTTGATTTGTTTCTGATTCACGGCAGTTGCATCTCTTTCGTTCATTAAAAAATTTTACACTTTCATAAAAAAAAAAGAGAAAAAAATAATAGAAATTCAAATACTAAAATGGAAGGAAATTCTATTTTAAAATATCCTGAACTCTAGTGTTGAGAAATAAATAGTCAGCATTAATATTCCTAACAAAGAATTTCTCCCCTCAAAGCCTAAATCTATTTTGTAGTTATGTAATGTTATTAGAATACATTCTCATCGAAGGTCCAATATTACATAATATTAAATATTCTGCATAGAATGTCAAAATTATTGATAATTTCATGTTGTTTCGAATATTGTGTCAAGTTTCAAATTTGTTACATGGCAGAGTGTAGAATGCTAAACCTAACATAAGAAAATCAAATATATATATAAACAATATTAAAAATTCGAAGTATCACTTAAAATGAATGATTTTTTAAATTAAGGGTAATTATTGTTTACCGTTTTGTTAATGTAAACTGTAAAACTAATTTCTTAAAAATAAAATTTACCAACATGGAGGAGGGTTAAACCCGTCTACAAGACTCTAAAACAACCAAGTTCAAGAGCTTGCTTTTTTGTAAAGGGGGGGGGGGGGATTTCATTTTACTTTCCATTTGATCCCTGACAATAATTATCTACTTTCAAATTATAGAAATGACCATTTATAAAAATATATAATAAAAAATAGGGATTCCTGCTGGGACTTTTAAAAATCTATGGAGTGGATGGATAATATATTTCTTATACGCTTTAAAACCAAAATTACGCTGTATAATAGTTTGGTCTTTTCGAAAGTTTGATATGGTAGTGAAACAGAATCTCCCGTAAGCTATATAACAGGAAATACGATGCCTTTTATTCTAGATGTATACACAGTATCTTGGATATTAGGTGATTTGACTATATAAAACATGATGATGTTAGGCAAAGAAATAGGCAACCATGTATGGAGCAGCCTGCTGTTAGGGAGCCTTCGTTGGTTTCGCTGTATTGTCCAGAGGCAGAACTGCAGATTAGTGAACATCGTTTCAACACTGTGCCTAAAAATCTAAGAAAGAAGAGTTGATCTAGAATGCTATGTGCGGACAATGTGAAACAAGAACTTACAGTATTGGCTTGAAGAGACCAAATGCTGCTGTTGTAGCTCAGAATAGGCTTCTTTGGAGAACTGTTATATATGTATATATAGGTATGCATATATTGGAGGTCCCTTATATATATATATAGTTAAGACAAAAGAGAATTGGATTTTCATTTTATGCCACTGGACTAGATGCAAATCCAGTCGAAAACCTAATCAAGTTGCCGTGTAATCCTAATTTCGTTTAGTACAACAGGTAATTACATGTACTGTAATCGGTTGCCAATAAAGATACATGTGCAATTAAATAGTGATTTTTGGATTTTATTAGCAAATATTTATATTTGGTTGAGTTTTTTAATTTGTTCTCAATAATCCCTCAAGCAGCTATTTGTCACAAAGGTCTGACAGGAGCCTGCCAGTTTAATACGGAATAGTAGATGGTCTGTGAGAAAGGCAAGACCTCAAGAGAATGACAAACACAAACATCTTGCCTTATTCAGGGTTCGAACCCAGGTTCGTTTGATCAGTAGTCAAGTGCTCTAACTTTGATCATTTGTCAAGTGCTCTAACGTTCATCAGTAGTGAAGTGCTCTAACTTTGATCAGTAGTCAAGTGCTCTAACTTTCATCAGTAGTCAAGTGCTCTAACTTTCATCAGCAGTCAAGTGCTCTAACTTTCATCAGTAGTCAAGTGCTCTAACTTTCATCAGTAGTCAAGCGCGCTAACCAGTCGGCCATGGGGACAGCCTCAATAATATTTCAGCAGCATTACAAAGTAAAAAGAGTCCATTTTGAAAATTGATGTAGCATCCCATTTGCACTTTCCCCTGGTATAAGATAGAAGTTTCCGACTAGTTTTTTGTAGTTTAAGCAGTATATATATTTTCTTAATTGAATTCTCACTGAACACGTTTCGGGCGCCTGCTACCAAACTCATCACGAGTCCTAACTCATCTCCAATATGTATTTATGTAGATAGATTGGTGCCGGTAATATTTATTTACTTGTGTTCTCTTCTACATTATTCCTTGAGACTTATTTTGTAACGCAAATGAATAGAAATGAAATTAAGAAAAATGTGTTCTGAAACTAATGAAATGGGAATTTAAGCTTTTTTGATTAATATTTCATTTCAGCTTTGTTAACAGTTGTTTATTCCGATTGCACCTCTGATCTCTTGAAATGTAAATCGTTAGCTGCAAACTACATTACAGGTTTAAGTTTTTTACAATGGGACAAGAACATAATAGAACTTAACGGGAGGTGTGGGTAAGTTTCTGTTTTCATATTCTAGTATTTTAAACAAATGTTTAAACAATACCGACTTGACTGGTAGTTATACAGGGTGAATCTAAAAAAGTGGGCAAAACTTTACGGGGTGGTAGAACGCAGCTATACGAGCAATATTCGTCATAGAATGTATGGTCGGAACGCAAGCGGTGAAAAGTTAAAAGGTAGTTTTCCACTGTCACATTTAAAGAATGGACACAGAAGGAGAGGAGATACTTCAGAAAACATTTTATTAACAAAAATGTAATTGAGGTACATGCTCAAAGAAATTGCTCAAAAGAGTGCATATCCGCCATTTCGTGGTTAGTATAACCAGCCATCCTCTCTGCAATCCACGGTAGAAATGCCATTGGGTGCGAGGACTGACCGTTTTATACCATTTCCAACGCCACCTAGCGTCTCGCCGTTTGCGTTCCGCCCATACATTCTATGACGAATATTGCTCGTATAGCTGCGTTCTACCACCCCGTAAAGTTTTGCCCACTTTTTTCAGATTCACCCTGTATAACTCAGAATGATATAATATATTTTGATTTGCGACATGATTTTGATTTGCGACATATAGGACAAAGAAGAATCCTAGAAGCTACTCCTAGCTTAATACAGGCCTTCTCATACAAGGACATGCCCTACTAAGACCGAAGTCCCTGCTGACCACTGCCTTAGTTAGAGCTAACACAACACACAAAGTTTGCCTTGCTGGAACACTCGCTAGCTGCCTAACCACTATGCCAGTTAAGGCATAAATTAAGTTATATATGCCAGTTAAGGCATATATTTAATCCTATAATCTTACGACCAAAGCGGTATCTGAAGGAAGGAAAGGGGCCATGGCCATTCCGCTTCGAAACGGCTAGAAAGGGTAATAGATGCCAAAAATTATTAAATTTGTGTATATTTCACATATTTATTATGAAATTTTTTACAAACATATGAAACGAAGGGGAAAATGTTATAACGGAATGGAAATAAAATCCCTTGTAGGCCACCCGTTATTATTTTCTTGATCCAGGCCTGATTACAATTTTATGTAGCTATTCCATCATATACACCGAAGAGCCAAAACATTATGACCACCTGCCAAATATGATGCTGGTCGTCCACGTGATGCTAAATCAGCTCTTATCCGTCGAGGCATGGACGCTACAAGATTTCTAAAGGTGTCTTGTGGTATCTGCTACCAACACGTTATTAATCACACCCTTTAACTATTATAATTTACGTGGTTGAGCCGCAGCAGATCGGATATGCTGTTCCAACACAAACCACAGATGCTTGATTGGATTGATGTCTGGGTAATTTGGAGGCCAAGGCAATACTGGAAATCTTCCTCATGTTCCGCGAAACATTTTCGAACAATCCAGACAGCGTAGGACGGCACATTATCCTGCTAAATGAAGGCAGTACTAGAGGAATATTGCCGTTATCATGAAAGTATGTACCTGGTTTGCAATGATAGTTAGGCAGGTAGTAGACGTCACAGTTCCTGCACATGAATGACTGGACAGGGTTTCCCAGCAGAACTTTGCCCAAAGTATTTCGCTTCCTCCACTGGATTGTTTTCGTCCCACGGGGCATCCTGGTTCCAACAGTTCCCCAAATAAACGACGCACAAATGCCCGGATGTCCACATGGTGCAACAGGAAACGAGATTCATTCGACCAGACGACCTTTTTTTCAATCATTTAAAATCCAGTTCTGATGCTCGCGTGCCCATTGTACGCATTTTCGACGGTGAACCGATATTAGCATGGGCACTCAGAGCGGCCTGCAGTACACAGCCCCATTTTCAGCAGGGTTCGATGTACTGTGTGTTGTGACACATTACTCCCATCACCAGCATTCAAATTACGGGTGAGTTGCGCCACAGTATCTCTTCTGTTGACTCGTACCATATAGGATAGCATTCGCTCACCTCTATCATCGACGAGCCGTGATCAGCTGACACCTTGGCGTCGGTTCGTGGTTTTATCTTCCTGGGACCAGTTTTTGAAAGTATTAACCACGGCTGACTGTGAGCAAACCACAACCCTTGCCATCTCGGAAATGCTCTGTCCTAGTTGTCTGATCATTACAATTTGGCCCTTGTCAAGCTCACTAAAGTTCTCTCCCTTTCCCATCTGAAGAATAAGAATAACACTGATTAACAGAGCTCAGTATCAGCTGTTATTAATAATACCATTTCATGACCTTCACACACGCCGTCGTCTACCTTCAGTTTCTTCGATTTGCATAAAGACGCGCTGGTCGTAATGTTTTGGCTCTTCGGTGTATATATTTGATATTTTATATATATATATATGTGTGTGTGTGTGTGTGTATACACTATGAGGCCAAAAGTCATGGGATACGCGCCTAATAATGGGTTGGTCGTCCTCGAGCCCTCAGCAGTGCAGCCAGACATTGAGGCATGGAGTCAACGAGTTGCCAGCACCCTTCTGCAGGGATGGCAGCCCACACATCCTGCAGTTAGATCATAATTATGTTGCATTGGATGGTGCTGGATTCATGAATCAGAAGCTTGTTTCCATTGCGTCCCACAGATTCCCCAAGGGGTTCATTTTGGGGGACCGTGGGAGACAATTCATGGTGGTAAGGTCCGTGGAGTGCCCCTCGATCCACCTCCTAGCAACCAAAGACTGGTGACACATTGCATTATCTTGTTGGAATACCCCTTCACCATTAGAGTGCTCGAGAGTCATGACAGTCTCATATCTGTCAACGATTGCTCCAAACGGATGAGAGAGACGAATTAGACCAGTGAACAAGACCCACACCATCACAGAGCTGCCTCCAGCCTGAATAGTACTTTGCAGACAGGAAGGGTGCATGGCTTCACGGGGCGTATGCCACACTCTAATGCGCCCATCAGCGCGAAACAACTGAACCTTGATTCATCGGACCATGCTACCCGACGCCACTGTTCTACTGTCCGATATTACTCCCAGGAAGGCTGCTAAAATTATTTCAGTGCTATTGGCCAGTTAAGAGTAAATGTCAGAACACGTATCACTAATGTCGTTGCAATTCTATGAGAAGATTCTCTACATGATTTTTTTTGTAAAGTCTATGAATGGCAAAGTGTTATTGATCCCAGAGTTTTCTTAAGTTACAGGTAAATCATTCTTTATACGGAAACATTTTAAACTGTTTCTTCAAATCCAGAGAGCGAACTGATACTTAAAGAACATTAATTCTAATCATTTACTAATATACACTGCTGTTCACGAAAATCAGAACACTGAGAAGGAATATAGTAAGGTGTGCGAGTTGTATGGGGCATATTTAGCACCTACTACTGAAAGAGTGATTAGAGTTTCAAGGTCATCTATCCCAGTCGTATTTGCTACAGGCCAATGCTGGAAAGGATGTGTCTAGACCCTTCTCACAGGGACTTAAAGAATGATAGCTGGGTTCAGTACATCAGTTATTGTGCAGATGTTGTTAAGATACCCACACAGACCCGTGTGAGCTCCATATCTTTAGGTGAGCTAGTTCCACATAGGGCGTACTGTTGGTATGAGAGAAGGCAGTTTTTCGTATCAGAAATTGTTCTCTTGCGGGACTTAGTGTATCTGTTGTGAATCAGATAGGAAGGCTGAGAATGATTCGAAGAACGGTAACAACACATTGGGAAGGTTCTGTACCTCCTCCACAGACAACCTTATGGGAAGATCGCCATCTCTGGATGCTGGCTGTAACAGATCGCTCTGCCCCATCTATCACCTTAGACAAATAGTGGAGGTACGTAACACACTTTCCGATGGGGACAACAACAGTTCAACTTCGTTTATTGCAAATCGGACTGCACGCCCGTCGCCTATTGCTACGACTGCCTCTGACACTTTAGCAAAAAGCAGATAGACTGAAATGGCGCATCGAGTATTGGTATAACATCATCTTTTCTGATAATTCCCACTTTTGTCTATTCGAACCAAATGACAGACACCTCGTCCGACGGGTGCGAGGTGTGTGTATTCGGATGAGACATACAGCACCGATGCATGGATTACGGTGTGGGGTGTGATCAGTTATGAAAGCAAATTCGCCCTAGTAGGGATACACACCACCATTACCAGTGTTCATTACATTCAGGACATTTTAGAATCAATAGCTCTTCCGTAGTTACAGACTGTCCCAAATGCCTTATTTCTGCAGGACAATGCCAGACCCCATTCAGCAGCTTCATTGTTGAATACCTGTTCACTCAGAGTTGAATTGAGGTAAAACAATGTGCATAGACTTCCGTGACCCGGTAGATCCCCTGATTTGTCACCCATCGAAAGTGTGTGGTATATGGTCAAACGAATGTTGTGGCAATAGCGACAAATGTAGACGAAAGTTGGGTACTGGTGCATAGTGCTTGGATGGCTACTCAGCAATCCAGCATCAAATATTTGTTTGGGCTACATTTCCTCACCGTGTACTGCAGGTCATACAACAAGGGGTGGACACAGTCATTATTTAACAACTCGGTATGTAACTCTCCAATTGCCTCCATATTATAATCATTTATATTACAATAAAGCTACATTAAACTCCCAAGCATGAGCGCGTTCCGATTTTCGTGCACATCAGTGTGAGTGTCAGTTTAAAAAGTTTAGATAAATAAAGCTTTCAATATAACCAATGGATCATATGCACGCTACTGAAATTGAATAATGAATGGTGCATTATAGTAACTGAGAAATCACCACAGTTAATCATTTTTTTTTTTCTATTTTGACTAATGCGATGAATCAAAAGAAAACTTCTTGGGCGTTACTTATTAATTAAGCACTGATTATAAAATTATATTCATTTCAGTTAATAGAAAGCTGAGGAAAAAAAATCCTGATTAGAATAAATTGATTTCTTCATCTTTGAAAGATGCCACCTCATGAAACGTCATCAGAAGCGATATTCAGAGAACATTGTAAAGACGATTTCTTATTCATATATTATGATTATCATTAATATTTAATCTAAACCAAAAAAATTAAATTTTCATTTCATGCCACTGGAAATGTAAATTCAAGGTTCCTTAACTTATAAAATTGAATTTTTATGATAAAAATAGATAGAAGATAAAGCTCTACATCAAATATAACAAAAGGTGGTTCAGTCGGTGGAGCTCGAGGCTCGTAAATTACATTTCCCATGTTCGAGTGCCACATGTGCCAGCATTGAGATTTATCTTCACTAAAACCCTCACTTTGCCCTCGGTCAGTAATCGACACCGATGGGCTTGAAAAGGACGCCGCCCGCCGCATTGGACGTTAAACCGTTGCCTAGTGTGCAGGAGAGTCATACACCGTGTCCGTTAAAGATTACGCTGGCTGGCCCTAGGGACAGGTTATCATCTGTCTCCTAACAGCTGTCCAATGGGTCCCCACCCACCTTCTCAGAGTTTTCGGGATCCTTGTAACCTGGCCATATGCCCATTGTGCGTAAAAGAGTCCCGCTTAGAGGTTATGCAATCGAACCCAATTATAGCTAAATCTTGTGTGTTGAAAACATTTCTTCGGTACTTTAAGAGTAATGAAATTGAAATATTTGGAACAAAAGAATTGATGAATATTGATATAATTATTTACACAATCTGAGAAGACATACTTCTGAAATTCAAATATTAACATTTGATTCAGATGTTTAATTTATCTTCAGTAGCATTTCATCCTAAAAAACATATTTTAAAAGTTACAGAGTATCGCATTTCTTTTTCAGCTGGCATAGAATGGAAGTTCCCTGATTTTCTTTGTCTAAGTAGTGTACCGTAATTAAATGTTTAGTGAATATGTAGTCGTCTCACCCTATCTATTATCTTAATATGGCTTTGCTAATGCCTTACTTTCCACCGATAGGCTTGGAAAGGCCGCCGTCCGTCGGATGTGACGTTAAGCCGTGGCTCCGTGTATGGGAGAGACATACCCTGTGCACGTTAAAGAACACGCTCGATGGCCTTGACGGGAGGTTATCATCTGTCTCCTAACAGCTGTTCCAGTGGGTTCCCTCACCCAACCTTCTCTGAGCCTTCGGGGTCCTTGTGACCTGGACATTTAGCCAATGGTGTGCAAAAAAGTTCCGCTCAGAGGTAAAACAACCCAACCCAAGCCTTACTTTCGTTGAAAGTTTCGTGAATGACCAATTTTCAATTTCTCTATCTCATTTTCCTCTCATCGTATAAAATTTGGATTTATTCTCGTAATTTAATATTATCCTAATGTTATAAATTTAACGGATGAAAATTGAGCGTGAGTTCAAAAAGAATATTTAGCCACAATAATTCTAAAATAATGTAATTTATTAACAAAAGTGTGGATAATAATTATAGTTTTAATAATATTTTAAGTGCTGAAGTCAAATTTTCCTACATAATGAAAACGCCTATCATCTTCTCTGAAACTGACATGTCTTTATGTTTGGTTACAGTACTGGCAAGTTTTATTTTGATTGCATGAATACATTTAGAGAAACATGCAACATCCCAAATATTCTAAACGATACGCTTCCAGAACAGAAGAAATTTAGAGACAGACTCTGCATTGAAGATTGCGACTTGAAGAAAAGTAAGATTTTTCAATTTCTCTATCTCATTCTCCTCTCATCGTATAAAATTTGGATTTATTCTCGTAATTTAATATTATCCTAATGTTATAAATTTAACGGATGAAAATTGAGCGTGAGTTCAAAAAGAATATTTAGCCACAATAATTCTAAAATAATGTAATTTATTAACAAAAGTGTGGATAAAAACATTTATATAAATTCAACTCAAGTAACACAAATCTATATCTTCATCAGTATGAAAATAAATCGTCAAAAGTAGATTATTTTTTACAACACTGAGCAAGTGGCATATAATCATATTTCCGAATAAACCCGTAAACTATCAAAAATAACGTTGTCAGTTCCTAAAACAAAGTAAATAGCTATACACCAAATGATTTCCTTGAAGGATTCGAGTCATCAAACACTGCAAAACTGCGGCTAAGCATACTGGTTTATTAAAACCAATTCTTTTCAGACGTAGATCACCACGCTTCAGACGATGAATTATTCCTTTTCCTTACAAATTTATTGAACAAAATCCACACTAATCAACTCTTTTTTCCTCCCACGCACACATCAAATTAAAAAGTTCTTCATGTGCTAACGCGTACAAAGCCAAATATTATTTACTTTCTACTTGACATAGTATTTCTTTCGAGAATCTAACTCATTGAACTACTACAAGCCATTTTTTTATTACTCTTAAAATAACGTGAATTTTGAGTTCTTCACTATTCTAATTCACTCCTGACGTAATTCTCAAGTTGAAGCATGTGCAAGCATAAAAATGATGCATCACATCACGCGTTCATTGTTTCTCATTCTTCTGTCGTAACACTAATCTAACATTTAGGTGTCTGTGATGTCAGGATATAACCTTTGATATTCTACAGTGGGGCAAAAGGTCCTGCACACTTCTATGATTTTATATGATTCTCTTGTTCATACAGATTTCTACTTCAAGAATTTATTAAATAAATATTACTTTTATCATAAAATTACGCTAAATAATTAAATACTACTAGTTAAACTAATGGCGCCGAAACGTATGTCCAGTGATTACTCTTCCCATGGATAAGATAATTCTTCCCACCATTAACGTACTACTCGCAACGTTCTACTGCATTTACAAGGTAGGCGACGGCATCACCACCTAAAATATTTCGGGCGCTTTTCGAGGAGATCCTCCCGATCTACACGGCATCTAGGAACCTGATCTGCTACCCCAACAGGGCTAAAATTAAGTGGAACGAAACCAAACAAATCTGGGACCGATCGTTCAAGTAGCCCCTGAACCACAGGGAAACCGATAATTTCTACCGATGATGACGTCTTACGTGTCCGCTCACCCGTTCGTTGACCGTTTGACTCGAATTACGGCCCTTATATAATGAATGCACCATTTTTATCACACAGATGTATTTTTTTTGCTGATTTCAAAACAATTTATACTTCTTTTTTTACATAAAACTGATTTTTGGGATATGATTTCCGGAATACAATCAAATATTGTGGCATACATATTGTTACGACAGAAGGAATCTGGCAACCGAAAGCAAAAAGTTTCAGCCAGCGAATAAGAACGTTGGGAGAATTTGGAGAAGAAGAGTGGAGTGTTAACGGTCGTTGTGTTGTAACGGTCGGAGAGTTCGAAAATGGACGGTGAGCTGTTCTGAGACAGTGCGCGTAAGTATCAAGAAGTAACTTGATGTGTTGTGTATACGCGGAAGGATAAAAGTGGGATCTTTTATCGTTAAGTATCAAGAAGTAACTTGATGTGTTGTGTATACGCGGAAGTATAAAAGTGGGAACTTTTATGGCTAACTTCGAATGTCTACACGGACTGTCTTTTTGTTCGGCTAGTGTGTGAAAAGTTATTAGCACAGGACGAGAATTGGTTTACGAGTGGAGATCTTCGGGTGACCTGGTAAATCAAGTAAAAGGTAGTATTTAGTAAAATACACAGAGCTGCTATTGTGTGCTTTACGCAGGAAGATTGATGACTTGTGCATGTTAATAGTTGATTTGTTAATAAGATACTTCATCCATATTTCCTTTGTAACAATTTACCTTGTATTGAATTTGGTTTTGAAATATAGCTTTTAATACTCACGCTCAGTGGCTATCCATTTTTGTGATCCGCAACACTTGGTGTCAGAAGTGGGATTAATTAATTGAATGCCGTTAACTAGAAGTATGGATGAATTAGTAAAGTTGATATATAGCTTCAAAGCCGATATGACTACGCTGATGACTGATATGAAAGCCGATATGACTACGCTGACGACTGATTTGAAAGCCGAAATGACCGCACGAAATAATGAGTTGAGGACTGAGATAGTTTCTCAAAAAGATGATTTGAAAGCCCAAATGGCCGCACAAAATAATGAGTTGAGAAATAAAAGAGGTGACCTGGCAGCACAAAATAGTGAGATGAGAGCTGAAGTGGCTTCTCAAGTTGGTAAGATTATTGATCAGTTCAATGATAATAAAACCGAACTCAATAGACAATGCAATAGTTTAAATGTTGAATTTGTCAGTGAAAAAGATGATCTTAATAGTGTTAAGTTAGATTGTAAACATGGAAAAGAAAAAGAGAAAGTACGAGAGGACTGCGAGAGGAAGACTACAAAAGAATCGAATCTTCGCAAGAAAGGAGAATCTCAAAATGTGGATCTGCTACTGGAAATCAAGAATCGTAGAGATAGCGCAGATAATGCCTTTGACCACGCAACTACTGGTGATGCATGGCAGAGTGTCTATGTCGCTGGTGACATGTCTAGGAACTGTGAAGAACAATCACACAGATCAGAGAGCTGTGAGACTATACAGTACGCTTTGCACTTCAAAATACCTAGGTATACAAGTCTGGCACGATCTGAAGAGAGATCCACACGAAAGGTATTCTATTCCTCGCCGTCAGCAAAATGCGTCCTGGACAATTATCGCAAAGGCAGAGTAACGAGTGGTAATGAGGGGGAACGAAACAGAGTTTACGTTTCGCAGAGTGGTCCGAGTAAAGAAGAGGCGTCCATTCATCATGGATACAAAGTGCCATTCGACGTTACCCGGGAAGTCGGAGAGATTTTTCCAAAGCATATAGCCACACTCGAATCGTTTATAGAAAGTGGGGATTTAAGAAAGAAGAAATCCGAAGATTGGCTTAGAAGCGTAACAGGTGATGCTGGTAAAGGAGCTTCAGGCAGAGACAGTACTTCAAAGACTGACTTAGATATTCCTTTTTCTTTGAGTAATAAATTGTGCTCGGATAACAGTAACTTTCTGGATGAAACTAAGCCTCAGAGTTACGATCAGAGAGAAGTGAAGCCCTCAGATAATCTCAACGTAGCCATGCTGAATTTCTTTTCTGAACAGTCAATGCGCAGATTTGGACATTATAACCATTTGGATTATAAGGATATAGAAAAGTTTTATCACGACTTCAGGAGCTCTAAATTGGACAATATCATGTTACAAAACTCGTCGCTGATCTCCAGAATGAACAATTTGGCAATCATGACTGATATTTCCCTGGCTAATTACAATGAGAGCTCCAAGAAAGTGAATTCGGAAGAAACAGCAAATATGACCTCCTCGGGTCATGTGTTTTGCTGGAGACCTGAGTGGCGCCATCGGATGGTAGATGAAAACAGCACAGGAGGTGTCGGCAACAAAGTGAGTCTTGTCTTGGCTCCTGCACTTGCTGCTTTAGGTCTCAAGGTCCCTATGATCTCCGGTCGTGCTCGCCAATTGACGGGAGATACTCTGGACAAATTGGAATCCATCCCTAGCTTCACAGTTGACTGCACTAAAGATAAAATCGAGCAGATGATGGAAGACGTCGGATGCTGCATCGTAGGACAGACAGTGGAGCTGGTGCCAACAGATAAGGAGATTTACCGCTGCAAGGATCTGACGGCTACCGTAGATAGCGTTCCTCTAATGAGATGCTCAATTGTGTCCAAAAAGCTGGCTGAAGGAGTGTGCGCTTTGGCTTGTGATGTTGAATTCGGAAAAGGAGCTATTGATCTCATCAGTACAGAAGACGCTGTTGATTTAGTTAAGAAAATGGTTGCAGCATCACAAGCTCGTGGAATGAAGAGTTCAGCTGTTATCAGCAACATGGATTCACCTCTTGAAAACTCTGTTGACAACTCTCTGGAAGTGATGGAAGCTGTTCAGTGTTTCCTTGGTAACGGATCCTTGGAACTGCAAGAGCTCGTCGAAGAGTTAGGAGAACTGCGTTTTGTGAACATTGTGGATAATAGGGTAGATGAAGCATCACGTGTCCGTAAGGTTCTGCATAACGGCAATGCTTTGAACAAGTTTCGTAACATGTTAATAAAACAAGGAGTATCTGAAGATGTTGCAAGCTGGCTATGTGAAGGTAAAACAGAAAAAATATTGCTAGCAGCCCTACACATCACTGATTTCACTTATACAGGAGAAACAGGTAAGGTTGTCGGATTAGAAGCTGCAGTTCTAGCAAGAGTATGGAAGGAGGAGATGGACCGAAGAGCTAAAAAGAATTATGGAGCTGATATTATATTTTTGAAGCACCTTGGGGATCAAATGGAATCAGGTGAAATATGGCTGAAGGTTCATCACGACAGCTCTGAATTAAGTGAAAGTCAACTGACAAAAGGGTCAGATTGCAGGATGAAAATTCTCCCTAGATTTTATGTCACTAATGACTTTCATTCCTTGTTACTCTTGATAGAAGTAAAAATCCAAAGAAGAAAACTTTTTACAGGTTTTGCACGAAAACTCTTAGTCGATTCTTCTCCCTGCAGAGACATAAACGTGTTCACAAGGGCTATAGGCCTTACACGTATTATGTTTGTGGACGAGGCTTCAGTCAGAAAAGAAATCTACGTCATAATGAGATTCGCTTTCATTTTGACACAGACGTGGTATATCGCATTCGTCGACGTCCAGCTACAAAGTGCAAGGTGGTTCACGTGGATCGTTTGGCCCCGTTTCATCGAAGAACTGAAGAAACTTTGGAATCCAGAATTGTTCGGGACGAACAAGACCTAGGAAGGGGGCAGTGTTACGACAGAAGGAATCTGGCAACCGAAAGCAAAAAGTTTCAGCCAGCGAATAAGAACGTTGGGAGAATTTGGAGAAGAAGAGTGGAGTGTTAACGGTCGTTGTGTTGTAACGGTCGGAGAGTTCGAAAATGGACGGTGAGCTGTTCTGAGACAGTGCGCGTAAGTATCAAGAAGTAACTTGATGTGTTGTGTATACGCGGAAGGATAAAAGTGGGATCTTTTATCGTTAAGTATCAAGAAGTAACTTGATGTGTTGTGTATACGCGGAAGTATAAAAGTGGGAACTTTTATGGCTAACTTCGAATGTCTACACGGACTGTCTTTTTGTTCGGCTAGTGTGTGAAAAGTTATTAGCACAGGACGAGAATTGGTTTACGAGTGGAGATCTTCGGGTGACCTGGTAAATCAAGTAAAAGGTAGTATTTAGTAAAATACACAGAGCTGATATTGTGTGCTTTACGCAGGAAGATTGATGACTTGTGCATGTTAATAGTTGATTTGTTAATAAGATACTTCATCCATATTTCCTTTGTAACAATTTACCTTGTATTGAATTTGGTTTTGAAATATAGCTTTTAATACTCACGCTCAGTGGCTATCCATTTTTGTGATCCGCAACAATATTAATTAACAGAAACTTAAATTAATGAAATATTTTAACTATTATAATCTTCATACAGCAGGTGTTATCCATGTAATGATAACAATAAGCATTTTAAAATCAATAATTCATAGGCAGGCTACTCCTTTGCTGTAATGGCCACTTACTGTTCCAAAATATTTTAGAACAACATTTCCCAAGCGAATTCTCCAATGATTACAATACATTTTTTGATACGATTATTGATCGAACAAAACCTGCATTTCAAACAATATTAAACAAAATCCCAAAACTGACTCGAAATTTTTGGCACATGAATAGAATAGTAGCTATCAGGAAAAAAGCAGAGAACAAGGCTAAAAGATCTCGCAGCTTCATAGATATTAACCAGTATAAAAAAAATCAATGTTGTGATGCGAAAAAAATTAAAAGAAATCAACAGAGAAAATTGGAGAGATTTTACAATAAATTAAACACAGCTTCTAAAGGAATTAATTTTTGGAAATTTTTTAAAAAGATTAACTCACCAAAAACACTCCAATGGCAGAAATTGCCCTTGAAAATAACATAAATCTCCAACAGACTACTGATCTATTTGCGAAAAATTTACAAATAGCACAGGAAATGAAGCTTAATAATTCTGAAAAACACTTTAATAAAAAAAATCCTATCGCAAACCCAACATGTCGCTTACTCAGATTCCATTTTGGAGCAACCGTTTTCATTTGATGAATTGGAAAGGGCCATTAAGAAAATTAGTTTAAAATCAACACCTGGGGCTGATGGCATCCTTAATAAAACTTTCAAACATCTCCCTCGTGACTGGAAAAAAATTGTTAGACATTTTCAACTTCATCTGGGAAAAACACACCTACCCATTAGCGTGGAAAAAGGTAATAATAATTTTTCTGCTAAAACCAGATAAGCCAGCTAACTTAATATACTCATATAGGCCCATCTCCTTATTCTCAAACTCTTTGAAACTATTCGAAAGAATTGTCCTGAAGAGACTCAACTGGTTTCTTGAATGCAACAGTATCCTTCCAAAAACATTTTTTTGGCTTCAGAAAAAATAGATCATCTAAGGAATGCATCCCTTTACTACTACATGACATTCATCTTGCAAATAAAAATAAAAACATACTTTTGGCCATTCCCCTAGACCTAACACAGGCCTTTGATTCTGTGTGGATTCAGGAACTTATCTCAAAACTTATAAAACTTAATATTAATTCCAATTGTCTTCATTTCATCACTGAATTTCTCTTAAAGAGGGACAACTCCAGGTCAAAATCGATTCTTTACTTTCAAAAACATGTTCAATAAAGCAAGGCCTATCTCAGGACTCTATTTTGTCCCCAATTCTCTTCAATCTCTATTTAAGTGATATCAAAAATATTATTGAAGAAAATATTTCTTTCACCAGCTATGCTGATGATATTTTAATCTGGGCCTCTAACCCTGATGACGACTTTCTTCAGAACAAATTACAGAAACAATTAAATCTTTTAAATTTATACTTAAAACAATGGCACCTGAAACTAAATGTTAAAAAAGTTTTGTATCCCTTTCTTCAATAGAAGGCGCTATTCTCCACAATTTAACCTCCAAATTAACTCAGAGAGAATTCAGCAAAACTCAAAATGTAAAATACTAGGTATATATCTAGATTTAAGACTCAATTGGTTTTACCATTTAGAAAACCAATATACCAAGGGTTTAAAATTAACCAATTACTTAAAAGTTTTCACTTCTAAATTTAAAGGCACTCCCCAAGTACACATGATAAATTTATATAAAAACTTAATCCGAGCAAAAATAGAATATGAACTAGAATTTATTTATTGGCTCACACTCATCTAAATTCAAAAAAATAAATACCATCCAAAATAGATGCCTAAAAATCGCACTTGGTTTACCTAATAATTGCCCTACACTCTACTTAATTGCTGAAACGGCCTTCCCACCATTTGAAATTCACTATAAAATCCTGCTGATTAAATATTATTTAAAACTATAATATAAACTCGCCTGACATCCATTTCATACAAATTTTAAAAAGAGCAACTATTTCAATTTCGTTCAACAAGATCAAATTTTATATGAATATTTTAACAACCAACAGGATAAACTCCTCAAAGGGGATATCACAGACTTAGTTGCAGAATGGGCACTCATCAAACCTTCTATCCATGCGAAATTCCGGCCCTAAAGTCCAAAAAAGAACTTCCTAATGATGCAATTATTCCCTCGTCAAAATTCACTCACATAATAAATTTAAAAATCACGTGTTCATTTTCACAGATGGTTTAGTCAACACCCAATCAAACTCTGCTGCAGCAGCACTTTACATCCCACAAAAAAAGCTTATCTTTAGCTTTCAAACTACCTGATTCGACCCCAATCATTCAAGCAGAACTTTTTGCAATTGTTAAGGCCATGAATGGATTTCTCAAAACTTAAAAAATTCTAACATTGTAATATTTATCGACTCAAAGGAGATATCCAAACTTTGCAACAGGAAGCTGGGCGGTCAAATTATAATTACTACGTGACTGAAATCCTGACTTCGAACACGAACAATTATTATATTAATAAGAATAAAATCTCTCTACAATGGATCCCAAGTCATGTTGGGATCCCAGAAAATGACTAGGTTGATTTATTGGCAAAGGATGCCCATTCTTTACCCCACAACGAAAATGTCTTTAATTTCTTCTATACCGTTTAATTAGAACTAAAAATATTGAATTCAACCTCACGGAAAGGGTCTTTCAAAACTATGCGTTCTTTAAAGAAAATTTCCGTTTCAACTTTCTAAAAACATATCCAAGATTGTACCTCTGCCATTTACAAGGCATGAAATCAAAATTCTACACCGTCTAGGTACAAATACAGCCATGCTAAACCAATTTTTAAGCAAAAAAGTATCAGATCCCCAAATTGTCTGACTTGTTCTACCCCGGAAAACATACACCATATTCTTTTAAATTGCACAAAATATGATCGACAAAGATCAATATTCTTTTCCGCTTTAGAAAAACTCGAAATTTAAGAATTCAAAACTGATCTCATTTTAAATCACCCATCGGAATATGATCTCACTCAAGATCTATAAATTATTATTAGAATTTCTATTTTCCACTCCTCTTTGGAGCAGAATTTAGGATTGAAATGAAAACAGCGCTCTGAAACAACCAATGAAAATATTTCTACACTCTCATTGGTCGGACGTTGAAGACGCCCGATTATCAATGATGGCAGGAAAACACATTTGATTCTAATTTGTTGTAATGTATAATAAAATAAATAAAAAACATAATATTCAGAACTCCAAATTGTCGAACATATTCGATACATAAATATTTAAAAAAAAACTTTTATTCGACAACCTATGTTTAAAACTGACACGGAGCAAAATTTAAATATTATGTAATAATACAAAATAATTTTACAACTTTTTTATAATACCGTCTCGGAGCGAAATTTAAACATTATGTAATAAAACAAAATATCTGATATTGTTCTTTCCTCAAAATGTATCTTATCATTTGTAACCTCAAATATTTTTTGGGAAACCTGTGGAAGGACCTCCCATTGTTCTAATGTATAATAAATAAATAAATATTTTTTGGCATGGTATGCACTGATTTCAAAAGCAGTTTTTCTCTAACGATATTGTTAAAAGGAAATGGAAAGCCTCAATTACCTCACGTTTATTTGGAGGACTCTTCTTGAAAGTTTCATAACTCATTTTGTATCTTAAATTTTCAATAGGCTAAAGATCAAGAGATTGTTAAGGATAATTCATCCCTTTAATGGTCTCGCTGATAACCACTTTTGAACAACCTTCGTACAATGAAAAAGAGATTTATCATCCTAAAAAGTAGGAGGTTCGTCCGAAAGAGATCCCTGGGTGTTGGTAACAAACTCGCTTTCAGTATTTCGATTCAGTCCATTTTCATCGTTTCTTTTAAAATATCTCAAAAAAAAAATGAAATAGAAAGAGGCTCGAAAAGCGGGACTCTAATCCGCAAGTACCAGGCGATCTAGTCATTAAGCATCCCTAACTACGTCATTTATCAGCTAATTGTGACTTTTATATATCAAGGTTCAAGGTTCAAGGTGTTGTAAAATATGGTGAAATTAGCCTCCAGAGAAAGGGCTCCCTACACCAGTCATAACGGAATAGTGAGATAGCGGAAGCAGAAAAATCTGCCTCTGAGCTATCTCTCTGCAAAAAAAAAGATCCTTCTCAGGACAATGTAAAAAAGAAAGCCCTTTTCAGGACAATGTAAAAAAACTGAACATTACACCTTGCAGAGGAGGCCAATGTTCTGAAAGAAGTCAGTGACAATACGGAAGCTTGCACGATGCAGCTTCGCACTATGGTTGTTGTCGAGAAGGGAGGTGATGGAGTAGTCAGTGGTTCCTATAGCATTAAGCTCCCGGAACAAAGCATCTCTTTCAGCATTGTAGTGGGAGCAGTTGAGCAGAACGTGGGATACAGTCTCAGGTGTGCCGCAAGTGGTACAGTCTGGACTGTAAACTCTGCCAAGTGTGTGCAGCGTAGAGTAGCTGCCGATGACACCAACTCAGAGACGATGAAGGAGGGTCTCCTCAGATCTGAGGAGATTACCGAGGTTAGGAGCAGTGAGAGAAGGTTCAACCAGGTACCTGAATGAGGAACACCTGCTGTCCTTCTGCCACTGAGCAAGACGTAACTGGCTCAGCAGTTGTGAGACAGAACTCTTGCAGTCGCTGAGAGAGAGAGGGTAATTAGTTTCACATTTCTGACTCTCCAGTGCCTCCTTCGCGGTGTGATCAGCGAGCTCATTTCCAGGTATCCCTACATGGGAAGGGATCCACTGGAAATGGACCATGGTTCCAGCAGAAGTGACCTTTGAGCAAGTCTCCGTGATCTTCTGGATGAGGAAGGGGTTGCACCTCTTGCTGTCTCGCTTCTGCAGAGCTTCCAAGGCTGACTTGCTGTCACAGAGGATGAAAAAGGTGCCACTCTCGAGGCTGAGGATGAAAAGTACAGCCTCAAGAATAGCATGAAGCTCTGCACAGGTGGAGGAGGTTAGATGTGGGAGACGGAAACCTCTGGCAATGCCAGTATCGGGGATGACAATGGCAGAGGCAGCACGTTGCCTCTCGCGGTCCACAGATCCATCAGCGTAGACCTCAGTACATCTCTCATATCGTGAGTGACATAGGAGGTGGAGAGAAGTCTGATGGCCAATGGATCAGAGTCGCTCTTCCGACCAAGAGAATGGATAGTGACATTGATCATTAGATCACTGTTCCTCCAGGGTGGAAGGTCAGGGAAGAGAGTATTGCCATCATCCAGCATCTGTCCCTGCCAGTTCGTGCATCTGGAACAGGCAGGAAGGACTCAGTCGTAAAAGTCCTTGGCGGACAGGGCGATGACAGAGTGAGGCCTGTCATTCAACTTCCTGAGAAGCTCATGGTTAGAGTGCAGGTATGGAGCCTCGAGAGATGGCACAGTATATCTCTCTTCCAGTGCAGGTGGAAAGGCATGTCATCAGCCTCTGCAATGACAGACGCATTAGGTGTGTTAAGGTAGAGTCCGAGGCAGAGGTGCAGAGATATAGTGTGGACAGTTGCCAACTTGCTGAGCAGTGTATCAGAGGCATTGCACAGAAGGTGACCACTGTAGTTGATGCGGGAGACGATGAAGTGCCGGTACAAGACGAGGAGAGTCTTGCAGGAACTTCCCCAGTGGGTACCAGCAAGAAAAGACAGGATATTTCTCTGCGCAGTGACAGCTGTCTTAAAATGCTGGATGTGAGGCCCCTTGCTCAGCCTGTTGTCCAGGACCACACCAAGGAACTTATGCAGATGGACGGCCTTGATGTGATCTGGCCCAAGCAAGAGTTGAGGGAAGGTGGGTGGAAGTCGTCTCCTAGTGAAACCCATGGCCACAGTATTATCAGTGGAATGAGTGAGGCTTAGGTTGTCGAAGAACTTGACGACCGTGTCCACAGCTCTTTTCATCATGAGCTGAGCAGGTAGGAGTCCTGGCTAGGGAACCAGATGCAGGTATCGTCTGCGTAAATGGAAATACCCACACTCTCCTCGAGTCGAGAGGGTAGGCCTGACAGCAGGATGTTCAGTAACATCAGGCTGAGGACACCCCCTTGAGGTACTCCATGATTGATGGTGTGGGAGATGCTCAGCGTGTTGCCCAGCTTCATGCGAACAGTCCTGTTGGAGTGGTTCACTGCGATCCACTGGTTGATATTGCCTCTGAGGCAGAGATCGTGCAGGCTGCAGAGAATATCCGAGTAGGGCAGGGAATCGAATGCCTTCTGGATGTCGAAGAAGACAGCAACAGTAATCTCTCCCACGGACTGCGCCTGATCAGCAGCAGAGATGAAGTCGATGAGATTGTCTGACGTGCATCTCCCTTTGCTGAAACCCGAGAGACAGTCAGGGAGGAGGCCATTGGACTCTGGTACCATTCCAGGCGTCCAAGGACGAGTCTCTCTAGGATCTTGCAGAGGCAAGATGATAGAGCAGTGGGCCTGTAAGAGGACAGCTCCGTAGTGGGTTTCCCCTGCTTCAAGATAGGCACGATGTGTGTTGCCTTCCATGACTCAGGTACTGTGCAGGTGGTCCAGGAGTGATTGAAGGCTTTGAGAAGCATAAGCAGAGCCTCAGGTGACAGGTCAGCAAACTGAGTATAGCTGACGCCGTCAGGGCCTGGGGCCGACCAGCGCTTCGAAGCCGCAATAGCAGAGGTGAGTTCCTGCAAGGTAAAAGGATCATTATAGCAAGGCTCAGAACCAGAGCAGGGGCTGCTGAGACGTATCCTGAACATTCACCGGTGGAGCAGGAAGAGAAGAGGTGAGGTGCCGCAAAAAGGCATTAGCAGTGGCTGCTAAATCCTCCCCATGGGACAAGGCAAGGTTATGGAAGGGGAGGGCAGGCTGTGGCTTCCCCATCAGGTTCCTGATGAATTTCCAGTCCTTCCCAGAAGGGGTGAAGACATTAATGCTGGAGCAGAAGGATCGCCACCTGAACCTTTCACGCCGGTTAAGGTAACTTCTATCGCAACATGTAACCTTCGAGCATGAAGAATGTCAGGAAATCTACCAGAGCGGCGCGCGTGCCTTTTGGCTTGGTGGCGAATGCTGCGAAGTCGCTTATAGTGGATATCTAGAGGGGGAAGATGCCCGGGCGTCGAGATCGAAACAGTGCAGGCTTCAGAGGCAGCAGTGAGGGCCTCTGACACTGCGCAGTGAGTCCTTCAGATGAGATCTGCTGAAAGAGCTGCCAGTCGGTAAGCTTCTACGTTCTTCTCGGGGCTGTAGGTCCCTTGGGAAGCAAGGAGATGTCCAGTGGGAAGTGGTCACTGCTTCAGGTGTCATGGTCAACTGCCCAGCTGAGGCTTTGACCAGTGCTGGAAGAACAGAGGGTCAGATCAATAGAGCTTAGGTACATGGAGGTCTGTAGAAAGTGCGCTAGCCATCGTTCGCAAAAAAGAGATTGTGCTGCAAGATGACATTCTCAATATCCACCCCGCGCTGATCACTGTTGTCTCCACTCCAGGAAGGGCTGTGGGCATTAAGGTCCCCACAGAGAACCAGGGCTGTCGCTCATGGCGACAGCCCTGGATTCTCTGTGGGGACCTTAATGCTAGATGGCGCCCCAAGCTTGTCGCTCATGGCGCCATCTATGTTTGGGAAGAGTAACTTTCCAATATTCATCAAGATAGACGTAAATATCAAAGGTAACTGAAGCGTTATTAATGCAAATATCAATCAAGAGTAAATGCACAAATTACCTATTAACATGGAAGTCATGAAATACTCTTGTGGGAAAAAATAGTTTCTATGAGTTGCAGTCGGGACCCACGCTTCCCAGTTACATGCCAGATGTTAGCGGATAAATGAAAAAACTGCTGATAGTTGCTGCTGTAACTGCTGGTTAGAACACTTGGCACGTAACTAGGAGGGGGTGGATTAGTATCCCACTCATCAGGGAAAGTCATTCTTTCGGCAAAAGTATATATTAAGATTCCTTTTTTCTAGTCCTTAACAGTCCAGATTACAATGCTTTTTTGCCCATTGTAATTTTTTCTTGCGCTGAAAATTTGTCAGCTAAAAGTTTAGATGAACTTCGCAACCCATAATTCTATTTCTAAGAGACTTTCTCTTTCAGTCCTAGAACACACGCTAACATTTGCTCCAGTGTTCATTTTTTTAGTAGTTTTGGTAAAATGAGCTCTGTTGGAAAGTACGTCTTACGTCCTTCAGCACGTAAAATATATCCATTTGCATTTTGCCAACAATCCATTAGTTCGAATTTTCACTTTGGTCTAACTACAAAGGTAAGAAAATAAGAAACTTCATTTTTCTCTCGAAACGAACGTCAATCCCTATATATTATGAAAATATCACATTTCTCGTTGATACGGTAAGTAATAATATAATTGACTCCTTTTTTGCATTTTTTTATAATGTCTGCTTTAAAAGTCAAATAATTCTCTAATGATTTCTCATTAATACTATTTATACTTTTGCAGAATATCTGACGGGTGGCCAGTGTCTAGAAGGAAAATCTTCTGGCATAAATGCAGCCTGTGGTATACAAGCAGCTCCACAGCAAAATGCAGATATTACTTCTGAAGATGCAAAAAATGTAGCTTGCAAGTACGTAAAGAAACAAATTTAAAATCTTCATTTGATTAATTAATTATCACTGCTGAATGGATATTTAAGAATCAGAACTGTCGTTCAAAATGCCGTCTTAATATTATTGGTAGCAAAGTAGCGCTTCCTAACGGAGCGTTTTCTTGAGTTTTTTCGACAGAAATATATTAAACAGAGGATCGAATAGTCATTAGATTAACATGGGTATGCACCCATTTTCAGGCTAATGCGATTAGGTCTCAAAAAATTCGTGTGAGATGAAATCGTATTAATCGGACCCGAATTTCATATAAGAAATGATGTTATAGAGGGTGAGGGTATGCTTTCCAGGATGCTAACTGATTGAATCCAGTTGGTTAATGCTTTGTGTTTCCTATTTGTTTATGTATAGTTCATAGATTTAACTCATTTTTGTAGGAAAGAAACAACGATAAAGTTAAAAACAAAAAAAAATTAAATGCAGTGTTATATTAATGCATGATATATATATTAGGGGTTCTCAACATGAGGTACGCGGTGAAATTTTTTGGGGTACGCCGTGAGAGCTCAAAATATATGTTATATATGTTTTATTTTATTCCCATTTTTATACTATAACTATAGTTTTATCTATCTATACAAGGGGTACGCCAGTTGCATACACATTTCTAGGGGTTACGTGAAGCATAAAAGATTGAGAACCACTGGTGTAGGTGATTGTCGCTTAACAAAGATCGAAAATGAGTAACTGATTTGCGCAAAAATTATATTCGAGTAATAAAGATTGAAAACGAGAAAATAGTTTTCGTAAAAATTATTTTCGAGTAATAAAGATTGAAAACGAAAAATCGATTTGTACAGGAAATCAAAACCAAATCGGAATGAAATTAACGAAAAAATGATTGAAAAATATGAAGATTGAATTCTTTCTTTTACAGAAAACTGCTTATACGTCACTGCATTAACTATCTACCAATAAAATAGCAAACTGTGTTGCTCTTTTATTGGTAGATTTTGCCCCGGACAATCTGTATAATCAACTAAACTGCTAGCCACATTACTAAAGTTAATCCTTATATATATATAAATTCACAGTATCCTTAGAAGATTGCACACAAATATGAACAATTTGTTCGACTCACAAAAGTCCCCAATTTCACAGGTTTTTACGGTATTTATTTATTCCGAAAATTAAATGTTCCAGCAATAACCATTTATAATGAAAAAAATAAAGAACAAAATGTCTTTTTTTTACACAGAGGTTATAGAGCTCTTCCGTGCCTTAAAGATAAAATTGAAGAATCATGCGGAAAAGACGCCAGATCGGTTTTTGAAGAAGGGATGAACCCAGAACTTCCAATATTGAAAGAACTTTGTGGAGGTGCATACGGACTAGCATCTTTTAACTGGGTACTAGCAGCAGGACTTTTGATTCTTGCCAGTTTCTACTCTAAGTAATATGCAAAGAATAATTTTATTTCACAGTGTAATTTTTAATAACAAATCAACATATATTTAACAGTGAAACGTTTCATATTGTATTGATGTAAACAATTGTTTGAATAATTAAATAAATAGATAAGTAAATAATAGCCTCTCGGGTACTCTTTAAACAACTACAGTCACATTATAAGTTAGAGAAGCGTTCGGACTAATTTTTTGAGGCCGGGTTCGAACCACTTTTAAAAATTATTGATCTCGAGCCCGATTTCAGGAAAAGTTTGTCTGACTCATCATAAAATATAATATATAAATACATGTCATTGATCATTTATTTTATTTTCTTCGTATTACACTGAAATGCCATTGAATTAGGGATAGGATACGTTATCCAAATTCAGTTCCGCAGGTCCCGCATTTGCGCGCATGCGTGGCTGAAAGTCTGGTCATATATAGCTGTCAGCTCTGGCTTCCCCAAGCATTCGTCGTGAGAAGCGTAATGAGAAAGGCGCTGGATTTAGATGCATTTGACAGAGGGCAGAACGTACGTGTTTGACAGATAGGAAATTGTCAACGAACTTGGAATTTTTCTTACGACAGTTTCAAAAGTGTTTCGGGAATATGAAAATTCCGGCAAAAAAGCAAGCACCCAGACAAACTGCGATGGACAACCAACCTTGAATGATCGTGGGTCTGACCTGCATTGTATGGACAGATAGGGGCCAGATATTATTGAAATTACCTCCCATCTGAACGCGGGTTCCAGTCGGGAAGTCAGTGCATGGACCGTGCAAAGCTCACTTCATCATCATGGCTTCAGGAGCCGCCGACCTATGAGAGTCCCACTTCTAAAGGCTCAACGCCTTGCCTGGGCTAAAGAACATCGAAACTGGACCATCGAAAATTAGAACGGATAGCCTGGAGTGATGAATCACGATTTAAATTTCATCACGCCGATGGGAGACTGAGGGTATGGCGCCAACCCCATGAAGCCATTAATGGTCGGAACAGTACAAGCTGGTGGTGACTCAATTATGGTCTGGGGTGTATTAAGTTGGACGTCTGTGGGACCTTTGGTACGTGTACCGACTACTCTCAATACATTCCGGTACAAAGAACTCATGGCATTACAGCTATTTATCGCCATCATGCATTCCAATGAAGATGGCGTCTACCACCAAGACAACTGTTTATTTCTCGGGTCCAGGTTGGCTACTGCATAGTTGCAGGAAAATTCTGCTGACTTTGAAATAATGAATTGCCTACCTAGAATCCCCGATTTAAATCTCATCGAAAATGTTTGGGATACCGTCGAGTAGAGTATTTAGGCCCGTGTCCCATCAGCGACGACCTTGAGAGAATTGTGGACAGCTCTGGACGATGCATGGGTTGCCATACCTGTGGAACATTTACGCAAACTTGTGGAGACCTTGCCTAGAAACTAGGGAAGCAACTAGGTTGCTATCCCTAATTCAATGGCACTTCAGTGTATATATTATTACAAATTTTAAAATAATAAAACCCATTTTGTGACAAAATTAAAATCTTATTGCTATTAGAAACACTAGTAGAAACTAATAGTTCGTTGATATTATTATCAACGCTAAGAGCCACTCATTTATTGTAGATAGAAATTACGTAAAAATAACCGAAGGCTCTGTGAGGCTTGTTTTTAATTACCGAAGTATGATTAACAGATTGAAATTGTAATAAAGAGATATTTTATATTTTTACATTTTAACAATTTGAAGAAAAATTAAAATTTTAGATTATTCTAAGACCATGGTAGCGCAATGTCGTCTGTGCTATCTTGTGCTCGAGAATTAACTCAACTTTGATACGAGTGCATGCTGCAGTCTCTGCAGTTGCTGAGGTCGGGTGGTGTTAGTTGTAGTGGCTGAATTGTGGAACACGATTTAGAGTTATGCTAAAAAATTTTGACAATTTCGTACACACATTACTGGTAACATTCAGCTCTGAATAATTATAAGTGATGTTGGGGGGAACTAGATTAGCTGTTCCATCAGTTATTTAGTAGGAATTACCCTGCTCAAAGTGGAAATCGCAATACCAAGAAGGAATGGAAGTAGAGATATTGTAAGTCGCAGAAGGCAATCGGCCATCGGAGATATGCAAATGATCAAAGTTCAGCAGCGAATAGATACGTAACACCCATCTGAACAGTGGATAAATATCTAGTGCCCACGAGCTCGTATCATAGCACAACTGTCAGTGAGGTTGGAGCGAATGCTGGGAATATTTTCATAGCATGCCTTGAAGACGCCAGCAGTACCCTTATGCGAAATTGATACGAGAGGTTAGATTGGGCCTTCGAGAAATTGCTTCATGTATGGAGCATAATGTGAACATAGTGCAATGGTGCAACTTACGCGACATCATGGAGCACCAAATGACACGAAGGACAGGTATGGGACCAGCACGCCACACCACAGGAATGAAGATTGCATACTCCATAAGAAGGCCATTCGCGACCCTTTCACCACAGCAACTGTGCCGCAGAATGATTTGCAGACTGCTACAGGTACTGTGGTCTCCATATTGATCATTAGACAAAGTTTTCATAATGCAGGACTGAGGGCAAGATGCCCAGTCTAGCATCTGCTATTGCAGCGATCTCCACTGTTACACCATCTCCACTGGTGTCGAGTGAGGCAACATTGGACTAAGGAAGGGAGGATAGTGTTGTTCACAGACAAGTCCTGATTCTGTTTCGGCATGTCAGATGGTCGTTTGTCCAAATGGCGTTGGCATCATCAACGACATGAAGAAGCCTATTCCATTAGCCGCCATACTGCTTCCCACTATGGTACAATGATATAGGGTGGTATCATATATGGATGCCAGATGCCTCTGCTCCATGTTTCTGGCACTGTAACTGCGAGACATTACATCAATGACATCGTTAATTCTGTGGCACGACCCTTCCTTGACCTGATTCTTCAGCAGAACCCCACCCCATACACTGATGGGAACATGGACAGTGTCGAAGGCCCATGGCCGCCATACTTCCCAGACTTTTCGCCCTTTGAGCATGTATGGGATCTTATGGGTCCCCGCCTTCACCAGCTCCCTGCGGCAGACAACCTGGTACAGTTGCCCAATTGGATGATGTTTGGAATGCCATACCTCAGAACACCATAGAATGCCGAGACGTCAACAGCTTGTATAACGGCCCGAGGTAGGCCTACTAAGTACTGATGAATCTGTAATATACGCATATACCTTCAGTTCTCACGTTCAGTATTTTGTTAATTTGCATATCCTCATAGCTTCCATCCTGTCAGTTTCGGGCGTATACATCACTTTCTTTGTGGTGTTGCGATTTCCAGTTTTAGCAGTGTATTTAAACTGAAGTATTCGATGATAAAAGAGATCCGGTTTGAAAAATAATTTAATTGGTGGTGACTAAGACCAATCGGCCCTAGAAGACAAATGGGCGAAACAAAGAATGACAATACAAGACGAATAGGTGAAACAGAGAATAACCGTACAAGACGAATAGGTGAAACAAAGAATGACCATATAAGATAAGATCAAGAGGTAAAAAATAAAAAGAATGACCATGCAAGATAAGATCAATAGATCATATACTGTAAAAGGTAAGGTCAATAGGTCAAGCAAAGGATAGCCAAACAATATAGGATCAATAGGTCAAACAAAGAATGACCATGCAAGATAAGATCAATAGATCAAACAAAGAATGGCTATAAAAGATCAATAGGTCAACAAAGGATGACCATACGATATGAGATCAATAGGTGAAACAAAGAATGATCATACAAGATAAGATTAATAAGTCAAACAAAGAATGACCATGCGAGATCAATAGGTCAACAAAGAATGACTATACCATATAAGAGTAATAGTTCAAGCAAAGATTATCAATACAAGGTAAGATCAATACGATAATTCCGTCTTTTTTTTAGGGGTCAGTTAATTCTATTTTGAGAAGGCTCCGAGAATTTAGGTAAGGTGGGGAGGAGGATCTGAAAATAAGCCTTGAGCCAGGTTTCCCAGTTAATAAAATATTCCTTCGGACAGGAAAGATTAAATGATATTCCATATGGAATAATATTTTAGAGTTTTTTTTTTTAAATCTATATTTAATGTCGGATATAAAACATGGTGCTAAAACAAAATGATGTAAATACAACTGTTTTGGATTTCAAAGCAGGTAGACAAATTTGAGATTTTACATAAAACGACGGCATTTTCGGGGGAGGCAACAGAGGATAGTTATACGGTGGATGGTAGTTCAGGGGTCCGAAATGTTATCATGAGGTCGTGGGTTATGATTCCACTCGGATGAAAACAATTTTTCCTCTATACATTTGCTATTCATATGAATAAATACAGCACGATAGCGTAAATTACTCAGTTAAAACTGATGAGCTGTAATTAATAACACTCTTCTCATATCTGGTAAAAAGATAGCTTTTATCATCAGTCAGGTCATACTGCATTGATGTTCATAATAGCATTTATCAAGAATAATCAGTTAGAGTGCAACAATTCTATTCAAACTCATATCGCAATATTAAGACAAATACATTGCCTTATCGTAGTCCAAAGTAGCTTGATAATGGTAGCAGTATACGAATGTGAAGCTACTCGGACAGTTTTTTCTTACAACTTTAAACTTGTATTAAAGGAATAAATGCAAAAGACTGTTTTCTAATATATATATCAGTTCTCTTCAAGTCGCAGATAATGATGTTTTGTTTGTTGCAATTCTTAGCACTTGGAGGTAAGTTACGTTGTTTCACCAAATGTTTATGAAAGTGTAAAATATGGCCTCGCAATGATCGTTTCGGTGAAAATTTTCGGATATATGTTGGCTATCTTGACGGTTCCCGTTACTGTGGCATCTGCGGAACGAGCATTTTTGACGATATTAAAAGCTCTATATTCGAAATGTCATGGGTAATGAACATTCATCACATTTAGTTCTCTTTAGTATAGAAGCAGAATAAGCGGAACATATGGACGTTTGAAACGTTATTGATGACTTCGGCACTGTAAAATCTCGATAGCAGATTTTAAAATATATTTTTATTCAATTTGATTCTTATATATGCATGTATATTAAAATTTATTTTCGTTAACGGTAATTATTAGTTCTACTACTGCTCAAAATTTTCGTAATCACGAACTTTTAGCTCTCTAATGAATATAGAAATTTGATATGTAAACCAAAAAAACCCATCGCATCCAAAATTTCACGTTTCCGAAATCTGCAACCCAAAATACCCCTATTCACAAATTTTTAGCTTTCTAGCACCAGTAGAACTAAATCTGACTTTTGACCGCGAAGGAACCTCGTGATCCACAATTTCCTAGTGTTTGCGACATCTACAACCCAGACACCACTTTTCACTTTTCTAGCACTCGTAGATCAAGGGTGAACTCTACGAGACTTCCGTTTGACCATAAAGGATATGTCGGAGGTCAAATTTCGGATTTTTTCCGAGATCAACGAATCCCTAGGGGGAAATTTTTATAGTGCTCAGTCAGTCGTCAATCATTTTCAATCGTCTCTGTATATTTACTTATTACTATCCGTAGGTTGAACGGCCAGTAGTTTTAAAGTGTGAATGGAGCTGTGCAGTCAGTAGGTTTGTGCATTTGAGAAATAGTAATTTTTATTGTTGATGTGTCATGGTGGTAGTTAACCCCCCCCCCCCCCCCTGAAGGGAACCACCTTGTCGTGTTGAGGGGGATTGCGTGCCTTAGTTAAGTTGAGGGCTATGCCGACTAGAGTCACTCATGTCGGACAGGCCAAAACGGAAAGGCCAGATTAAGAGTTCCCAATCAAAGAAGACTCCACAGGTGCAGCACTAAGGTGTGTGGATGTCAGTTGACAATAGCTCAAAAGCCTTATGGCTTGAGTGCAGCTGGAGGTGGGCTGTTAAGAAAGGACAATAAGTTGGAAAAGGTGATGAAGGAAATAAGGACGGAGAAGGAGGAGATGGAGGAGAGAATGAGAAAAGTGCAAATAAAACGCACAAGATGGTCAAAGAAGAGGAAGAGGAGTGGAGATAGTGAGTTTTGATTTGGAATGGAGGAGTATGACGAGTCATTGAGTTGGATGGTAAAAAGAGATATAGAAAAAACAATACTGGCAGTATGATAGATGTACTTAGAACTGCAGTATAAGGAGTGAGGATCAGGAAATGGATTGTTATGTGAACATATTATAAAAGATTATAGGTGTGCAGAAGCCAAGAGGCTTAGGAAGAGCCCAAATTACAAGTATGTTACTATTTGGGGGAGGAGACTTGTGTCCCAGGATACAGGCTCCTCTACCACCTATCTTTTCTTTTTCAGGTTCACTGGTCTCTTATTCATTAGGCGAGTTTAGGTTGAGGTCGCAACTCTTTAACACGGGGGAGGTGTGGAGTCCTTGGTCCTTTGGACATAGATTCCTCTCCTCCTCCCTTTTTACTTCGCCAATTTCCTGTTTCCGGGTGGTTACTCCCACGGATTTAACCCGGAAACTGCAGCCTTATACGTCCAAGGTGTTCGGGTCTTACCTCCAAAATGCTGGACTCAAGAGAGGATACTGGCCTTAGATTGCTGAAATTGAGCGCTAAAACTAATAGGGAAATGGGAGGCCAGTCGAGCAGGTTAGGATGGGCCCTTTAGGGCATGAGGGAGTTTTAATCATGGTTTCCATGCCTATGAGTGGCCCACCTTTTTACCATGAGAGGAGACCCATAATGTGGAAAAGGGGATCCTGGCGGTTGAGGGTCAGGAAAGCTGGCAGCCCAATACACCGTCCTCGGCCCCTGCTTCAATAAAACGGGCGGTCTGAGCTGGCTCACTCAGATCAATCGGTTCATGAGGCATCCCCTGTCCTACCTCTACATCTGGGATGGGTCAGGGGCGGTTGCGGAGCCAACTGGGTGGAAGTGATTCCCGACGATAGGGGTTGGGTCCGGACCAAGACCCAGATTAGTCCGGGTTTTGGCCTGGATCATGCTCTGGTCCGAGGGGAGATCAGAAGTCTGGGTATAACCTGGGCGCAGCTCTGAGGCACTTTGAGCATTAAACTCAAGCTCTGAGGCCTCCCCTTGTAGGGCTCGGTTGTGGGCAGAGAATGCCTGGGTGGAATACCCTTTAAACAACTATGAAGCTGACGAATTTAACGACGGAATCAGGTACTACTAGATCGCGAAGGACAGGTAAAAAAGACAGCAAGCTCACAGAGGCTGCTGATCTAGAAGTGGTAGTGGAGGAAATTCCAGAAACTCCCCCTCCCACCACAAGCAATGATGGCGATAGAGATGGGCCTCCAGTAAGTTCAGAGGAGCCAAGTAAAGGTGTAGATGAAGGGTGCCAAACAATAAGATGGCCCCGGATAAAGAAGTGGAACCCAATGGAAACGAGGTGGGTTCAGGGAGGCTGGCCACTGCTGCTAGCCTGCTGGAGGAACTCGCGGTGGCGATGTTTCGGTATAGAGTGGAAAACGATCTGAGAGATTTAGTAATGGGTGCAACTAAGAAGCTGCACACCATAAGTTGTGATCAAGGACTCCAGATAGCAACCATGAGAGGGCGCATCACTTAGAGAGCTGCGAGTCCCCCAGTGACAAAGGGGAAGCCACCGACCTATGCAACGGCTGTCGGTGGACAAGGGTTAGAAAAGGGTGGTTCGGTTGCAGCTAAAAAGTCCATTCCCCCTAAGCAGAGGCATACCCTGCTGATCTACTCTAAAGACAAAGAGAAGACAGCCATTGAGGATAGGGACAGTCTAAAGAACAACATCAACCCTTATGAGTTAAATCTCGGAGTGATGACAGTTAAGCCGATGAGAGTAAACGGCGTCATCGTAGAATGTAGCTCGCAGAGTGACATGGACTGTCTAAAACAGGCAGTAGACAGCCACGAATCGTTGAAAAAAGTGTTAGAGGCCAAGTCAGCCAAGAGGCTAAGGAAAAAACTCACAGTTTATGTAGTCAATAAGGACATCCGCCGTGAGGACCTTCAGAAGGTCATGCAGTCTCAGAATGGGCTAAAGGACGAACACGTAGATCTAGCCCCGCTGTTCTCTTTCAAAGGACGAGTTGACAACACCGTTCACTGGGTTTTGGAAGCCAGTAGCGCCTCCCACAGAAAGTTGATTGAAGTAGGTAAGATTAACGCGGGATGGTCGCATTATTATATCAAAGAGTATATTCGTGTGCTCAGGTGTTATAAGTGTTATGCATTTGGGCACATGCAAAAGGATTGTACTCAAAAGACACAATGGTGTTCACAGTGCGCAGGCAAACACTCGTACAAGGAGATATGACTCTGGATTTTATCAACTCTGCTGATCTAATTTTATTAAATGATTTGGATACACCTGCTACCTTTCCTGGCCCTCGTGGTCAGAGCTAGATCGACTTGACTCTGGCAACGCTTCGGATGTTTCCTCTGATCCAGGATTGGTGCGTTAGCGACAAGGACACTAACAGCGACCACAACTATATCGTGTTCCTTGTGGGTGGAACAACACCTCCCCAACACTATGTAAAAAGGTTTGCGGTCGGCCGGACTCCTGACTGGTGCAAACTCGTGCGTTGTGTTGCACTGGGACTGGCGAAGATCAGCCAGCGCTTCAATAATATTGGTGATTGTGTATTTCTAACTAACATCCTCAGAGATCTGACGGATTGTTTAAGCTCTGGATGTGAGATAACCTTTGGATACAAGAGGCAACCCAGCACAGGCAGTAAATCGGAGCCCTGGTGGACACCTGAGCTCAGTGTTAAGAGAAAACGGGTCAGAGCTCTTAGAAAAAGGTACCAAAGGTTCGCAATGGGACAGAAGTTCCAGAGAGGAAATATATAGGAAGGAACATGCGGAGTATAAGCTCGCTATACGCCAAGCACAGCTGGCCTCTTTGCAAAAGTTTTGTAGTGATGTCTCTGCACAGAACCCATTTACTCTGCAGTACAAGCTGGCTACGGGGAAGGACAGTAAACCCCTGGAAATTGAATATGTTTGCAAAGAAGATGGATCCAAGACCTCTTCCTTTGGCGAAACAATCCAGGTTTTATTACATAATGTATTCACGACAGATGACATGAGCTCTGATGATACCCAACATCAACTCCTACGGGAAAATAGTAGATTACCACTTTGGTGAACGGAAGATGACGTTCCGTTCACCAAAGAGGAAGTGGGAGAGGTAATCAAAGATATGGCACGGGGTAAAGCCCTGGGGTATGATGGTCTGACTGTGGAGATACTGTCTCAGGTGTTTAATGAACACAAAGCTCTGTTCACCCAGCTCTTCAACACCTGTTTGAAACTGGGAATTTTCCCACAAGCCTGGAAACAGGCCGACCTGGTCCTTTTCAATAAGGCAGTCAGGGATCCGGCAGACACAAGATCGTACAGACCAATATGTCTGCTGCTGGTGTTGGGTAAAATACTAGATAAACTCCTGACGAACAGAATGTATTTCCATTGCTCTAAGAACGGATTCCTGAACGCTAAGCAATTTGGGTTCAGGACAGACCAGTCCACCACTACAGCGATCAAACAAGTGGTGGACATTATTAAGGTAAACAAGATGCACAAGATGCATACCTCTCCCATAGCCTTGGACGTGACAGTCGCCTTCGACAATGTCTGGTGGCCTGCTATTCAGAGTAGGCTAAAATATTGTTCTTGTCCTAGGAACATCTTTGTTCTAGTGGCCAATTACCTCAGTGAGAGGATGGTCAACTACTCCCATGCTAGCGGGACAGCCCCAAGAAACTTGGAAGGAGGCTACCCACAGGGTTCGTGCAGTGGGCCGTTCATCTGGAATTTGGTCGCCGATACTGCCCTGGAGTTGACCCTACCAGAGGGCGTCTGGCTCCAGGCTTATGCTGATGATATGCTGCTTGTTATAACAGCACCCTCCAGAGCGACACTGGAGACTGCTGGCAATGCAGCATTGTCTGTACTAGAAGGATGGTGTCTGCGCAATAAGCTTGGGTTCAGCTTTGCAAAGACAACATCCATGACTGTGCCCAAAGAGGGTGTCCTCAGAAAGAGGCACCAAATTTATAAATTACATTGCAAAAATATCCGCCATATGACGATTATCAAATACCTGGGGATCACTCTGGATGAAAGGATGAGCTGGATCCCACACTTGCAGGATCTCAAAGTAAAATGCCCAAATGTTATGTGCAAACTGTGGCGAATGGTTCACATCTCATGGAGACTCAGAGGTGAAGTCCTCAAAGAAATTTATCTCAGGGGCACTGAGCGGATCCTAACCTATCACCAGGGCCTACAGGACCACATCTACGGATGCCCTCCTGGTGTTAGCAGGGATCCCATCGCTATTTTTGACAGTCGGCAAAGAAGCGACCATTTTTAGAGCCCTGCAGGCTAAGGAGCAAGCAACATTCCTTGGAGTCCAGTATGACCCTGAGGATTACGAGACGAATACCGCTAAGTGGGATCTCCATCCCACCAGAAGACTTAGTGTGTCATTTCCAATGGAGTTACCATCAGGATTAGGAATTGAGATATACACCGATGGTTCCAAGAGCGATGATGGTGTGGGCTACACTGTCTACAATCAAGGAGCCAAGGTGTATGACTATAATAGGAAGGTTTCAAATAATGGCTCAGCCTTCCAAGCAGAGCTGCTCGCCATCAGAGAGGCCCTTAAATGAGTCCTCAATGACGACGATCATAACAGCGACATCCGGCTGTACACGGACAGCCAGGCAGCTCTGCAAGCGCTTGAAGATGCAACCAACAGGCATCAAGTAGTTAACGAAATCAAGTGCATCCTGGGCAATCAGAACATGCCCAGAGTATCCTTCTCCTGGATCAAGGCACATATAGGTCATGAGGGGAACGAGCGAGCAGACCAACTCTCCCGCTCAGCAGGTAATAATACTCAACCTGTGTTAGCGGTAAAGACTTCAAAAACTACCCTGAAGTCTATACTACGTCGAAGAGAAATTACTGAGTGGCTGCGGCTCTGGGATACGACTGAGAATGGTCTTCAAACAAAGACATTCTTGAATAGGGTCAGTCTATCCCTGATGTCCTCTGGCCACTATTTGACGCAGGTCCTAACAGGACATGGGAGCTTCCCAAAATATCTGGAGCGGTTTAAGATCACTACCCACTGTTACTGCGGCTGTGGCGCTCCAGATGCAGATGTTGGGCACTATATCCTCAGTTGCCCGATTACGGAAGGGTTAGCTAACGAATTCAGGAATTCCCAGGCTATCAATGAGGTAGCAGGCGAGGTGGTCACAGTGTATATCGAGAGTGCCCGTGTCAGGGCACACTTGAGGGACATAGGCTGGCTTGTCTGCCGACTCCGCGACTCTCTTCTTTGAGACCGGAGCTGATGTCGCTCACTACCTTATTTTCCACTTCCCACCTGGGCTTCACTCTGCACCCCCTTTAACACCACCCATACTCCAAGTCCCTACTGGTCTCCTCTGAGACAAACTTCATCTTCTACTTCCAGGCTTCTCTTGCCAAGCACGTGTAGTGTCGTGAGACGGAATACGTGCTTTCCCCATGGGGGACGGGTCCTTCGGGACCCTCCCCCCCGAAATAAAGAGAGATGGTAATTAACCATTTGAGTAGAGTTTTTAAATAGGTGCGGCCAGCACAATGGATACAGGGAAACCAACTAGGCAGGGGGGGTGATGGTTCAGATGGTAGTGCGCAACATCACGATTTCCTACGCTAACCCAATTCTGAAAAAAGGAATATCGATTGAACTGGAAAAGAACATATATATTCACGTGTAATAAAATTTCCATATATATGTTGTGTACCCCAGTATTTAGTTCCGGTGTGAGGAAGAAGGAGGAGATTTGAGAATTTAGCCTCTGGGGTAGGAGTGGGACTTAAAGCTTTCCAGTAATGTCTCGCACTGATAATTAAGGCGCTCAACACTCGCTAATTTCACTAAATGCTTATTAAAATGAAATAAAACGGGCAAATTATTTTAGAGGGCAAGTATCCATATAAAATATTATTTTTATTATTTATTTTTCCATTTCGGAGTTTAATGTTTTAGCATATATATATGTGTGTGTGTTACAGAAATGCTGGTGAGGCCGGCCCTCCCAGCCCCTAACGACGAACCACCACTGGTTTCAACTCTTAGTGCTTTTGTGTTTATATTACTGGAGATTTCAATTCATTGTTTTTAGGAAGTGTAGAGAATCTTAGGAGAGAAGTGTAGAGAATCTTAGGTACAAGTTATATGACAACATTTAGAAGACACTGAAGAAACATCAAACCATAAGGTGTGTTATGCTAATTCAAATAAAGAGATAGTTTGCAAACGTCAAATTATGTAAGGCGATTTCATAAGAATTTACTTATAAAATCATATCGTTGATTAGAATGTCATATAACTGAAACTTCGAATGTTTATGCTATTTGCATTTTCTAGTAAGAGGAACTCATTTAAAATCGATAATTAGCCATGTTTACAATTAGTCCATTTTATTACTTATAGAATTATTTAAGTGTTCATATTTCTTGTAAAAATAATTTATCGATTAAATAAGTTTATTAAATGTCAGTTTGGTTAATTCTAACCCACTAGATGGTGTGTATAATAAATTATCCTCTCAGTGTATTTAAGTTAATGCCAAATAAACGTTACTGTAAAAATTTTACAACAATGTGTTCAAGTACATCGTATGTTATCTGCATTATTAAAGATATATAATTTATTTTGGATTTCTTATTTATTTCCTTTATTAAATCCTCTTGACAAATTAGAAAAAAATACAGTAAATAAGCATGTTAATTGAACAATCATATAAAGTGGTAAAATTATTATATATGTATAAAATGAACAAATCGATTATACACACTACACCCATCCACAAACCTGCCCTATTCTTCCACAATAATGCGACCAGCCAAAATCTCTTGCAGATTATAAATAGATCAGACACTTACTGCTATATAGCATTTATGCGACTGTTATAATGGGTAAATATGGCGACCTGAGTCATTTCGTTCGTGTTTACATAGTCGGTGTCAGGAAGATGGGTTCTCCATATCCACAACAGCAGAATGTCCGGGAAACGTCACACTTGTATGCCAGGACTACATCAAAACTGGAAAAACCTGCAACCTCCAGCAAATATGTGGCCATAACTGGGCCTCTGACGTTTGAAGTGAGCCTCGCCTTTCCCTTATCCTGCAGAGGTTAATGTCAGCATCCAACGACAGGGCAGCTGCGAAGGTTTCGGCAAAGACCATTTGACATACGATTGCACAACTGGGCTATGGCAACTCGCCCACATCAAGTACCCTTGTTACCAGTAAGTCATCAGATTATGAAGCTGCAGTGGACGACGAAACATCACCAATGGACCGTTGATAACTAGAAACGGGTAGTTTGGTCCTACGAATCGAGATTCTAATTACAACACGCTAACGAGAGGTTGCATATGTGACATAGACCACACGAGACCGTGGACCCCACTGTTAAATTGGGGTATTACTGGCAGTTGGAGGCAGTGTGGTATTTTGGTGCTTTTTTGCATGGACCACCTTGTTTGGGGGGGGGGGGTCCTTAGTCCACGTAAAAAAATTGACATCACCATCACTGCATACGTAATATGGATGGTATTGCGACCATCCAAATGTTTCGGACATCTAGTAAGAGTCCGTGCCACTGCGTGTTGCTGCTGTTGTGAGAGCGAAAGGTTGACCCACACGTTTTTAGTTAGGTGTGTATAATAAATTGTCCTTTCAGTGCATTTAAGTTAAGGTAAAAATTGAGAGGGCTTTTGATCCATGCTTGCCAATGGGCCCACATCTTCCAGTTACTCCAGTGGACTGAAATCAGAATGATAACTAACCCGGTTTCAGGTGTCTGAAACTGTGATATTTACTGAAATGACTCGGTTTTTATCAACCGTAATATGGACACCCTATTTATTACTCATGATGTGAGATGATAAAGACACTGAGTAATATCATTCAAATATTTGCATTTGGCGTGTGTGTGTAAAAGATTTTACTTATTCGTGTTTTAATATTTGATATTTAACCATTGTGCACCAATGCATCTGATAATATTTTGGGAAAATTGTTTCAGAAACTTAAAATTAAATATTTTTTTCTTGTAATTTCAGGATTACTAACTGCAGCAAATTCTAATTGCAACACTGAGGTCCTCCAGTCTTGCCGAGAATCGCTCAAAGGATATTCAAATAAATTCTTTTCATTACAATGGGACAAAGATGCAGATCAGCTACAAAACACATGTTTGTAAGTTTCTTTTAATTTTCCAGTTTAGAAAAATGTGCGACTCGTGCCCAGTATACTGCATGGTCTATCACTCCGAATGGTAATATGTAGGCATTTTGTTTTCATGATATTTGTACGTATAATTCAAGTTTCTACGTTGCAACATGAGAAGTTTTTTTTAAATCAAATAAATTCAGCATTAACGTATTGGAGATAAAGAATATAACGTACACTTTACATAATTAACTTTGCTTAATGAAAACAATGGAACGCATTGGAAAACGTTCTACTTGCTGGAATGATATGCTTGCTAATTCTATTAATACCATTCATATTAATGCCAGTGGGGAGGTATGAATTGCTATTAGAGAGTGAAATTCTACCGTTGAGGCTTCTATAGTTAACGTAGATTAGGGTTATTAAGGGTAGGAGATGCAACCTTCCAACAGGCCGAAAAGACTTTGGAAAAGGCAACAGCACATTAAATTACTTTTTGAATTTTAGAACTTTAAAAGAATAAAATATCATATTTAAAAAAAAACAGTCATGTCATAAATGCTACCAAGAAGAGTTTTAAAATTCGCCAAACTTTTGAGGTTCCTTTTTAAAGACATCATAAAATATGTCTATGTTTTTACTTATTTTTGGGAATAAACAGCGATGTTTTTGCCCAATTGGCATCATTCAGTATATACATCTCTGTGTCCTATTCTTGCTTTCACTTCTGTGTTTGTTTACAGGAAAGCTCTGAAAAAATCAATAATAGTAAATACATAGACTACCTATTGACGTAGAATTCAAGAAATAATTTTGCTGAAAATAGGTTTCGCAGTTTGCGAGAGTTCATCTCACATCTCCCAGTTAAATGCGAAGTATTTTCACCATCAAATTATCAATGTATAGTTCATTCTTCAGCTGAGAAATGAACATTGGTGGATCGTGAATATTTTTATTGGTGGATCGTGAATATTTTGTTACACAGAAAAATATTTTGGGGTTATGCCGGATTTTGAATGTATTGAATCTGACTGAAAAGACGTTTCATAATATTTATAGCTTCTCTTATTTTCCCCCAGTTATTTCCAAAAAGCATTATTCAGAAAAATGTCAGGAAAAATCAAACTCGGAAAGGTTTTCTGGTCTTCTCTATCTCAATTCAGTGTTTTTCCCTTCAGCTATAATACTTACCTATACATATATGTGTGCATTTCTCTTCTCCGTTCTAGTGGTATTTTAAAAACCTCGTCGTGAACCTCGTCGTGAAAAATACACTCGAGTCTCTTTTTATGCGGTAGATACGTTCCACAGAAAACCGCACATAAAAAGTCGCACAAAAAAAAGACATATCTTACATTGCAAAATTAGGGATATGTTCCATAATTTTCTAAAACCGCATAAAACCAAGGCAATGAGTTAAACCGAAAACCGCATAAAAAAAGTTTATGAAAATTCAGGAAAATAAGAATGAGTAAAAAAAGTGAGGAAAATTGGTTCGAAAATCTGAAAGAAATTGATATGAAACTTAAAATAGGTTTGTTTTAAAATTGTATCCATTTAATAATATTGAAAAGTAATAATTCTTTTTACATTTTTTCATCAGAATTATTGTCGCTATCTGACGATACTCGGCAGCATTTTTGAACTGGTGCGAAATCGCTTTCATCACTGGAATTCGATCCTGTGTGCGTATCTCATTGGAGGAAGCAATTTTCCCTTTTAGTTATTGCCTGGCAATCCTCATCCTGTTCCCTTAAAGTGAATTCTCTGTTTCTGCTCTCTGTTTACAGATCAGGCAAGTCTTATTTTGATTGCGAGGATGCTCTCAGAACAAAATGCAACATTAGAAATGTACCAAATGATCCTTTACCAGAGATGAAGAAAGTAAAAGAAAAACTGTGCGCTAAAGACAGCGACTTGCAAAAGAGTAAGATATTTGAATTCCTCTGTATCGTTTCCTTTCATATTGCTATTTGTTAAATACAGGCAATTAATGTAATAATTATAAACCAGAGATATAACATGAATTGAACAAACATTCTAATATTATATTTATATTTAATATTATATTTATATTTGTATTAAAATACTATATATATATATATATCATATATCATTTTATATATAATATATTTTATTTATTATAATACATTCATTATGCATAGTTTTAATATACTTACAATACAATATCAAATATAGTCTCCTATTTCAAGTTTTACATCAAACATTCATATGGACGGATCTTATAACAGCTTGAAGTAGCATACGCTAAGTGAGCAATTATCAAAGGTATCAAGGGAGAAGGAAGCACATCCCTTACTGTAACGCCATTCTACTGTGCACAGTTCTCCGTACTTGTTTACTGACTAGAACTACAATTGCAATAGCTTGACTAGGGATCATAGTTCGAAATATATTCGAATAATCAGAATTGTGTTATGTTTAAAATTCCGATTTGTATTTGGAGAGGCCACCACATCTGTCAAATAGCACGTTAAGCAGTGACCTCGTGTACAGGAGAGCCAGACCTTATGCACGATAATGAACACACTGGATGGCTTTGACGGGAGGTTACTATTTGTTTCCTAAACGTTGTCCAGTGGGTCCTCTCCCTCCAGCATTCTCTAAGCCCTAAGGGTCCTTGTGATCTGACCATTTAGTCCATTGTGTGCCAAAAAAGTGTCGCTCGGAGGTAAAACAACTCAACGTTTTATATTTTGTCTCTCACAATCAGTTAAAAGTTAAATTTCGATTAACAAAAGACAGAGAGTTTGAACAGCAACCAGTTTTTTATGACCTCCAAGAATTGAAAAGGACATAATTTTTTTTATACTTAAATAACCAAAATGTAACATTGAAATTTTTATCGCGCTGCTCAAGTTGATGTGCCTTATGTGAAATTCATCCCTGGCATTCGCTGGGCGGATCATACTTTGAGAACCTGGTCTAATTACTGACCACGGTTTCCCAAATTGCTGACGATGCTATTATGTCTTTCATGCTGATACTGCATTTGTCAATGGACTTCATAGAAGAAATAATTTTCTGTTTTCCAACGAAGTTTGTTTTAAACCGAAAATCGAAGCATTCGATTTTGTCAATAGCATTTATGTTTTTTTTTTACTTTGTATTTTTACAGAATACCTTATGAATAGTCAGTGCCTGGAAGAAAAAAAAGCTCCTATATTTACAGGCTGTGTGAAACCTGCAGCACCATCACCAACTGTAGATCCTGCAGAATTAAAAAGAGAAGCTTGCTTGTACGTATTAAAGGAATTTTTTAAATTTCAACTTTTCGAATGATTGACACAGATATGGAAAAGAAGTACATTTGAGAAATACGATTGACGTTCAGAATCCCATTACGAATCAGCATTAATTATCTGACCACAAAACAAATAAATTCCTCCCATGATAAGCTCGAAATTTAAATAGGCCGATCCACCTAAATAATCCTCAGGATTAGTAAAAGTCTGAGAACCACTAAAGCGGCTCTCAAAATAGTCCAAAAGTAGCATACGAATGAATGAATTATTAATACATTTAATGATATTTTATGTAATTTCTGTTTTTAGTGACAATGGAAAGAAAAACTCAGTATTCATCACGGTATCTTTTGGACTGAATTATTCTCGGCAGTTAGCATTTTTTGAGGTATAAATGCCACCCTAAGAACAAAACTTATATTGCTCCAAGCAAAGAGGGAAAAGGTTAAAAAATCATAAAAAATGCCAAAAATAATGAAATAAGAAAGGAATAAAACCCCAATAAAAATAAACTCTGGTATCCACATTGAAAAAATCATAGGACTGGTTTTTCCATGAATAAATGAATCACTTAAAGGAATTTTCTTCTGATTTAGATCACTATTAAGATTCTCGTTTTCGTTCCTATTTATCGATCCCCGACAATCCTAAAAACATTTGATAATTCTGAAGAACTAGAAATTATATCCTATTAATTACTCTGCTTTCCGATAAATATTATAGTCAATTCATTCACATCAGAATGACGGTAATAAAAACTGTCGACTGATCGTGCGGCAGCCTGTCTGAGGCATAGGATATTTTTTTGAGTCATCACTTCTTTCAGATGCATTTGCAGTTTTCTTTCTGTTTTGAAAATGTGCTGAATAAATAGACTCGGATCTATAAAAAAATAAAAAATAAAGGGGAGGTGGGGAAAAGCTACGCAATGGAGAGGGGGAAATCGGAGGGGGGGGGCAACACTGGATTTCCATTGCAGAATAACATTTCCTCCTTCATTTTAGAGGTTTTTAAAAAAATTAATGGAAAAATGTGTGAAGTGTGCAAAATATTAATAATTTTTACCTCCATTAGACTTACCAGCATTCTCAAACTGGGAGGAGGAGGGACATGCCCTCCTCCCCCCAGATTCCTACCATAACCTCTTGAAAACAGCTGCCATTCTACCATTGAATTATCGCAAAACTACTATTGGTTGCGATCTATCACCGAATAATCGCAAGGCTGCTATTGGTTAGTTGAATGTTCTACCCCATGAATTAGCGTAAGGCTACTATTGGTTGGTTGACTATTCTACTACTGAATTAACTCAAATTGAGTTAACTGGGGATTATAAATTTTAATAATCAATTTAATGTTATAGTCATCAGTTAGATCAACACCTCCTACAACAGAAGGCCTATAGACAGGTTATGACGTGAACATAAGTAGTCTTAATGTAGATAATCCTTATATATTTCTTTCCATTGTTATCAGTGGGGTACTTTTATGCTAATGCTTATTTATAAATATACCTTATTTAGAAGAAATATTCTTATATATTAGCATTATGATAACTGTTGATCAATCCAAATAATTTTTCTTCTAAACAAGATATATTTAAATATAAATATTAACAAACATATCAAAATAAAAGTTCGCCAGTAATAATAATAGAAATAATTGTATAAGGAATATTGATGTTACAGGGCTACCTATGGTGACGTCATAACTTCGTGCACTGGTTTTCTGTTATAGGAGGTGTTGATTAGATGGAGATGAACTAGCTTTGGATGCAGAGATAGTGCAGCTGTCATGCCTTGAGAATGCAGCGTATTCGGATCGAATTCCATGAGATTTATGTTATTTGCCATTCATGAGATTCGATTCATGTTATTTTTCAGCAAATACTCGAATATTTCCCCCCGAAAATATATAATGAGTATACACAGAAGTTTGCACAAATACGAAACTTTTAATGTAAACAAAGTAGAAATAATCGATAAGCTACAATAGTTGTTTTTTAAATCAAATTGTGTTATTAATGTTATACCCATCCACGGAAGACTCTCGTTGTCGTCATCTAATTCTTATGCCACTTAAGATAACATGAAACTATTTCTGCCTTGTAAGATTCTCCCATTCAAGGACGTACCCACTGAAGCAGTACAGCAGTAGTTTTTGACCACTATATCAGTTAGAGATATCACACTTCATACAAGTATAAACGATATTGTTGTTGTAAGTAAACGGAACTTAAAATTAATATTAAGGAAGATATTTATTCGCTCTAAAAATTACATTTAATAACAATACTTTTATAAACGAAATAATATAGCCTGTCACATGCTTTCTTTTTTCTTCCAAAGGAGTTATAGAATGTTTGATTGCCTTTCTAACAAGATTGAGGAATCATGCGGAAAAGATGCCAGATCAGTTTACGACGAATTTATTAATCCTGATAAGCCAATACTGAAAGCATTATGCGGAGGTGCATGCTGTCTAGTATTTTTTAAATGGGTACTTGTAGCAGGACTTTTGTTTCTTGCCGGTTTCTACTCTACGTAATATTACTGTATTTTAATAAGTGACATGTCGGAGCAAATTTATCCTAATGTAAATAATATTAAAAAATGTTAATGAATTATTTGATTTTTGATTATTTATTTTTATTTCATATAAAAATCGGCATATATCGAGCAGTAAGGCATCACAGGATAACAGGAAAATTCCTGTAGACATGGGACTCACGAAATATGTAACGAAAACTCACAGCAAAACCAATTTTTTTTCAACTACCTATTTCATGACTCGTATGTACAGTCGCTCAAAAAATATCCGAACACTACGGTTGATTACAGAATTCAAAAAATATCTGACAACGATTTTTTTCATTATTAGTGTACTCGAAGGTAGCAAGATCACTAATTTGTAAAAAAATCGTTGCCAGATATTTTTTCTGAATTCTGTACTCAACCATAGTGTTCGGATATTTTTTTGAGCGACTGTATTTTTGCTGTGCTTTCTTTATTACTTGCTGTCAAGGAATTGTTGGAATCTTATACGAACCGATATCAACGTCATTAATTATTAAACAACTAGAGAAACAATGCAATAAATACATTGTTTCCAAAAATAAATATTTATTGGCCTGAAAATAAATCAACCGCATCAGTTATACAAGCTCCCTAACCCTTGTAATGCACAACCCAAATATACCGATAGGGTGGAACTGGCCATAAAGGCTACCGGTGAGCGGCAGCGATCGGTCAAAAGAAAAGTTTTTCAGTAATATGAAACTCTACAGTTACGGACATGTGGGAAGTTTATGCTTAAAATATCCCGGGCCAAAATCTTGTCCTAAACTTAAACATTTCTAATATCTCCAAGTCATCCGATTCCGTTTTACTTCGTTTGGTCTACAGCACTCTCCTCAAGAATTGTGGGAGGGGGGTGGCTTAGTCCGTAGTGCGTCGGGCTCATAATCTGCAGCTCCCAGATTCGAGTTCCGTTTGGGCCAGGGTTCATTTCTATCTCCGCAAAACTCCCTGCCCTCAGTCAGTAGGTGACACCATGGGCTATGAAAGACTGCCGTCTCTAGGATGAAACGTTAAGCCGTGGCTCAGTGGGAGTGAGAGAGAGCCATACCCTCTTCACGTTAAAAAACACTCTAGATAGCCTTGATTGTAGCCTATCATCTGCCTCTCAACAGTTGTCCAGTGGGATCCCGCTCCCAACCTTCTCTGAGCCCTACGGGTTCTTGTGACCTGGCCATTTAGCCAATTGTGCTAAAAAAAAGTGACTCTTAGAGGTAAAACAACCCAAATCCTCAAGAATTGTAAGATGTTAACAAGCTTTCAACGCTGTATTACACTACAAATCCAAAAATTCGTCAGCATGAAATCCTTAAAATAAAATATTTATAATTTTCTCAAAAGGGAAATAGATTCAACTTCGACTATTATTATTATTACCCCAAACATATACAATTTTATTATGTTTTGATTTTTGTCTTTCCCAAGCATGTACCAGCACAAGAAGCAAGAGAATTTCTCACGCAACATTAATTCTCCAGAAGAAAATCCTTTAGTCCCGTCCAATCTGCGGTTCATTGCAAAAGAACTTGCGGCTCATAAAACAAATCATCACTATACTGAATATGGTTCATTTCTTCCAATTTTTCGACCAAACCTTTTTTGATGCATACCTAAACAATTTTGCCATTTATAGTACTCAATAAAAATATATGTCTTTTATTTTTAAACATACATTTTTAGTTTTAGGGAATCAGGAAAATATCTTGATACCTTTAAAATATAGTTTTTTTTTAATTCATTACTCATTACAAATATACATTACGGATCTTAAGTCGTGATTTTTTCCTGCAACTGTTTAAAAATAGTTTCTTCCTAGTGGCTCTTCACTAAGTTTGGACTCGACGTAACTACTCTAAGATACGTATAATTTTAAGTCGAGTGTGTTAACGTTGATGGCGCAGTCACCCACTTGCATTTAGAGATCCTACTTATATTGAACCGCTACTTGAATTTCATTTCACTTCCTTGTTTGCTACTCTAGTCACGTGATGCACGTGATATCGTTGCTTAGTAACCAGTCTGCTGCAAGGAGAAAACGGAAGTTCAAGCGTGCGTAATTCCTCGAATTTGAATGTAGCAGAATGCCTTTTGCGATCCAAACAAGTTCATTTAACAGCAGATGAGCGAAATATCAGGTTGAAAAAAAGGGACAGTGCTTAGCTCCTTTAAGATAATATGAAGATTTTTCTATTGTACGTATTGATTTTTGCAGGTAAGATCTCTACGCTTATTTTAAAACTTACTAAGGGATATTATCAGTGGTGTTACTAGGGGGTGCGGGGAGTGCGGACCGAACCGGGTGACACCATCAGAGGGGGTGACACGAAAACGACTGTCTATAAATTTTTTGTGCAGTTTTTCAACAGAAATTTATTATTTTTTATTAAAAAAAATATCTCTGTAGTTAGTTATAACCACAAACACATTTTTCGTAAGCCCAGCTTACATGTACTGTATCAATATACCTACAAGACTAAAACTCTATGCTAATTTGTTTTTTTAATCTTCTAATGCGCATAAAATGCGCATTAGAAGCATGCGTTCCATTTAGCGCTGTGCGTATTATTTTGTAATTTTAACTTCTCTAGTTATTTATTACATTATTACCACTATTGTCATAACATTCAGTGATATACAGGAATTACGATTTACGACTAACATTAGTAGAAAAAATATTACTAAGGATTCTATATGGTCTAGTACGAGCGGAGGTCCATGCGGGTGACACCAACCTTAGTGATGCCACTGAATATTATTTCATGTTTTCCTTTAGTCAGCATTTACCAATTATTTTAAATCTTTATCTGTGAAAAATGGTACCGAATAGGGTTATTTAGAAATAAAGTTTTTGGAAAACAGATCTAAAGTTGAAAAGGTAAAATAATAAGTAAAATAATTTAAAGCATTGGAAAAATGATAATAGGCTGCTGTAAGTAGTAATGTTTATTAAACAATGTTTGATTTTTGCAACAAAATATATCTTTATTCCTTAAATATATATATTACTTTTTTTTAAATTTTTGCAAAGTTTCTGAAAAAAATTTAAGGTTATTTTTAAAAAATAAGATGTTCATTATATTCTAAAAAATATATTTAAATTTATAAAGAAAAACAAAATCCAGCTGCTTTTTAAAACTCCCGCTTTTTAGAGAATTATTTTCTTAATACGTTAATTACATGAAATAACATTAACAGATGAATTTTCTTTCATAACCCTCCTTTTCCAGAAATTTAGGCTACGTTTTAAAGACATTTTCTCTAATTATGGAAATTTACTGTCGTTTAAAAGCCTTCAAAATAAATTATAAAAATCGTTTTCCTCAGCGCTAATTTAAAAATATAATTATATATGTATTTTTTTGTTCATGGACAAATAATACGTTCCTCAAATGGTTCCTTTAGGTGAATCAGAGTTGGATTAACTTCAACCTATTGAACGAGATTAATTGGGATACGGGAATACGGCAGTAAAAGTCACAGTAAAAAAACAACAACATCATAAATACACAATAAAGATATTTATTTACGAGCAAACTATGTACGTAATAGAGTTAAGCATTAATCAACATTTCAACGAAGAGTCAGACTTTCAAGCAAAATATCGAAATTAAATATTAGCACAAAGTTAGACTTTAAACTCAATCATATCGGATGCAGATGTTGATGGTTCGGGATCAATGTGAGGAAAAACAAGAAAATTTAGTTTTAATCTTTGAACATCTGTTTTAATGAATCATGTAGCCAAACAAACCATCGTTTCATTAAGTCAGATATATCTCTTTATTAGCATATTAAATATTAGTTTCACCAGATGTGTAATACATTTTTGAGACCTCCTGTATATTAATACAAGTAACGCGGGAGGAAGAAATCTTAAGATGTTCGAGAATATTCGAGGAAAATATTACGCGTGGATAGCGCATGTACAATCGCTCAAAAAATATATTTTTTTAGCGACTGTACAAAATGCTATTACAGCGCAATTGGCAGACCGCGTATAATAAAACTTTCAGCGGAAATGTACTTTTTAGGCAAATATTTATTCACAGTTATTTTTAAGCGTATGATTGGATCAGCGTTGGACGAATGCATTGGAGGAAAGTGTACTACATCAAAAAATTTGCTATTTAGCTTTAATTTGTAATAAAGAATTAATTAATACACATTAATACTACTGGAGAGGGGGTTGACTCAGTCTGTAGTTGGCCAGGTTAATAATCTGTAGTTCCCAGATTCGAGTGCCAACTGTACCAGCATTGCGATATACCTTGCCTTCGGTAAGAAAGGGGACACCGATGTACTTGAAAGGCCGCCGTTCGTCATATAAGACTTTAAGCCGTGGCCTCATTCGCAGGAGAGCCGTACCCTCTGTACGTTAATAAACATGCTGGGGGAACTTAACGGGATGCTTCCATCTGTTTTCCTCTAGTTTTCACTTTTTTTTTTTCATTAATGGCTTCTAACAGCTGTCCAGTGGATTCCCTTTCCGAACCTTCTTCGATTTTTGGGAATCCTTATGGCTTGGTAATTCAGCCCAATACTTCTCGAATTATGGGCTGCGATACCCCATGGAGCCGTGAAGCTTAAGTCATGGAGTCATGAGATCACAGAATCGACAGAAGTGTTACTGAGTTTCAACCATGGATCTTAGTCGACATTATCAACCGGAGATAAGAGAAGAAAAACCATACCAAAAGAGAATACTGAACATTTCGAAATTCAAAAATATCATCCTGTTTATTTTAAACAAAGGACTGCACTCGCGAAAAGCTCAGAAGTGGGTCGCATACTTCTGATGAATTACATTTAAAATCATTATTGTCGCATGAGTGAAATAATCATCTATCTGGTGGTTGGCGCTTGCCTGTCCTGGACTCTAAGACTACTATGAGAGATCACAGTATTTACCATCATCGTCAGTCTTCCAGTTCATTCCTTAGTTTGCCAGGGCAATCTGGTGCTATACCATAAGCTGTTATCTATTATTGGAGTTTTCTTACCTCAATTCAAGTTACTTTCCTCAATGGTAAAGAAATGTGTGGGACAAATTCCGTCAATGGTCAGAATGTATGTGTGTGAGAAATTCCATCAATAGTAAAGGGAACAGCGGAAATTCCGTCATTGGTAAGAGAGTCCACGACTTTAAAGGTTTGAGAGCTTTTTGAGTTGTTTTTGAGAGTTTTTGAGTTGGTGTAGCCCATTGTGCCTAAAAAAGTGCCGCTCAAATGTAAAACAATCTATTTCATTAATATTACTAAAATAAATAATGAATTTATCAACCCAACTCTTTAATACTACTAAAATGATTACAAATTTATACAAAATAAAATTTATTTGAAGGTCTACTGATTACTTTTGCCTATATGTTGTGCTCTGATGCCGAAATTCAAAAAAGATGTTTACCCTATCCTGAAACAGAGGATTCTAATATACTAAATGCTGAAGAAAAATGGTGCAAGTATGTCTATTTTATAGTCTTGTTTCCTTATCCTTAAATACTTCCTTTTGGGTATTTATGAATAATTTATAAGTAATATGTAAGCTCGTCGAAAAAAGAATGCCAATTGTAGAGGGCTATATTTCACGAAATAATTTACTTATGTGATTTTTGCTTTAAATGTGAAAAAACTAGCAAAGTTTTTGTTCTTGATGGTTCCAGTGTTGAGAGTATTGATTAAGCCATCTTTTTTCCCAGTATCATACTGATAGTTGAAAGCAAAGCATAGTGCCTGTTATACTGTAGAAACAGTGGTCCTCAACCTTTTATGTTTCACATAATAAATAAATAAAATAAATTCCCCCTCAAGCAGCTGTTTGCCACAGAGGTCTGACAGGAGCCTGTCAGTTTATATGCCATAGTAGAAGGTCTGAGAGGATGGCAGGACCTCAGCAGAAAAACGACACACACATCCATGCCTTACCAGGGGCTCGAACCCAGGTCCCTTGGATCAGTAGCCATTCTTCACATACCCCCTGGAAATATGTATGCAACTGGCGTACCCCTTGTATACATAGATAAAACTATAGTTATAGTATAACAATGGGAATATAATAAAACATATATATATATAAACAAATTAAATTCTGTATTCATAAATTACATTTATCGATAAACACAAAAAGTGACATTTTTGCACAGCAGTGTTTCCAACTTAGCGACTTTGTTACTAGATCTAGCGAATTTTGAGCTATGACGGTGTACCCCAAAATTTCTTACCGCGTACCCCACGTTGAGAACCACTGCTGTAAAATATTGTTGAATGCACACTAGTCATGATGGTGCTGGAAATTCAGAAAAATATCCTCTTGATCACAGTTGATTCCTTATTGGCGTCCCATGGACGAGTGGTTAGTGTGCTTGGCTAAGTGCGCTAACCACTCGGATCTTGATCACTTGATCGAAGGGACCTGAGTTCGAGCCCTGGCCTATAAGGCATGGGTGTTCGTGTTGTTTTTCTGCTGCGGTTGATAGGCTCCTGTCGGACTTCTGTGGCAAGCAGCTGCTTGAGGGGGGGGGGGTATTTTTTTTTTCATCATATTAAGGAAATGGTTAACATCCTATAGGGAAAGTCAACAGACAGCCCTCGCGTATCAAAAAAAGTTATTGATCAAGTTTTCTTACAGTGAAGTGTACTGAGAAAAATTTGCAAACTTTGAGAGTTCACATGACCTTTTCCTTCTCTTTGAAAAACACCTTTGTATACCAGTTATTCCATGAAAATGCAATCAATCGTATCAATCAATCAATTTTATTTCATCATCATATACAATTTATAACATAGAAAAATATCAATGAACCTAAAAACCACCTGGTTTTTCTGGGCCACTGAAAGAAATTGTTCCAAAAATCAATAATGACTTACTCGCTACAAAGATTACAAACAATATGTGTCATTTTTCTGATATATATACAAAACATTTTTACTTTACCCTTGATTATTTAACATAGATGCAACATCTTCCAAGGAACAAATTGGCTCTTTAGATGGTTTTGTATAATGTACTTGATAGTGGACATAGTTTCTAGTGTGGAATGGCATTAAAACTCCTAACTAATAGGAGCTAATACCAATAAATTCGTATACAGCTTTCTCTTGTAATTCAAAGAAGCAAAAGAGTTTGATTCGCATTTTTTATCTCCGGAGAATTTGAAATTTATTTTAGTCCAGCTTTAGTTTAGACACACTTTTCGAATATTGATGGTTTATGTATCGATGTGAAAATTACAAAATTAGACGTTTTTAGAGTATTGAAGCATTATGTATCAGTGTGAGAATTAGCAATTTAGACATTTTTAGGGCAATGAAGTCATCTGAAATATGCGGATGATGAATAACGTATATGCCACAACTCAGGATTGTAACCCGGATCCCAATCTAGGAAGTAATATATCATATTCACTCTGTACCTATACACCGCGACGACAGCTGCAATGCTTAAAGGTATTCACAGAAATTTATACATAGCTTCTAAAGAGAAATTTAGATAAGCTTGTGCAGCCATCTATCATCTATGTAGTGAATTGTGAAAGTGTTTGAATAATAGCATTTATCATAATTTTTAACGTTGTTTGAGAGTTATTAGGAATCTCGATAAAGAGAAAGTATAGAAGTTTATTTCAAATAATTAAATGAAAGATAAAAGTGAATATGATCTGCAATATAATCGACTGGTTATATACTTTAGAACTAACCTATGATGAAGATAAGGGTTGGCTCATGAACTTTAGGTTATCAGGTTCGGGTCTAAGTGCGAGAGTTGAGATTAATCTTCGCTACTCCCCCTCCCCATCTGTCGGACACCGATGGACTTGGAAAGTCAGTCGAATGGGGGGTAAAGTCGCTGCCTCGATTACAATAGAGGCACACCATATGCAAATTAAAGAGCACTCTGGATGGTATTAAGGAAAGCTCCCCATTGTCTATTAACCACTGTCCAGTGTGTTCCCTTCCCCCAATTTCCTCCGAGCCCTTGGGTCTGTATGGCCTGATCATTCAACCCATTCTGGGTAAATAAAAGAACATCTCAAGAAAAAACAACACAACCTATGTCGGAAATGTTACCAAAATGGTATTTATAGAAATGGAAATTATTATGTTTAAAGTATATTAGCCTAATAACGGATATTTTGCTAAATTATCTCTCATCAGAAAACCATATGGCGAAAACTCATGAAACCTCATGAAGCATGTTTGAAAGGTATCATTCTTTCTCGGACAACCTATATATTTATCATTAACGTTAAAATTCAATTGTATATTGAATTAACTATCAGAAAATAGTGTTTTATAATTCATTTTCAAATATCCGTTTTGTTTCATTTTACTAATTACACATTGCATGAAATGATGATTAATTATTTAATCATTTATATACAAAAATAAACATTTCGTCTGCAAAGTAAAAGAAAAACTTTTCTTTTTTTCAATTTCTTACTAGAACTTTCATTCCTATGATGGATTGCTTGATCAAAGAAGCTGAAAGATGTCCTGATAACTTGAATGCCAAGCGTATTGACGAACATCGTGAAGGGAGAGAGGCTGCGAACAGCATGTGCTCCAAATTTCAGAACTTGAAAACTCAAAGTCTTCTAACGGTAAGAAATGCTATTTTTTCTTAGTTCTGGAATTGAATATAAATTCAAAAGTAAAAACGAATATGAAAAGAAATGCTTAGTGATAGTGAAAAACAGTGGTAAAGCGTGAGCAACAGTTGGGGAAGCAGCTGGGAGACTTTGAAACTGATGTAACAGTTTTCATAGATCATTGGTTGATTGACAGGCGATTGATAGTTCATTGATCTGTTTCAGCTGGTTACAAGACCGGATAATGCAAAGAGGTCATCATACCCCCACACCTTCTCAGAATGCGAGTAAGTGTAGAAATAGGCAAAAATTATTAAATTTATTTTTCATGGATTTTTCAATATATTTTTTAAAAACCCGTAAAACGGAGATGGAAATGTTATACTACGTTGGAAATCAAGGGTCCTCCCCCCTTACATTTTTTTGGCTCGATTGTGTTTCTTGTTCCCCCCCCCCCCCCTCGAGTTTCTCTAGACCCAGGGATGGCTGATTGGATTGTTTTACCTGCGAGTGGGACTTTTTTTGCACAAAATGAACTAAATGACCAGATCACAAGGACTCCAAGAGCTCCGAAAGGTTGAGGAAGGGGATTACCTTTAGAGATGTTAGGAAATATGTGGTAGCCTACACTTAAGGCTATCCAGCATGTTCTTTACCGTGCACAGGGTGTGACTCTCTTGTCACAGGTACCACGTCTTTTCGTCCCATCCGATGGACTGTTGTATTTCCAAACTCATCGGTGTGCCCTTTCTGACTGAGGTACGTACGTAGGTACTTAGCGTAGATAAATGTCAGTGCTGGCACAGGTAAGATTGGAATCTGGGGCGCAACCGACTGAGCCAATCACCGCTTCATCTGTTTCAGTGGTTCCCAACCCGTGTCCAGGACCCCTAGGAGTCGACGAAAAGGGTAAGAGGCGTCCGGGGTCCTATTTCAGAAAGTTCTAAGGAAATAGTGCATTTAACACGATTAAATAACAGCGTTAATTTTTATTGCTTTTTGATGGAATTATGTTAAATTAGTATAGCAACACTGCCTATTTCATGTTGATCACAAGATTAAATTGGTTATTGATGACATAAGAATTTCTGAAACATCGAATTTCTTCATTAAAATAATTATATTCAAAATACAAAGTAGTTAATAAGTGAGCAGCAAATGAAGAACTATAAATATCATCCATTCTTGGGGCTTTATGCGTTACGAGGATTACATGTCAATTAAAATGTGTCAGGTGTTGATGGAAAGAGGGTTTGCAGAAAGAGGTAGCCTTTTTAGGTATGCAGAAAGAGGTAGACCGCATAGGGGATCCTCAGAAAGAATGAGACGCCGAAGGACCCGTGACGGAAAGAAGGCTGGGAACTAACGGTTGTTTAATTTAGTGGTTCCCAACGTATTTGGTCCGAACGCCACCTTTTATTATTTCTATATTAATCTATGAGTATTCGATATTCCATTTGATCTGTTTCAGAAAAAAAAATTCAGGGAACGCTATCACAAATTTCTAAAATGCTCCTATTGGGAACCGCTGGTTTAATTGATTGATTGACAAGTGACTGATATGCTCTTGAGCGATGAACATGAGAACTGTGAAAGGGTCAACTGCGCAGTCTCATAGTCTCTCATTGCTTCCTCAGTTACCACTCACGCTTTCCCATTGCAGTTAACCCTAAGAAGTTATTCATTCCTATAGTCTCGCCCACTTGTTTAATTTGACCTCTTTTGTTTTAAAGGAAGAGACAAATCCTACTCTTTTTTATTCTTGGAAGTTATCATCTAACAGAGAGAGGCCAAATGAAGGGATGGAAGAAAAAAGGATTTTAGATGTTCCTTTAAGGAACACCTAAAAGCTTTATTTTTTTAATCCCTCGTTTTTCGCTATCTCTCTAATAGATGATTTGATCATTCTTTTAGACCGTGGTTCTTAAACTGTGTCCGCAGAAAACTAGTTTAGGTTCCCCGAAATAATAAAAACAAATAAATACCCCGTCAAGCAGCTACTTCCCACAGAAGTCTGTAAAGACTTCTGCCACAGAAGACTGTAAACTTTGCCAAGTGTGTACAGCGTAGAGTAGCTGCAGATGACACCAACTCGGAGACAATGAAGGAGGGTCTCCTCAGATCTGAGGAGATTACCGAGGTTAGGAGCAGTGAGAGAAAGTTCAACCAGGTACCTGAATGAGGGACACCTGCTGTCCTTCTGCCACTGAGCAAGACGTAACTGGCTCAGCAGTTGTGAGACAGAACTCTTGCAGTCGCTGAGAGAGAGAGGGTAATTAGTTACACACTTCTGACACTCCAGTGCTTCCTTTGCGGTGTGATCAGCGAGCTCATTTCCAGGTATTCCCACGTGGGAAGTGATCCACTGGAAATGGACCGTGGTTCCAGCAGAAGTGATCTTTGAGCAAGTCTCCGTGATCTTCTGGATGAGGAAGGGGTTGCACCTCTTGCTGTCTTGCTTCTGGAGAGCTTCCAAGGCTGACCTGCTGTCACAGAGGATGACAAAATTGCCACTCTCGAGGCTGAGGATGAAAAGTACAGCCTCAAGAATAGCATGAAGCTCTGCACAGGTGGAGGAGGTTAGATGTGGGAGACGGAAACCTCTGGCAATGCCAGTATCGGGGATGACAATGGCAGAGGCAGCACGTTGCCTCTCGCGGTCCACAGATCCATCAGCGTAGACCTCAGTACATCTCTCATATCATGAGTGACATAGGAGGTGGAGAGAAGTCTGATGGCCAATGGATCAGAGTCTTTCTTCCGACCAAGAGAATGGATAGTGACATTGATCATTAGATCACTGTTCCTCCAGGGTGGAAGGTCAGGGAAGAGAGTATTGCCATCATCCAGCATCTCTCCCTGCCAGTTCGTGCATCTGGAATTGACAGGAAGGACTCACTGGTAGAAGTCCTTGGAGGACAGGGCGATGACAGAGTGAGGCCTGTCATTCAACTTCCTGAGAAGCTCATGGTTAGAGTGCAGGGAATGGAGTCTAGAGATATGGCACAGTATATCTCTCTTCCAGTGCAGGTGGAAAGGCATGTCATCAGCCTCTGCAATGACAGACGCATTAGGTGTGTTAGGGTAGAGTCCGAGGCAGAGGTGCAGAGATATAATGTGGACAGTTGCCAACTTGCTGAGCAGTGTTTCAGAGGCATTGCACAGAAGGTGACCATTGTAGTTGACGTGGGAGAGGATGAAGTGCCGGTACAAGACCAGGAGGGTCTTGCAGGAACTTCCCCAGTGGGTACCAGCAAGAAAAGACAGGATATTTCTCTGTGCAGTGGCAGCTGTCTTAAAATGCTGGATGTGAGGCCCCCAGCTCAGCCTGTTGTCCAGGACCACACCAAGGAACTTATGCTGATGGACGGCCTTGATGTGATCTGGCTCAAGCAAGAGGTCAGGGAAGGTGAGTGGAAGGCGTCTCCTCGTGAAAACCATGGCCACAGTCTTATCAGTGGAAAGAGTGAGGCTTAGGTTGTCGCAGAACTTGACGACCGTGTGCACAGCGCGTTTTTTCATCACGAGCTGAGCATGGTAGGGGTCCTGGCTAGGGAACCAGATGCAGATATCGTCTGCGTAAATGGAAATACCCACTCTCTCCTCGATCAAGTGGGTAGGCCTGACAGCAGGATGTTCAGTAACATCGGACTGAGGACACCCCCTTGAGGTACTCCATGATTGATGGTGTGGGAGACACTGAGCGTGTTGCCCAGCTTCCTGTTGGAGTGGTACACTGCGATCCACTGGTTGATATTGCCTCTGAAGCCGAGATCATGGAGCCTGCAGAGAATATCCGAGTGGGACAGGGAATCGAATGCCTTCTAGATGTCGAAGAAGACAGCAACAGTAGTCTCTCCCAAGGACCGCTCCTGATTAGCACCAGAGATGAAGTTGATGAGATTGTCCGACATGCATCTCCCTTTGCTCAACCCCGAGAGGTTGTCAGGGAGGAGGCCATTGGACTCTAGGTACCATTCCAGGCGTCCAAGGACCAGTCTCTCTAGGATCTTGCAGAGGCAAGATGATAGAGCAATGGGCCTGTAAGAGGACAGCTCCGTAGTGGGTTTTCCCTACTTCAAGATAGGCACGATATGTGTTGCCTTCCATGACTCAGATACTATGCAAGTGGTTCACGAGTGATTGAAGGCTTTGAGAAGCACAAGCAGAGCCTCAGGTGACAGGTTAGCTAACTGAGTATAGCTGACGCCGTCAGGGCCTGGGGCCGACGAGCGCTTCGAAGCCGCAATAGCCGAGGTGATTTCCTGCAAGGTAAAAGGATCATTATTGCAAGACTCAGAACCAGAGCAGGGCTTCTGAGCTGTATCCTGAACATTCACTGGTGGAGCAGGAAGAGAAGAGGTGAGGTGCCGCAAAAAGGCATTAGCAGTGGCTGCTAAGTCCTCCCCACGGGCCAAGGCAAGGTTATGGAAGGGGAGGGCAGGCTGTGGCTTCCCCATCAGTTTCCTGATGAATTTCCAGACCTTCCCAGAAGGGGTGAAGACATTAATGCTGGAGCAGAAGGATCGCCACCTGAACCTTTCACGCCGGTTAAGGTAACTTCTGGTCGCAGCATGTAACCTTCGAGCATAAAGAATGTCAGGAAATATACCAGAGCGGCGGACGTGCCTTTTGGCTTGGTGGCGAATGGTGCGAAGTCGCTTAGAGTGGATATCTAAAGGGGGAAGATGCCCAGGCTTCGAGATCGAAACAGTGCAGGCTTCAGAGGCAGCAGTGAGGGCCTCTGACACTGCGCAGTGAGTCCTTCAGATGAGATCTGCTGAAAGAGCTGCCAGTCGGTAAGCTTCGACGTCCTTCTCGGGGCTGTATGTCCCTTGGGAAGCAAGGAGATGTGCAGCGGGAAGTGGTCACTGCTTCAGGTGTCAGGGTCAACTGACCAGCTGAGGCTTTGACCAATGCTGGAAGAACAGAGGGTCAGATCAATGGAGTTTAGGTACATGGAGGTCTGTAGAAAGTGCGCGAGCCATCGTTCGCAAAAAGAGATTGTGCTGCAAGATGACATTCTCAATATACACCCTGCGCTGATCACTGTTGTCTCCACCCCAGGAAGGGGTGTGGGCATTAAGGTCCCCACAGAGAATCCAGGGCTGTCGCTCACGGCGACATTCTCTGTGGGAACCTTAATGCTAGATGGCGCCCCAAGCTTTTCGCTCATGGCGCCATCTATGTTTGGGAAGAGTAACTTTCCAATATTCATCAATATAGACGTAAATAGCAAAATCATTTATGCTGAAGCGTTATTAATGCAAATATCAATCAAGAGTAAATACACAAATTACCTATTAACATAGAAGTCATGAAATACTTTTGTGGAAAAAATAGTTTCTTCGATGAGTTGCAGTCGGGACTCACGCTTCCCAGTTACATGCCAGATGTTAGCGGATAAATGACAAACCTGCTGATAGTTGTTGCTGTAACTGCTGGTTAGACCACTTGGCACGTAACTAGGAGGGGATGGATTCCTGTCCCACTCATCAGGGAAACTCATTCTTTCGGCAAAAATATATATTAAGATTCCTTTTTTCTAATCCTTAACAGTCCAGATTATAATGCTTTTTTGCCCATTGTAATTTTTTCTTGCGCTGAAAATTTGTCAGCTAAAAGTTTAGATGAACTTCGCAGCCCATAATTCTATTTCTAGGAGTTTTTCTCTTTAAGTCCTAGAAGACACGCTAACATTTGCTCCAGTGTTCATTTTTTTTAGTAGTTGTGGTAAAACGAGCTCTGTTGGAAAGTAAAATCCTAATGGAGTATCCCTTCAGTACGTAAAATATATCCATTTGCATTTTGCCAACAATCCATTTGTTCGAATTTTCACTTTCGTCTAACTACAAAGGTAAGAAAATGAGAAACTTCATTTTTCTCTCGAAACGAACGTCAATCCCTACATTTTATGAAAATATCACATTTCTCGTTGATACGGTAAGTAATAATATAATTGACTCTTTTTTTTTGCATTTTTTTTATAATGTCTGCTTTAAAAGTCAAATAATTCTCTAATGATTTCTCATTAATACTATTTATACTTTTGCAGAATATCTGACGGGTGGCCAGTGTCTAGAAGGAAAATCTTCTGGCATAAATACAGCCTGTGGTATACAAGCAGCTCCACAGCAAAATGCATTTATTACTTCTGAAGATGCAAAAAAAGTAGCTTGCAAGTACGTAAAGAAACAAATTTAAAATCGTCATTTGATTAATTAATTATCACTGCTGAATGGATATTTAAGAATCAGGACTGTCGTTCAAAATGCCGTCTTAATATTATTGGTAGCAAAGTAGCGCTTCCTAACGGAGCGTTTTCTTGAGTTTTTTCGACAGAAATATATTAAACAGAGGATCGAATAGTCATTAGATTAACATGGGTATGCACCCATTTTCAGGCTAACGCGATTCGGTCTCAAAAAATTCGTGTGAGATGAAATCGTATTAATCGGACCCGAATTTCATATAAGGAATAATGTTATAGAGGGTGAGGGTATGCTTTCCAGGATGCTAACTGATTGAATCCAGTTGGTTAATGCTTGGTGTTTCCTATTTGTTTATGTATAGTTCATAGATTTAACTCATTTTTGTAGGAAAGAAACAACGATAAAGTTAAAAACAAAAAAAAAATTAAATGCAGTGTTATATTAATGCATTATATATATATGTATACAGATTAGGGGTTCTCAACGTGAGGTACGCGGTGAAATTTTTTGGGGTACGCCGTGAGAGCTCAAAATATATGTTATAAATGTTTTATATTATTCCCATTGTGATACTATAACTATAGTTTTATCTATCTATACATGGGGTACGCCAGTTGATATACATTTCTAGGGGTTACGTGAAGCATAAAAGTTTGAGAACCACTGGTATAGATGATTGTCGCTTAATAAAGATCGAAAATCAGTAACTGATTTCCGTAAAAATTATTTTCGAGTAATAAAGATTGAAAATGAGAAAATGGTTTTCGTAAAAATTGTTTTCGAGTAATGAAGATTGAAAATGAAAAATCGATTTGTACCGGAAATCAAAATCAAATCGGAATGAAATTAATGAAAAAATGATTGAAAAATATAAAGATTGAATTCTGTCCTCTACAGAAAACTGCTTATTCGTCACTGATTAACTATCTACCAATAAAATAGCAAACTGTGTTGCTCTTTTATTGGTAGATTTTGGCCCGGACAATCTGTAAAATCAACTAAATTGCTAGCCACATTACAAAAGTTAATCCTTATATATATATAAATTCACAGTATCCTTTAGAAGATTGCACACAAATATGACCAACTTGTTCGACTCACAACAGCACCATATTTCACAGGTTTTTACGGTATTTATTTATTCCGAAAATTAAATGTTCTAGCAATAACCATTTATAATGAAAAAATTAAAGAACAAAATGTGTGTTTTTTACACAGAGGTTATAGAGCTCTTCCGTGCCTTAAAGATAAAATTGAAGAATCATGCGGAAAAGACGCCAGATCGGTTTTTGAAGAAGGGATGAATCCAGAACTTCCAATATTGAAAGAACTTTGTGGAGGTGCATACGGACTAGCATCTTTTAACTGGGTACTAGCAGCAGGACTTTTGATTCTTGCCAGTTTCTACTCTAAGTAATATGCAAAGAATAATTTTATTTCACAGCGTAATTTTTAATAACAAATCAATATATATTTAACAGTGAAACGTTTCATATTGCATTGATGTAAACAATTGTTTGAATAATTAAATAAATAGATAAGTAAATAATAGCCTCTCGGGTACTCTTTAAACAACTACAGTCACATTATAAGTTAGAGAAGCGTTCGGACTAATTTTTTGAGGCCGGGTTGAACCACTTTTAAAAATTATTGATCTCGAGCCCGATTTCAGGAAAGGTTTGTCTGACTCATCATAAAATATAATATATAAATACATGTCATTGATCATTTATTTTATTTTCTTCGTATTACACTGAAATGCCATTGAATTAGGGATAGGATACGTTATCCAAATTCAGTCCCGCAAGTCCCGCATTTGTTCGCATGCGTGGCTAAAACTCTGGTCATATATAGCTGTCAGCTCTGGCTTCTCCAAGCATTCGTCGTGAGAAGCGTAATAAGAAAGGCGCTGGATTTAAATGCATTTGACAGAGGGCAGAACGTACGTGTTTGACAGATAGGAAATTGTCAACGAACTTGGAATTTCTCATACGACAGTTTCAAAAGTGTTTCGGGAATATGAAAATTCGGGCAAAAAAACAAGCACCCAGAAAAACTGCGATGGACAACCAACCTTGAATGATCGTGGGTCTGACCTGCATTGTATGGACAGATAGGGGCCAGACATTATTGAAATTACCTCCCATCTGAACGCGGGTTCCAGTCGGGAAGTCAGTGCATGGACCGTGCAAAGCTCACTTCATCGTCTTGGCTTCAGGAGCCGCCGACCTATGAGAGTCCCACTTCTAAAGGCTCAACGCCGTGCCTGGGCTAAAGAACATCGAAACTGGACCATCGAAAATTAGCAACGGATAGCCTGGAGTGATGAATCGCGATTTAAATTTCATCACGCCGATGGGAGACTGAGGGTATGGCGCCAACCCCATGAAGCCATTAATGGTCGGAACAGTACAAGCTGGTGGTGGCTCAGTGATGGTCTGGGGTGTATTCAGTTGGACGTCTGTGGGACCTTTGGTACGTGTACCGATGACTCTCAATACATCCCGGTACATAGAACTCATGGCATTACAGCTATTTATCGCCATCATGCATTCCAATGAAGATGGCGTCTACCACCAAGACAACTGTTCATTTCTCAGGTCCAGGTTGGCTACTGCATAGTTGCAGGAAAATTCTGCTGACTTTGAAATAATGAATTGCCTACCTAGAATCCCAGATTTAAATCTCATCGAAAATGTTTGGAATACCGTCGAGTTGAGTATTTAGGCCCGTGTCCCATCAGCGACGACCTTGAGAGAATTGTGGACAGCTCTGGAGGATGCATGGGTTGCCATACCTGTGGAACATTTACGCAAACTTGTGGAGACCTTGCCTTGAAATTAGGGTAGCAACTAGGTTACTATCCCTAATTCAATGGCACTTCAATGTATAGATTATTACAAATTTTAAAATAATAAAAACCATTTTATGACAAAATTTAAATCTTATTGCTATTTAGAATGAAAACTATTAGAAACACTAGTAGAAACTAATAGTTCTTTGATATTATTATCAACGCTAAGAGCCACTCATTTATTGTAGATAGAAATTACGTAAAAATAACCGAAGGCTCTGTGAGGCTTGTTTTTAATTACCGAAGTATGATTAACAGATTGAAATTGTAATAAAGAGATATTTTATATTTTTACATTTTAACAATTTGAAGAAAAATTAAAATTTTAGATTATTCTAAGACCATGGTAGCGCAATGTCGTCTGTGCTATCTTGTGCTCGAGAATTAACTCAACTTTGATACGAGTGCATGCTGCAGTCTCTGCAGTTGCTGAGGTCGGGTGGTGTTAGTTGTAGTGGCTGAATTGTGGAACACGATTTAGAGTTATGCTAAAAAATTTTGACAATTTCGTACACACATTACTGGTAACATTCAGCTCTGAATAATTATAGGTGATGTTGGGGGGAGCTAGATTAGCTGTTCCATCAGTTATTTAGTAGGAATTACCCTGCTCAAAGTGGAAATCGCAATACCAAGAAGGAATGGAAGTAGAGATATTGTAAATCGCAGAAGGCAATCGGCCATCGGAGATATGCAAATGATCAAAGTTCAGCAGCGAATAGATACGTAACACCCATCTGAACAGTGGATAAATATCTAGTGCCCACGAGCTCGTATCATAGCACAACTGTCAGTGAGGTTGAAGCGAATGCTGGGAATATTTTCATAGCATGCCTTGAAGACGCCAGCATACCCTTATGCGAAATTGATATGAGAGGTTAGATTGGGCCTTCGAGAAATTGCTTCATGTATGGAGCATAATGTGAACATAGTGCAATGGTGCAACTTACGCGACATCATGGAGCACCAAATGACACGAAGGACAGGTATGGGACCAGCACGTCACACCACAGGAATGAAGATTGCATACTCCATAAGAAGGCCATTCGCGACCCTTTCACCACAGCAACTGTGCCGCAGAGTGATTTGCAGACTGGTACAGGTACTGTGGTCTCCATATTGACCATTAGACAAAGTTTTCATAATGCAGGACTGAGGGCAAGATGCCCAGTCCAGCATCTGCTATTGCAGCGACATCACTGGTTACACCATCTCCACTGGTGTCGAGTGAGGCAACATTGGACTAAGGAAGGGAGGAGAGGGTTGTTCACAGACAAGTCCTGATTCTGTTTCGGCATGTCAGATGGTCGTTTGTCCAAATGGCGTTGGCATCATCAACGACATGAAGAAGCCTATTCCATTAGCCGCCGTACTGCTTCCCACTATGGTACAATGATATAGGGTGGTATCATATATGGATGCCAGATGCCTCTGCTCCATGTTTCTGGCACTGTAACTGCGAGATATTACATCAATGACATCGTTAATTCTGTGGCACGACCCTTCCTTGACCAGATTCTTCAGCAGAACCCCACCCCATACACTGATGGGAACATGGACAGTGTCGAAGGCCCATGGCCGCCATACTTCCCAGACTTTTCGCCCATTGAGCATGTATGTGATCTTATGGGTCCCCGCCTTCACCAGCTCCCTGCGGCAGACAACCTGGTACAGTTGCCCAATTGGATGATGTTTGGAATGCCATACCTCAGAACACCATAGAATGCCGAGACATCAACAGCTTGTATAACCGCCCGAGGTAGGCCTACTAAGTACTGATGAATCTGTAATATACGCATATACCTTCAGTTCTCACGTTCAGCATTTTGTTAATTTGCATATCCTCATAGCTTCCATCCTGTCAGTTTCGGGCGTATACATCACTTCCTTTGTGGTGTTGCGATTTCCAGTTTTAGCAGTGTATTTAAACTGAAGCATTCGAGGATAAAAGAGATCCGGTTTGAAAAATAATTTAATTGGTGGTGACTAAGACCAAACCGCCCTAGAAGACAAATGGGTGAAACAAAGAATGACGAATGACGAAATATGAGACGAATAGGTGAAACAGAGAATAACCGTATAAGACGAATAGGTGAAACAAAGAATGACCATATAAGATAAGATCAAGAGGTCAAAAAAAAAGAATGACCATGCAAGATAAGATCAATAGATCATATAAAAAAGGACTGTAAAAGGTAAGGTCAATAGGTCAAGCAAAGGATAGCCATAAAATATAGGATCAGTAGGTCAAACAAAGAATGACCATGCAAGATAAGATCAATAGATCAAACGAAGAATGGCCATGAAAGATCAATAGGTCAACAAAGGATGACCATACGATATGAGATCAATAGGTGAAACAAAGAATGATCACACAAGATTAGATCAATAAGTCAAACAAAGAATGACCATACGAGATCAATAGGTCAACAAAGAATGACTCTACCATATAAGATCAATAGTTCAAGCAAAGAATATCAATACAAGGTAAGATCAATACGATAATTCCGTCTTTTTTTTAGGGGTCAGTTAATTCTATTTTGAGAAGGCTCCGAGAATTTAGGTAAGGTGGGGAGGAGGATCTGAAAATAAGCCTTGAGCCAGGTTTCCCAGTTAATAAAATATTCTTTCGGACAGGAAAGATTAAATGATATTCCATATAGAATAATATTTTAGAGGTTTTTTTTGAATCTATATTTAATGTCGGATATAAAACATGGTGCTAAAACAAAATGATGTAAATACAACTGTTTTGGATTTCAAAGCAGGTAGACAAGTTTGAGATTTTGCAGGGGGAGGCAACAGAGGATAGTTATACGGTGGATGGTAGTTCAGGGGTCCGAAATGTTATCATGAGGTCGTGGGTTATGATTTCACTCGGATGAAAATAATTTTTCCTCTATACATTTGCTATTCATATGAATAAATACAGCACGATAGCGTAAATTACTGAGTTAAAACTGATGAGCTGTAATTAATAACACTCTTCTCATATCTGGTAAAAAGATAGCTTTTATCATCAGTCAGGTCATACTGCATTGATGTTCATAATAGCATTTATGAAGAATAATCAGTTAGAGTGCAACAATTCTATTGAAACTCATATCGCAATATTAAGACAAATACATTGCCTTATCGTAGTCCAAAGTAGATTGATAATGGTAGCAGTATACGAATGTGAAGCTACTCGGACAGTTTTTCCTTACAACTTTAAATTGTATTAAAGGGATAAATGCAAAAGACTGTTTTCTAATAGATATATTAGTTCTCTTCAAGTCGCAGATAATGATGTTTCGTTTGTTGCAATTCTTAGCACTTGGAGGTAAGTTACGTTGTTTCACCAAATGTTTATGAAAGTGTAAAATATGGCCTCGCAATGATCGTTTCGGTGAACATTTTCGGATATATGTTGGCTATCTTGACGGTTCCCGTTACTGTGACATCTGCAGAACGAGCATTTTTGACGATATTAAAAGCTCTATATTCGAAATGTTATGGGTCATGAACATTTATCACATTTAGTTCTCTTTAGTATAGAAGCAGAATAAGCAGAACATATGGACGTTTGAAACGTTATTGATGACTTCGGCACTGTAAAATCTCGATAGTAGATTTTAAAATATATTTTTTTTCAATTTGATTCTTATATATGCATGTATATTAAAATTTATTTTCGTTAAGGTATTTATTAGTTCTACTACTGCTCAAAATTTTCGTAATCACGAACTTTTAGCTCTCTAATGAATATAGAAATTTGATCTGTAAACCAGAAAAAACCCATCGCATCCAAAATTTCACGTTTCCGAAATCTGCAACCCAAAATACCCCTATTCACGAATTTTTAGCTATCTAGCACCAGTAGAACTAAATCTGACTTTTGACCCCGAAGGAACCTCGTGATCCACAATTTCCTAGTGTTTGCGACATCTACAACCCAGACATCATTTTTCACTTTTCTAGCTCTCGTAGATTAATGGTGAAACTTCATGGTCAAAGTCCGTTTTGACCATGAAGGATATGACCGTTGACCATGAAGTTCCGTTTGACCATGAAGGATATGACGAAGGTCAAATTTCGGATTTTTCCCGAGATCAACGAATCCCTAGGGGGAAATTTTATAGCGCTCAGTCAGTCGTCAATCATTTTCAATCGTCTCTGTATATTTACTTATTACTATCCGTAGGTTGAACGGCCAGTAGTTTTAAAGTGTGAATGGAGCTGTGCAGTCAGTAGGTTTGTGCATTTGAGAAATAGTAATTTTTATTGTTGATGTGTTATGGTGGTAATTAACCCCCCCCCCCCCCCGAAGGGAACCACCTTGTCGTGTTGAGGGGGCTTGCGTGCCTCAGTGAAGTTGAGGGCTATGCCGACTAGAGTCACTCATGTCGGACAGGCCAAAACGGAAAGGCCAGACTAAGAGTTCCCAATCAAAGAAGACTCCACAGGGGCAGCACTAAGGTGTGTGAATGTCAGTTGACAATAGGTCAAAAGCCTTATGGCTTGTGTGCAGCTGGAGGTGGGCTGTTAAGAAAGGACAATAAGTTGTAAAAGATGATGAAGGAAATAAGGATGGAGAAGGGAGAGATGGAGGATAGAATGAGAAAAATGCAAACAAAACGCACAAGATGGTCAAAGAAGAGGAAGAGGATTGGAGATAGTGAGTTTTGATTTGGAATGGAGGAGTATGACGAGTCATTGAGTTGGATGGTAAAAAGAGATATAGAAAAAACAATACTGGCAGTATGATATATGTACTTAGAACTGCAGTATAAGAACTGAGGATCAGGAAATGGATTGTTATGTGAACATACTATAGAGGATTAGAGGCGTGCAGACGCCAAGAGGCTTAGGGAAGAGCTCAAATTACAAGTCTGTTACTATTTGGGGGAGGAGACTTGTGTCCCAGGAAACAGGCTCCTCTACCACCTATCTTTTCTTTTTCAGGTTCACTGGTCTCATTCATTAGAAGAGTTTAGGTTGAGGTCGCAACACTTTAAAACGGGGGAGGTGTGGAGTCCTTTGTCCTTTGGACATAGATTCCTCCTCCCCCCTTTTTACTTCGCCAATTTCCTGTTTCTGGGTGGTACTACCACGGACTTAACCCGGAAACTGCAGCCTTATACGTCCAAGGTGTTCGGGCCTTACCTCCAAAATGCTGGACTCAAGGGAGGATACTAGCCTTAGATTGCTGAAATTGAGCTACTTAACTAATAGGGAAATGGGAGGCCAGTCGAGCAGGTTAGGATGGGTCCTTTAGGGCATGAGGGTGTTTTTATCATGGTTGCCATTCCTATGAGTGGCCCACTTTTTTTACCGTGGGAGGAGACCCATAATGTGGAAAAGGGGATCCTGGCGGTTGAGGGTCAGGAAACTGGCAGCCCAATACACCATCCTCGGTCCCTGCTTCAATAAAACGGGCGGTCTGAGCTGGGTCACTCAGATCAATCGGCTTATGAGGCATCCCCTGTCCTACCTCTACATCCGGGATGGGTCAGGGGCGGTTGCGGAGTCAACTGGGTGGAAATGATTCCCGATGATAGTGGTTGAGTCCGGTCCAAAAGTCAGGACCGGATTAGTCAGGATTAGTCTGGATCATGCTCTGGTCCGAGGGGAGATCGGAAGTCTGGGTATAACCTGGGCGCAGCTCTGAGGCATCTTGAGCATTAAACTCAAGCTCTGAGGCCTCCCCTTGTAGGGCTCGGTTGTGGGTGGAGACTGCCTGGGTGGAATACCCTTTAAACAACTATGAAGCCGACGAATTTAAGGACGGAATCAGGTACTACTCGATAGCGAAGAACAGGTAAAAAAGACAGCAAGCTCACAGAGGCTGCTGATCTAGAAGTGGTAGTGGAGAAAATCCCAGAGACTCCCCCCCCCCCCCCCACCACAAGCAATGATGGTGATAGAGATGGGCCTCCAACAAGTTCAGCGGACCCAAGTAAAGGTGTAGATGAAGGGTGCGAAACAATAAGATGGCCCCGGATAAAGAAGTGGAACCCAATGGAAACTAGATGGGTTCAGGGAGGCTGGCCACTGCTGCTAGCCTTCTGGAGGAACTCGCGGTGGCGATGTTTCGGTATAGAGTGGAAAACGATCTAGTAATGGGTGAACGATTTAGTAATGGGTGCAGCTAAGAAGCTGTACACCATAGTTTGTGATCAAGAACTCCAGATAGCAACCATGAGAGGGCGCATCACTGAGAGAGCTGCGAGTCCCCCAGTGACAAAGGGGAAGCCACCGACCTATGCAAAGTCTGTCGGTGGACAAGGGTTCAGAAAAGGGTGGTTCGGTTGCAGCTAAAAAGCCCACTCCCCCTAAGCAGAGGCATACTCTGCTGATCTACTCTAAAGACAAAGAGAAGACAGCCATTGAGGTTAGGGACAGTCTAAAGAACAACATCAACTCTTATGAGTTAAATCTCGGAGTGATGACAGTTAAGCCGATGAGAGTAAACGGCGTCATCGTGAAATGTGGCTCGCAGAGTGAAATGGACTGTCTAAAACAGGCAGTAGACAGCGATGAATCGCTGAAAGAAGTGTTAGAGGCCAAGTCAGCCAAGAGGCTAAGGCCAAAACTCATAGTTTATGGAGTCAATAAGGACATCTGCCGTGAGGACCTTCAGAAGGTCATGCAGTCTCAGAATGGGCTAAAGGACGAACACGCGGATCTAGCCCCGCTGTTCTCATTCAAAGGACGAGTTGACAACACCGTTCACTGGGTTTTGGAAGCCAGTAGCACCTCCCACAGAAAGTTGATTGAAGTAGGTAAGATTAACGTGGGCTGGTCGCGTTGTTATATCAAAGAGTATATCCGTGTGCTCAGGTGTTATAAGTGTTACGCATTTGGGCACATGCAAAAATATTGTACTCAAAAGACGCAACGGTGTTCAGAGTGCGCGCGGCAAACATTCGTACAAGGAGTGCAAGAAGCCCAAGTCTAGATCCACAGTTTGCAAAAATGCAAATAAGAATCACGGGGCCAAGTATGACATTGGCCACAGTGCGATGGACAGCAATTGTCCATCGTACTGCAGAGAACTGAAGTTGTTGCGGAAGCATACCGACTATGGGCAGTAGACTTCCAGGTGGTCGAAGGGCGAGTGTGAAATTTCTCCAGATAAATTTGAACAGGGCAAGGGCCGCAATAGCCAGAGCAGGGCAAAGTGTTGCCAGTACAGTTAGCCAGAACAGGGCAAAGTTGAACAGGGCAAGGGCCGCAATATAGTTTTCAATAAGGCAGGCAGGGATCCGGCAGACACAAGATCATACACACCAATATGTCTGCTGCTAGTGTTGGGTAAAATACTAGATAAACTCCTGACGAACAGAATGTATTTCCATTGCTCTAAGAACGGATTCCTGAACGCTAAGCAATTTGGGTTCCGGACAGACCAGTCCACCACTGTAGCGATCAAACAAGTAGTGGACATTATTAAGGTAAACAAGATGCACAAGATGCATACCTCTCTCATAGCCTTGGACGTGACAGGCGCCTTCGACAATGCCTGGTGGCCTGCTATTCATAGTAGGCTAAAAGATTGTTCTTGTCCTAGGAACATCTTTGTTCTAGTGGCCAATTACCTCAGTGAAAGGACAGTCAACTACTTCCATGCTAGCGGGACAGCCTCAAGAAACTTGGAAAGAGGCTACCCACAGGGTTCGTGCAGTGGCCGTTCCTCTGGAACTTGGTCGCCGATACTGCCCTGGAGTTGACCCTACCAGAGGGCGTCTGGCTCCAGGCTTATGTTGATGATATGCTGCTTGTTATAACAGCACCCTCCAGAGCGACACTGGAGACTGCTGGCAATGCAGCATTGTCTGTACTAGAAGGATGGTGACCGTGCAATAAGCATGGGTTCAGCTTTGCAAAGACAACATCTATGACTGTAGTCAAAGAGGGTGTCCTCAAAAAGAGGTACCGAATTTTTAAATTACATTGCAAAAATATCCGCCATATGACGATTATCAAATAACTTGGGATCACTCTGGATGAAAGGATGAGCTGGATCCCACACTTGCAGGATCTCAAAGTAAAATGCACAAATGTTATGTGCAAACTGGGGCTCATGGGGACTCAGAGGTGAAGTCCTCAAAGAAATTTATCTCAGGGGCACGGAGAGGATCCTAACCTATGGAGTGGGAGCCTGGTGGCGCCCGACGGACCACTCCATCATGTGCAGAAAGCTGATTGCAGCCCAACGACCGGCTTTACTGCGAATCACCAGGGCCTATAGGACCACATCTACGGATGCCCTCCTGGTGTTAGCAGGGATCCCTCCGCTATTTTGGATGGTCGGCAAAGAAACGACCATTTTTAGAGTCCGGCAGGTTAAGGAGAAAGCAACATTCCTTGGAGTCCAGTATGACCCTGAGGATCACGAGACGAATACTGCTAAGTGGGATCTCCATCCCACCAGAAGACATAGTGTGTCATGGTCCACGGAGTTACCATCAGGATTAGGAATTGAGATATACACCGATGGTTCCAAGAGCGAGGATGGTGTGGTCTTAGCTTACACTGTCTACAATTAAGGAGCCAAGGTGTATGACTATAATAGGAAGGTTTCAAATAATGGCTCAGCCTTTCAAGCAGAGCTGCTCGCCATCAGAGAGGCCCTTAAATGGGTCCTCATTGACAATGGTCATAACAGCGACATCAGGCTGTACACGGACAGCCAGGCAGCTCTGCAAGCGCTTGAAGATGCAACCAACAGGCATCAAATAGTTAACGAAATCAAGTGCATCCTGGGCAAATCAGTGCATCCTGGCAAAAAAAGTGCATCACTGCAAATCAAGTGCATCCTGGGCAATCAGAACATGCCCAGAGTATTCTTCTCCTGGATCAAGGCACATGTAGATCATGAGGGGAACGAGCGGGCAGACCAACTGGCTCGCTCAGCAGGTAATAATACTCAACCTGTGTTAGCGGTAAAGACTTCAAAAAAACTACCCTGAAGTCTATCATACATCGAAGAGAAATTACTGAGTGGCAGCGGCTCTGGGATACGACTGAGAATGGTCTTCAAACAAAGACATTCTTGAAAAGGGTCAGTCTATCCCTGATGTCCTCTGACCACTATTTGACGCAGGTCCTAATAGGACATGGGAGCTTCCCAAAATATCTGGAGCGGTTTAAGATCACTACCCACAGTTACTGCGGCTGTGGGGCTCCAGATGCAGATGTTGGGCACTATATCCTCAGTTGCCCGATTACGGAAGGGTTCGCTAACGAACTCAGGAACTCCCAGGCTATCAATGAGGTAGCAGGCGAGGTGGTCACAGTGTACATCGAGAGTGCCCGTGTCAGGGCACACTTGAGGGACATGGGCTGGCTTCTCTGCCGACTCCGCGACTCTCTTCTTTGAGACCGGAGCTGCTTCGCTCACTACCTTATTTTCCACTTCCCACCTGGGCTTCACTCTGCACCCCCTTTAACACCACCCATACTCCAAGTCCCTACTGGTCTCCTCTGAGACAAACTTCATCTTCTACTTCCAGGCTTCTCTTGCCAAGAACGTGTAGTGTCGTGAAACGGAATACGTGCTTTCCCCAAGGGGGGCGGGTCCTTCGCCCCCCCCCCGCCCCGAAATAAAGAGAGGTGGTAATTAACCATTTGAGTAGAGTTTCTAAATAGGTGCGGCCAGCACAATAGATACAGAGAAACCAACTAGGCAGGGGGGGTGATGGTTCAGATGGTAGTGCGCAACATCGCGATTTCCTTCGCTAACCCAATTCTGTCCTCAGTGAAAAAAGGATTATCGATTGGACTGGAAAAGAATATATATAATCACGTGTAATAAAATTTCGATATATATGTTGTGTACCCCAGTATTTAGTTCCGGTGTGAGGAGAAGGAGGAGATTTGAGAATTTAGCCTCTGGGGTAGGAGTGGGACTTAAAGCTTTTCAGTAATGTCTCGCACTGATAATTAAGGCGCTCAACACTCGCTAATTTCACTAAATGCTTATTAAAATGAAATAAAACGGGCAAATTATTTTAGAGGGCAAATATCCATATAAAATATTATTTTTATTATTTATTTTTACATTTCCGAGTTTAATGTTTTAGTATATATATATGTCTTCAAGTACATCGTATGTTATCTGCATTATTAAAGATATATAATTTATTTTGGATTTCTTATTTATTTCCTTTATTAAATCCTCTTGACAAATTAGGAAAAAATACAGTAAATAAGCATGTTAATTGAACAATCACATAAAGTGGTAAAATTATTATATATGTATAAAATGAACAAATCGATTATACACACTACACCCATCCACAAACCTGCCCTATTCTTCCACAATATTGCGACCAGCCAAAATCTCTTGCAGGTTATAAATAGATCAGACACTTACGGCTATATAGCGTTTATGCGACTGTTATGATGGGTAAATATGGCGACCTGAGTCATTTCGTTCGTGTGTACATAGTCGGTGTCAGGAAGATGGCTTATCCATATCCACAACAGCAGAACGTCCGGGATTTAGGCTTGCAAACGCCACACTTGTATGCCAGGACTACATCAAAACTGGAAAAACCTGCAGCCTCCAGCAAATATGTGGCCATAACTGGGCCTCTGACGTTTGAAGTGAGCCTCGCCTTTCCCTTATCCTTATGTCAGTATAGTGCAATGGTTAATGTCAGCATCCAACGACTAAAGTGCAAAGGTTAATGTCAGCATCCAACGACAGGGCAGCTGCGAATGTTTGGGCAAAGACCATTTGACATACGATTGCACAACTGGGCTATGGCAGCTCGCCCACATCAAGTACCCTTGTTACCAGTAAGTCATCAGATTATGAAGCTGCAGTGGACGACGAAACATCACCAATGGACCGTTGAGGACTAGAAACGGGTAGTTTGGTCCTACGAATCGAGATTCCAATTACAACGCGCTAGCGAGAGGTTGCATATGTGACATAGACCACACGAGACTGTGGACCCCACTGTTAAGTTGGGGTGTTACTGGCAGTTGGAGGCAGTGTGGTATTTTGGGACTTTTTTGCATGGACTACCTTGTGGGGGGGGAGTCCCTAGTCCACGTAAAAAAATTGACACCACTATCATTGCATACGGCATATGGATGGTATTGCGACCATCCAAATGTTTCGGACATCTAGTAAGATTCCGTGCCACTGCGTGTTGCTGCTGTTGTGAGAGCGAAAGGTTGACCCACACGTTTTTAGTTAGGTGTGTATAATAAATTTTCCTTTCAGTGTATTTAAGTTAAGGTAAAAATTGAGGGGGCGTTTGATACATGCTTGCAAATGGGGCCCACATCTTCCAGTTACTCCAGTGGACTGAAATCAGAATGATAACTAACCCGTTTTCAGGTGTCTGAAACTGGGATATTTACTGAAATAACTCGGTTTTTATCAACCGTAATATGGACACCCTATTTATTACTCATGATGTAAGATGATAAAGACGCTGAGTAATATCATTCAAATATTTGCATTTGGCGTGTGTGTGTAAAAGATTTTACTTATTCGTGTTTTAACACTTGATATTTAACCATTGTGCACCAATGCATCTGATAATATTTTGGGAAAATTGTTTCAGGAATTTAAAATTAAATATTTTCTTTCTTCTAATTTCAGGATTACTAACTGCAGCAAATTCTAATTCCAACACTGAGGTCCAGCCGAGAATTCCTCCGCTGAGGTCTTGCCGAAAATTGCATAAAGGATATTCAGATAAATTCTTTTCATTACAATGGGACAAAGATGCAGATCAGCTACAAAAGACATGTTTTGTAAGTTTCTTTTAATTTTCCACTTTAGAAAAATGTGCGAATCGTGCCCAGTATACTGCAAGGTCTATCACTCCGAATGGTAATATGTAGTCATTTTGTTTTCATGATATTTGTACGTATAATTCAAGTTTCTACGTTGCAATATGAGAGACTTTTTTAAATGAAATAAATCTCAGCGTTAATGTACTGGAGATAAAGAATATAACGTACACTTTACATGATTAACTTTGCTTAATGAAAACAATGGGACGTATTGGAAAACGTTCTACTAGCTGGAATGATATGCTTGCTAATTCTAGTAATACCATTCATATTAATGCCAGTGGGGAGATATGAATTGCTACTAGAGAGTGAAATTCTACAGTTGAGGCTTCTATAGTTAACGTAGATTAGGGTTATTAAGAGTAGGAGCCGCAACCTTCCAAAAGGCCGAAAAGACTTTGGAAAAGGCAACAGCACATTAAATTACATTTTGAATTTTAGAACTTTAAAAGAATAAAATATCATATTTTAAAAAAACATTCATGTCATAAATGCTAAAAAGAAGAGTTTTAAAATTCGCCAAACTTTTAAGGTTCTTTTTTAAAGACATCGTAAAAGATGTCTATGTTTTTACTTATTTTTGGGAATAAACAGCGATGTTTTTGCCCAATTGGCACCATTCAGTATATACATCTCTGTGTCCTATTCTTGTTTTCACTTCTGTGTTTGTTTAGAGAAAAGCTCTGAAAGAATCAATAATAGTAAACAAATAGACTACCTATTGACGTAGAATTCAAGAAATAATTTTGCTGAAAATATGTTTCGCAGTTTGCGAGATTTCATCTCACATCTCCCAGTTAAATGCGAAGTATTTTCACCACCAAATTATCAATGTGTAGTTCATTCTTCAGCTGAGAAATGAACATTGGTGGATCGTGAATATTTTTGTTGGTGGGGGCCCTTACACAGAAAAATATTTGGGGGTTATGCCGGATTTTGAATGTATTGAATCTGACTGAAAAGTCGTTTCATAATATTTATAGCTTCTCTTATTTTCCCCCAGTTATTCCCAAAAATCACTATTCAGAAAAATGTCAGGAAAAATTAAACTTGGAAAGGTTTTCTGGCCTTCTCTATCTCAATTCAGAGTTTTTCCCTTCATCTATAATACTTACCTATACATATATGTGTGCATTTCTCTTCTCCGTTCTAGTGGTTTTTTAAAAACCTCGTCGTGAAAAATACACTCGAGTCTCTTTTTATGCGGTAGATACGTTCCACAGAAAACCGCACATAAAAAGTCGCACAAAAAAAGACATATCTTACGTTGCAAAATTAGGGATATGTTCCATAATTTTCTAAAACCGCATAAAACCAAGGCAATGAGTTAAACCGAAAATCGCATAAAAAAAGTTTATGAAAATTCAGGAAAATAAGAATGAGTAAAAAAAGTGAGGAATATTGGTTCGAAAATCTGAAAGAAATTGATATGAAACTTAAAATAGGTTTGTTTTAAAATTGTATCCATTTAATAATATTGAAAAGTAATAATTCTTTTACATTTTTTCATCAGAATTATCGTCGCTATCTGACGATACTCGGCAGCATTTTTGAACTGGTGCGAAATCACTTTCATCACTGGAATTCGATCCTGTGTGCATATCTCATTGGAGGAAGCAAATTTCCCTTTTTCTTGTTGTCTGGCAATCCTCATCCTGTTCCCTTAAAGTGAATGCTTTGTTTCTGCTCTCTGTTTACAGATCAGGCAAGTCTTATTTTGATTGCGAGGATGCTCTCAGAACAAAATACAATAGTAGAAATGTACCAAATTATCTTTTACCAGAGATGAAGAAAGTGAAAGAAAAACTGTGCGCTAAAGACAGCGACTTGCAAAAGAGTAAGATATTTGAATTCCTCTGTATCGTTTCCTTTCATATTGCTATTTGTTAAATATATGCAATTAATGTAATAATTATAAACCAGAGATATATCATGAATTGAACAAACATTCTAATATTATATTTATATTTAATATTATATTTATATTTATATTAAAATATTATATATATATATATATCATTTTATATATAATATATAATATATTTCATTTATGTTACATTTTATTAAGTAAGTAAGTATTATAGATACATTCATTATGCATAGTTTTAATATACTTACAATACAATATCAAATATAGTCTCCTATTTCAAGTTTTACATCAAACATTCATATGGACGGATCTATAACAGCTTGAAGTAACATACGCTAAGTGAGCAATTATCAAAGGTATCAAGGGAGAAGGAAGCACATCCCTTACTGTAACGCCATTCTACTGTGCACAGTTCTCCGTACTTGTTTACTGACTAGAACTACAACTGCAATAGCTTGACTAGTGATCATAGTTGGAAATATATTCGAATTATGAGAATTTTGTTGTGTTTAAAATTCCGATTTCTATTTGGAGAGGCCACCATCTGTCCCCCATGATAAGCACATTAAGCAGTGACTTCGTGTACAGGAGAGCCAGACCTTGTGCACGATAAAGAACACACTGGATGGCCTTGACGGGAGGTTACTATCTGTTTCCTAAACATTGTTTCCTCTCCCGCTAGCATTCTCTAAGCCCTAGGGGTCCTTGTGATCTGGCCATTTAATCCATTGTGTGCCAAAAAAGTGTCGCTCGGAGGTAAATCAACTCAACGTTTTATATTTTGTCTCTCACAATCAGTTAAAAGTTCAATTTCGATTAACAAAACACAGAGAGTTTGAACAGCAACCAGTTTTTTATGACCTCCAAGAATTGAAAAGGACATAATTTTTTTTTATACCTAAATAACCAAAATGTAACATTGAAATTCTTATCGCGCTGCTCAAGTTGATGTGCCTTATGTGAAATTCATCCCTGGCATTCGCTGGGCGGACCATACTTTGAGAACCTGGTCTAATTACTGACCACGGTTTCCCAAACTGCTGACGATGCTATTATGTCTTTGATGCTGATACTGCATTTATCAATGGACTTTATAGAAGAAATAATTTTCTGTTTTCCAACGAAATTTGTTTTAAACCGAAAATCGAAGCATTCGATTTTGTCAATAGCATTCATGTTTTTTTTTACTTTGTATTTTTACAGAATACCTTATGAGTAGTCAGTGCCTGGAAGAAAAAAGAGTTCCTATATTTATAGGCTGTGTGCCACGTGCAGCACCATCACCAACTAAAGATCTTGCAGAATTAAAAAGAGAAGCTTGCTTGTACGTATTAAAGGAAATTTTTAAATTTCATCTTTTCGAATGATTGACACAGATATGGAAAAGAAGTACATTTGAGAAATACGATTGACGTTCCGAATCCCATTACGAATCAGCATTAGTTATCTGACCACAAAACAAATAAATTCCTCCCATGATCAGCTCGAAATTTAAATAGGCCGATCCACCTAAATAATCCTCAGGATTAGTAAAAGTCTGTGAACCACTAAAGCGGCTCTCAAAATAGCCCAAAAGTAGCATACGAATGAATGAATTATTAATACATTTATATGTATTTCATGTAATTTCTGTTTTTAGTGACAATGGGAAGAAAAAATCAGTATTCATTACGGTATCTTTTGGACTGAATTATTCTCGGCAGTTAGCATTTTTTGGGGTATAAATGCCACCCTAAGAATAAAACTTATATTGCTCCAAGCAAAGAGAGAAAAGGTTAAAAAATCATAAAAAATGCCAATATTAATGAATTAAGAAAGGAATAAAACACCAACAAAAATAAACTCTGGTATCCACATTCAAAAAAAATCAGAGGACTGGTTTTTCTATGAATAACAGAATCACTTAAAGGAATTTTCTTCTGATTAAGATCTACTATTAAGATTCTCGTTTTCGTTCCTATTTATCGATCCCCGACAATCCTAAAAACATTTGATAATTCTGAAGAACTAGAAATTATATCCTGTTAATTACTCTGTGTTTCGATAAATATTACAGTCAATTCATTCACATCGGAATGACGGTAACAGCAACTGTCGACTGATCGTGCGGCAGCCTGTCTGAGGCATAGGATTTTTTTTCTGAGTCATCACTTCTTTCAGATGCATTTGCAGTTTTGTTTCCGTTTTGAAGATATGCTGAATAAATAGACTCGGATCTATAAAAAAATAAAAAATGGTACGCAATCGAGAGGGGGAAATCGGAGGGGGCGGCAACACTGGATTTCCATTGCACAATAACATTTCCTCCTTCATTTTAGAGGTTTTTAAAAAAATTAATGGAAAAATGTGTGAAGTGTGCAAAATATTAATAATTTTTACCTCCATTAGACTTACCATCATTCTCAAACTGGGAGGAGGAGGGACATGCCCTCCTCCCCCCAGATTCCTACCATAACCTCTTGAAAACAGCTGCCATTCTACCATTGAATTATCGCAAAACTACTATTGGTTGCGATCTATCACCGAATAATCGCAAGGCTGCTATTGGTTAGTTGAATGTTCTACCCCATAAATTATCGTAAGGCTACTACTGGTTGGTTGACTATTCTACTACTGAATTTTCCCAAGGGTAACTCAAATTCAGTTAACTGGGGATTATAAATTTTAATAATCAATTTAATGCTATAGTCGTCAGTTAGATCAACACCTCCTACAACAGAAGGCATATAGACCAGGTTATGACGTGATCATAAGTAGTCTTAATGTAGATAATTCTTATACATTTTTTTCCATTGTTATCAGTGGGGTACTTTTATACTAATGCTTATTTATAAATATACCTTATTTAGAAGAAACATTATTCTTATATATTAGCATTATAATAACTGTTGATCAATCCAAATAATTTTTCTTCTAAACAAGATATATTTAAATATAAATATTAACAAACATATCAAAATAAATGTTCACCAGTAATAACAATAGAAATAATTGTATAAGGAATATTGATGTTACAGGGCTACCTATGGTGACGTCATAACTTCGCCCACTGGTTTTCTGTTATAGGAGGTGTTGATTAGATGGAGATGAACTAGCTTTGGATGCAGAGATAGTGCAGCTGGCATGCCTTGAGAATGCAGCGTATTTGGATCGAATTCCATGAGATTTATGTTATTTGCCATTCATGAGATTCAATTCATGTTATTTTTCAGCAAATACTCGAATATTTCCCCCCGAAAATATATAATGAGTATACACAGAATTTTGCGCAAATACGAAACTTTTAATGTAAACAAAGTAGAAATAATCGATAAGCTACAATAGTTGTTTTTTTAAATCAAATTGTGTTATTAATGTTATACCCATCTACGGAAGACTCTCGTTGTCGTCCTCTAATGCTTATGCCACTTAAGATAACATGAAACTATTTCTGCCTTGTAAGATTCTCCCATTAAAGGACATATCCACTGAAGCAGTACAGCAGTAGTTTTTGACCACTATATCAGTTAGAGATATTACACTTCATACAAGTATAAACGATATTGTTGTTGTAAGTAAACGGAACTTAAAATTAATATTAAGGAAGATATTTATTCGCTCTAAAAATTACATTTAATAACAATACTTTTATAAACGAAATAATATAGCCTGTCACATGCTTTCTTTTTTCTTCCAAAGGAGTTATAGAATGTTTGATTGCCTTTCTAACAAGATTGAGGAATCATGCGGAAAAGATGCCAGATCAGTTTACGACGAATTTATTAATCCTGATAAGCCAATACTGAACGCATTATGCGGAGGTGCATGCTGTCTAGTATTTTTTAAATGGGTACTTGTAGCAGGACTTTTGTTTCTTGCCGGTTTCTACTCTACGTAATATTACTGTATTTTAATAAGTGACATGTCGGAGCAATAATGTAAATAATATTAAAAAATGTTAATGAATTATTTGATTTTTGATTATTTATTTTTATTTCATATAAAAATCGGCATATATCGAGCAGTAAGGCATCACAGGATAACAGGAAAATTCCTGTAGACATGGGACTCACGAAATATGTAACGAAAACTCACAGCAAAACCAATTTTTTTTCAGCTACATATTTCATGACTCGTATGTACAGTCGCTCAAAAAATATCCGAACACTATGGTTGATTACAGAATTCAAAAAATATCTGACAACGATTTTTTCATTATTAGTGTACTCGAAGGTAGCAAGATCACTAATTTGTAAAAAAATCGTTGCCAGATATTTTTTCTGAATTCTGTACTCAACCATAGTGTTCGGATATTTTTTTGAGCGACTGTATTTTTGCTGTGCTTTCTTTATTACTTGCTGTCAAGGAATTGTTGGAATCTTATACGAACCGATATCAACGTCATTAATTATTAAACAACTAGAGAAACAATGCAATAAATACATTGTTTCCAAAAATAAATATTTATTGGCCTGAAAATAAATCAACCGCATCAGTTATACAAGCTCCCTAACCCTTGTAATGCACAACCCAAATATACCGATAGGGTGGAACTGGCCATAAAGGCTACCGGTGAGCGGCAGCGATCGGTCAAAAGAAAAGTTTTTCAGTAATATGAAACTCTACAGTTACGGACATGTGAGAAGTTTATGCTTAAAATATCCCGGGCCAAAATCTTGTCCTAAACTTAAACATTTCTAATATCTCCAAGTCATCCGATTCCGTTTTGCTTCGCTTGGTCTACAGCACTCTCCTCAAGAATTGTGGGAGGGGGTGGCTTAGTCGGTAGTGCGTCGGGCTCATAATTTGCAGCTCCCAGATTCGAGTTCCGTTTGGGCCAGGGTTCATTTCTATCTCCGCAAAACTCCCTGCCCTCAGTCAGTAGGTGACACCATGGGCTATGAAAGACTGCCGTCTGTAGGATGAAACGTTACGCCGTGGCTCAGTGTGAGTGAGAGAGAGAGCCATATCCTCTTCACGTTAAAGAACACTCTAGATAGCCTTGATTGTAGTCTATCATCTGCCTCTCAACAGCTGTCCAGTGGGTCACCTCCCCCAACCTTCTCTGAGCCCTAAGGGTCCTTGTGACCTGGCCATTTAGCCAATTGCGCTACAAAAAGTGACCCTCAGAGGTAAAACAACCCAAATCCTCAAGAATTGTAAGATGTTAACAAGCTTTCAACGGTGTATTACACTACAAATCCAAAAATTCTTCAGCATGAAATCCTTAAAATAAAATATTTATAATTTTCTCAAAAGGGAAATAGATTCAACTTCGACTATTATTATTATTACCCCAAACATATACAATGTTATTATGTTTTGATTTTTGTCTTTACCAAGCATGTACCAGCACAAGAAGCAAGGGAATTTATCACGCAACATTAATTCTCCAGAAGAAAATCCTTTAGTCCCGTCCAATCTGCGGTTCATTGCAAAAGAACTTGCGGCTCATAAAACAAATCATCACTATACTGAATATGGTTCATTTCTTCCAATTTTTCGACCAAACCTTTTTTGATGCATACCTAAACAATTTTGCCATTTATAGTACTCAATAAAAATATATATCTTTTATTTTTAAACATACATTTTTAGTTTTAGGGAATCAGGAAAATATCTTGATATCTTTAAAATATAGTTTTTTTTAAATTCATTACTCATTACAAATATACATTACGGATCTTAAGTCGTGATTTTTTTCTGCAACTCTTTAAAAATAGTTTCTTCCTAGTGGCTCTTCACTAAGTTTGGACTCGACGTAACTACTCTAAGATACGTATAATTTTAAGTCGAGTGTGTTAACGTTGATGGCGCAGTCACCCACTTGCATTTAGAGATCCTACTTATATTGAACCGCTACTTGAATTTCATTTCACTTCCTTGTTTGCTGCTCTAGTCACGTGATGCACGTGATATCGTTGCTTAGTAACCAGTCTGCTGCAAGGAGAAAACGGAAGTTCAAGCGTGCGTAATTCCTCGAATTTGAATGTAGCAGAATGCCTTTTGCGATCCAAACAAGTTCATTTAACAGCAGATGAGCGAAATATCAGGTTGAAAAAAAGGGACAGTGCTTAGCTCCTTTAAGATAATATGAAGATTTTTCTATTGTACGTATTGATTTTTGCAGGTAAGATCTCTACGCTTATTTAAAAACTTACTAAGGGATATTATCAGTGGTGTTACTAGAGGGTGCGGGGAGTGCGGACCGAACCGGGTGACACCATCAGAGGGGGTGACACGAAAACGACTGTCTATAAATTTTTTGTGCAGTTTTTCAGCAGAAATTTATTATTTTTTATAAAAAAAAATATCTCTGTAGTTAGTTATAACCACAAACACATTTTTCGTAAGCCCAGCTTACATGTATTGTATCAATATACCTACAAGACTAAAACTCTATGCTAATTTGTTTTTTGAATCTTCTAATGCGCATAAAATGCGCATTAGAAGCATGCGTTCCATTTAGCGCTGTGCGTATTATTTTGTAATTTTAACTTCTCTAGTTATTTATTACATTATTACTACTATTGTCATAACATTCAGTGATATACAGGAATTACGATTTACGACTAACATTAGTAGAAAAAATATTACTAAGGATTCTATATGGTCTAGTACGAGCGGAGGTCCATGCGGGTGACACCAACCTTAGGATGCCACTGAATATCATTTCATGTTTTCCTTTAGTCAGCATTTACCAATTATTTTAAATCTTTATCTGTGAAAAATGGTACCGAATAGGGTTATTTAGAAATAAAGTTTTTGGAAAACAGATCTAAAGTTGAAAAGGTAAAATAATAAGTAAAATAATTTAAAGCAGTGGAAAAATGATAATAGGCTGCTGTAAGTAGTAATGTTTATTAAACAATGTTTGATTTTTGCAACAAAATATATCTTTATTCCTTAAATATATATATATTACTTTTTTTTTAATTTTTGCAAAGTTTCTGAAAAAAATTTAAGGTTATCTTTAAAAAATAAGATGTTCATTATATTCTAATAAATATATTTAAATTTATAAAGAAAAACAAAATCCAGCTGCTTTTTAAAACTCCCGCTTTTTAGAGAATTATTTTCTTAATACGTTAATTACATGAAATAACATTAACAGATGAATTTTCTTTCATAACCCTCCTTTTCCAGAAATTTAGGCTACGTTTTAAAGACATTTTCTCTAATTATGGAAATTTACTGTCGTTTAAATGCCTTGAAAATAAATTATAAAAATCGTTTTCCTCAGCGCTAATTTAAAAATATAATTATACATGTATTTTTTTGTTCATGGACAAATAATACGTTCCTCAAATGGTTCCTTTAGGTGAATCAGAGTTGGATTAACTTCAACATATTGAACGAGATTAATTGGGATACGTGAATACGGCAGTAAAAGTCACAGTAAAAAAACAACAACATCATAAATACACAATAAAGATATTTATTTACGAGCAAACTATGTACGTAATAGAGTTAAGCATTAATCAACATTTCAACGAAGAGTCAGACTTTCAAGCAAAATATCGAAATTAAATATTAGCACAAAGTTAGACTTTAAACTCAATCATATCGGATGCAGATGTTGATGGTTCGGGATCAATGTGAGAAAAAACAAGAAAATTTAGTTTTAATCTTTGAACATCTGTTTTAATGAATCATGTAGCCAAACAAACCATCGTTTCATTAAGTCAGATATATCTCTTTATTAGCATATTAAATATTAGTTTCACCAGATGTGTAATACATTTTTGAGACCTCCTGTATATTAATACAAGTAACGCGGGAGGAAGAAATCTTAAGATGTTCGAGAATATTCGAGGAAAATATTACGCGTGGATAGCGCATGTACAATCGCTCAAAAAATATATTTTTTGAGCGACTGTACAAAATGCTATTACAGCGCAATTGGCAGACCGCGTATAATAAAACTTTCAGCGGAAATGTACTCTTTAGGCAAATATTTATTCACAGTTATTTTTAAGCGTATGATTGGATCAGCGTTGGACGAATGCATTGGAGGAAAGTGTACTGCATCAAAAAATTTGCTATTTAGCTTTAATTTGTAATAAAGAATTAATTAATACACATTAATAGTACTGGAGAGGGGGATGACTCAGTCTGTAGCTCTCCAGGTTCGTAATCTGTAGTTTCCAGATTCGAGTGCCAACTGTACCAGCATTGAGATATACCTTGCCTTCGGTAAGAAAGGGGACACCGATGTACTTGAAAGGCCGCCGTTCGTCATATAAGACTTTAAGCCGTGGCCTCATTCGCAGGAGAGTCGTACCCTCTGTACGTTAAAGAACATGCTGGGAGGACTTAACGGGATGCTTCCATCTGTTTTCCTCTAGTTTTCACTTTTTTTTTCATTATTGGCTTCTAACAGCTGTCCAGTGGATTCCCTTTCCGAACCTTCTTCGATCTTTGGGAATCCTTGTGACTTCGTAATTCAGCCCAATACTTCTCAAACTATGGGCTGCGATTCCCCATGGAGCCGTGAAGCTTAAGTCATGGTGTCATGAGATCACAGAATCGACAGAAGTGTTACTGAGTTTCAACCATGGATCTTAGTCGACATTATCGACCGGAGATAAGAGAAGAAAAACCATACCAAAAGAAAATACTGAAGATTTCGAAATTCAAAAATATCATCCTGATTATTTTAAACAAAGGACTGCACTCGCGAAAAGCTCAGAAGTGTGTCGCATAGTTCTGAAGAATTGCATTTAAAATCGTTATTGTTGCATGAGTGAAATAATCATCTATCTGGTGGTTGGCGCTTGCCTGTCCTGGACTCTAAGACAACTATGAGAGATAACAGTATTCACCATCATCGTCAGTCTTCCAGTTCATTCCTTAGTTTGCCAGGACAATCTGGTGCTATACCGTAAGCTGTTATCTATTATTGGAGTTTTCTTACCTCAATTCAAGTTATTTTCCTCAATGGTAAAGGAATGATGTGGGACAAATTCCGTCAATGGTCAGAATGTGTGTGTGTGTGAAATTCCATCAATAGTAAAGGGAACAGCGGAAATTTCGACATTGGTAAGAGAGTCCACGACTTTAAAAGTTTGAGAAACGTTGATTCAGCCCATTGTGCCTAAAAAAGTGCCGCTCAAATATAAAACAATCTATTTCATTAATATTACTAAAATAAATAATGAATTTATCAACCCAACTCTTTAATACTACTAAAATGATTAAAAATTTATACAAAATAAAATTTATTTGAAGGTCTACTGATTACTTTTGCCTATATGTTGTGCTCTGATGCCGAAATTCAAAAAAGATGTTTACCCTATCCTGAAACAGAGAATTCTAATATACTAAATGCTGAAGAAAAATGGTGCAAGTATGTCTATTTTATAGTCTTGCTTCCTTATCCTTAAATACTTCCTTTTGGGTATTTATGAATAATTTATAAGTAATATGTAAGCTCGTCGAAAAAAGAATGCCAATTGTAGAGGGCTATATTTCACGAAAGAATTTACTTATGTGATTTTTGCTTTAAATGTGAAAAAAACTAGCAAAGTTTTTGTTCTTGATGGTTCCAGTGTTGAGAGTATTGATTAAGCCATCTTTTTTCCCAGTATCATACTGATAGTTGAAAGCAAAGCATAGTGCCTGTTATACTGTAGAAACAGTGGTCCTCAACCTTTTATGCTTCACATAATAAATAAATCAAATAAATTCCCCCTCAAGCAGCTGTTTGCCACAGAGGTCTGACAGGAGCCTGTCAGTTTATATGCCATAGTAGAAGGTCTGAGAGGATGGCAGGACCTTAGCAGAAAACCGACACACACATCCATGCCTTATCCGGGGCTCGAACCCATGTCCCTTGGATCAGTAGCCATTCTTCACATACCCCCTGGAAATATGTATGCAACTGGCGTACCCCTTGTATACATAGATAAGACTATAGTTATAGTATAACAATGGGAATATAATAAAACATATATATATATAAACAAATTAAATTCTGTATTCATAAATTACATTTATCGATAAACACAAAAAGTGACATTTTTGCACAGCAGTGTTTCCAACTTAGCGACTTTGTTACTAGATCTAGCGAATTTTGAGCTATTACGGCGTACCCCAAAATTCAAAATTTCTTACTGCGTACCCCACGTTGAGAACCACTGCTGTAAAATATTGTTGAATGCACATTAGTCATGATGGTGCTGGAAATTCAGAAAAATATCCTCTTGATCACAGTTGATTTCTTATTGGCGTCCCATGGACGAGTGGTTAGTGTGCTTGGCTAAGTGCGCTAACCACTCGGATCTTGATCACTTGATCGAAGGGACCTGAGTTCGAGCCCTGGCCTATAAGGCATGGGTGTTCGTGTTGTTTTTCTGCTGCGGTTGATAGGCTCCTGTCGGACTTCTGTGGCAATAAGCTGCTTGAGGGGGGGGGGGGTATTTTTTTTTTTCATCATATTAAGGAAATGGTTAACATCCTATAGGGAAAGTCAACAGACAGCCCTCGCGTATCAAAAAAAGTTATTGATCAAGTTTTCTTACAGTGAAGTGTACTGAGAAAAATTTGCATTCACATGACCTTTTCCTTCTCTTTGAAAAACACCTTTGTATACCAGTTATTCCATGAAAATGCAATCAATCATATCAATCAATCAATTTTATTTCATCATCATATACAATTTATAACATAGAAAAATATCAATGAACCTAAAAACCGCGTGGTTTTTCTGGGCCACTGAAAGAAATTGTTCCAAAAATCAATAATGACTTACTCACTACAAAGATTACAAGCAATATGTGTCATTTTTCTGATATATATACAAAACATTTTTACTTTACCCTTGATTATTTAACATAGATGCAACATCTTCCAAGGAACAAATTGGCTCTTTAGATGGTTTTGTATAATGTACTTGATAGTGGACATAGTTTCTAGTGTGGAATGGCATTAAAACTCCTAACTAATAGGAGCTAATACCAATAAATTCGTATACAGCTTTCTCTTGTAATTCAAAGAAGCAAAAGAGTTTGATTCGCATTTTTTATCTCCGGAGAATTTGAAATTTATTTTAGTCCAGCTTTAGTTTAGACACACTTTTCGAATATTGATGGTTTATGTATCGATGTGAAAATTACAAAATTAGACGTTTTTAGAGTATTGAAGCATTATGTATCAGTGTGAGAATTAGCAATTTAGACATTTTTAGGGCAATGAAGTCATCTGAAATATGCGGATGATGAATAATGTATATGTCACAACTCAGGATTGTAACCCGGATCCCAATCTAGGAAGTAATATATCATATTCACTCTGTACCTATACACCGCGATGACAGCTGCAATGCTTAAAGGTATTCACAGAAATTTATACATAGCTTCTAAAGAGAAATTTAGATAAGCTTGTGCTGCCATCTATCATCTATGTAGTGAATTGTGAAAGTGTTTGAATAATAGCATTTATCTTAATTTTTAACGTTGTTTGAGAGTTATTAGGAATCTCGATAAAGAGAAAGTATAGAAGTTTATTTCAAATAATTAAATGAAAGATAAAAGTGAATGTGATCTGCAATATAATCGACTGGTTATATACTTTAGAACTAACCTATGATGAAGATAAGGGTTGGCTCATGAACTTTAGGTTATCAGGTTCGGGTCTAAGTGCGAGAGTTGAGATTAATCTTCGCTACTCCCCCTCCCCATCTGTCGGACACCGATGGACTTGGAAAGTCAGTCGAATGGGGGGTAAAGTCGCTGCCTCGATTACAATAGAGGCACACCATACGCAAATTAAAGAACACTCTGGATGGTATTAAAGGAAGCTCCCCATTGTCTATTAACCACTGTCCAGAGTGTTCCCTTCCCCCAATTTCCTCCGAGCCCTTGGGTCTGCATGGCCTGATCATTCAACCCATTGTGGGTAAATAAAAGAACATCTCAAGAAAAAACAACACAACCTATGTCGGAAATGTTACCAAAATGGTATTTATAGAAATGGAAATCATTATGTTTAAAGTATATTAGCCTAATAACGGATATTTTGCTAAATTATCTCTCATCAGAAAACCATATGGCGAAAACTCATGAAATTTCATGAAGCATGTTTGAAAGGTATCATTCTTTCTCGGACAACCTATATATTTATCATTAACGTTAAAATTCAATTGTATATTGAATTAACTATCAGAAAATAGTGTTTTATAATTCATTTTCAAATATCCGTTTTGTTTCATTTTGCTAATTACACATTGCATGAAATGATGATTAATTATTTAATCATTTATATACAAAAATAAACATTTCGTCTGCAAAGTAAAAGAAAAACTTTTCTTTTTTTCAATTTCTTACTAGAACTTTCATTCCTATGATGCATTGCTTGATCAAAGAAGCTGAAAGGTGTCTTGATAACTTGAATGCCAAGCGTATTGACGAACATTGTGAAGGGAGAGAGGCTGCGAACAGCATGTGCTCCAAATTTCAGAACTTGAAAACTCAAAGTCTTCTAACTGTAAGAAATGCTATTTTTTCTTAGTTCTGGAATTGAATATAAATTCAAAAGTAAAAGCGAATATGAAAAGAAATACTTAGTGATAGTGAAAAACAGTGGTAAAGCGTGAGCAACAGTTGGGGAAGCAGCTGGGAGACTTTGAAACTGATGTAACAGTTTTCATAGATCATTGGTTGATTGACAGGCGATTGATAGTTCATTGATCTGTTTCAGCTGGTTACAAGACCGGATATTGGGAGTGCAAAGAGGTCATACCCCCACACCTTCTCAGAATGCGAGTAAGTGTAGAAATAGGAAAAAATTATTAAATTTATTTTTCATGGATTTTTCAATATATTTTTTAAAAACCCGTAAAACGGAGATGGAAATGTTATACTGCGTTGGAAATCAAGGGTCCTCCCCCCCCCTTACATTTTTTTGGCTCGATTGTGTTTCTTGTTCATGCCCCCCCCCCCCCCCCCCTCTTGAGTTTCTCTAGACCCAGGGATGGCTGATTGGATTGTTTTACCTGCGAGTGGGACTTTTTTTGCACACAATGAACTAAATGACCAGATCACAAGGATCCAAGAGCTCCGAAAGGTTGAGGAAGGGGGATTACCTTTAGAGATGTTAGGAAATATGTGGTAGCCTCCACTTAATGCTATCCAGCATGTTCTTTACCGTGCACAGGGTGTGACTCTCTTGTCACAGGTACCACGTCTTTTCGTCCCATCCGATGGACTGTTGTATTTCCAAACTCATCGGTGTGCCCTTTCTGACTGAGGTACGTACGTAGGTACTTAGGGTAGATAAATGTCAGCGCTGGCACAGGTAAGACTGGAATCTGGGGCGCAACCGACTGAGTCAATCACCGCTTCATCTGTTTCAGTGGTTCCCAACCCGTGTCCAGGACCCCTAGGAGTCGACGAAAAGAGTAAGAGTGGTCCGGGGTCCTATTTTAATATTTCAGAAAGTTCTAAGAAAATAGTGCATTTAACACGATTAAATAACAGCTTTAATTTTTATTGCTTTTTGATGGAATTATGTTAAATTAGTATAGCAACACTGCCTATTTCATGTTGATCACAAGATTAAATTGGTTATTGACGACATAAGAATTTCTGAAACATCGAATTTCATCTTTAAAATAATTATATTCAAAATACAAAATAGTTAATAAGTGAGCAGCAAATGAAGAACTATAAATATCATCCATTCTTGGGGCTTTATGCGTTACGAGGATTACATTTCAATTAAAATGTGTCAGGTGTTGATGGAAAGAGGGTTTGCAGAAAGAGGTAGCCTTTTTAGGTATGCAGAAAGAAGTAGACCGCATAGGGGATCCTCAGAAAGAATGAGACACCGAAGGACCCGTGACGGAAAGAAGGCTGGGAACTAACGGTTGTTTAATTTAGTGGTTCCCAACGTATTTGGTCCGAACGCCACCTTTTATTATTTCTATATTAATCTATGAGTATTCGATATTCCATTTGATCTGCTTCAGAAAAGAAAATTCAGGGAACGCTATCACAAATTTCTAAAATGTCCCCATTAGGAACCGCTGGTTTAATTGATTGATTGACAAGTGACTGATATGCTCTTGAGCGATGAACATGAAAACTGTGAAAGGGTCAACTGCGCAGTCTCATAGTCTCTCATTGTTTCCTCAGTTACCACTCACGCTTTCACATTGCAGTTAACCCTAAGAAGTTATTCATTCCTATAGTCTCGCCCACTTGTTTAATTTGACCTCTTTTGTTTCAAAGGAAGAGACAAATCCTACTCTTTTTTATTCTTGGAAGTTATCATCTAACAGAGAGAGGCCAAATGAAGGGATGGAAAAAAAAAGGATTTTAGATGTTCCTTTAAGGAACACCTAAAAGCTTTATTTTTTTAATCCCTCGTTTTTCGCTATCTCTCTAATAGATGATTTGATCATTCTTTTAGAGCGTGGTTCTTAAACTGTGTCCGCAGAAAACTAGTTTAGGTTCCCCGAAATAATAAAAACAAATAAATACCCCCTCAAGCAGCTACTTGCCACAGAGGTCTGTAAAGACTTCTGCCACAGAAGACTGTAAACTCTGCCAAGTGTGTGCAGCGTATAGTAGCTGCAGATGACACCAACTCGGAGACGATGAAGGAGGGTCTCCTCAGATCTGAGGAGATTACCGAGGTTAGGAGTAGTGAGAGAAGGTTCAACCAGGTACCTGAATGAGGGACACCTGCTGTCCTTCTGCCACTGAGCAAGACGTAACTGGCTCAGCAGTTGTGAGACAGAACTCTTGCAGTCGCTGAAAGAGAGAGGGTAATTAATTACACACTTCTGACACTCCAGTGCCTCCTTTGCGGTGTGATCAGCGAGCTAATTTCCAGGTATTCCCACGTGGGAAGTGATCCACTGGAAATGGACCGTGGTTCCAGCAGAAGTGATCTTTGAGAAAGTCTCCGTGATCTTCTGGATGAGGAAGGGGTTGCACCTCTTGATGTCTTGCTTCTGGGGAGCTTCCAAGGCTGACTTGCTGTCACAGAGGATGACAAAGTTGCCACTCTCGAGGCTGAGGATGAAAAGTACAGCCTCAAGAATAGCATGAAGCTCTGCACAGGTGGAGGAGGTTAGATGTGGGAGACGGAAACCTCTGGCAATGCCAGTATCGGGGATGACAATGGCAGAGGCAGCACGTTGCCTCTCGCGGTCCACAGATCCATCAGCATAGACCTCAGTACATCTCTCATTCGTGAGTGACATAGGAGGTGGAGAGAAGTCTGATGGCCAATGGATCAGAGTCGCTCTTCCGACCAAGAGAATGGATAGTGACATTGATCATTAGATCACTGTTCCTCCAGGGTGGAAGGTCAGGGAAGAGAGTATTGCCATCATCCAGCATCTGTCCCTGCCAGTTCGTGCATCTGGAATTGACAGGAAGAACTCACTGGTAGAAGTCCTTGGTGGACAGGGCGATGACAGAGTGAGGCCTGTCATTCAACTTCCTGAGAAGCTCATGGTTAGAGTGCAGGGAATGGAGTCTAGAGATATGGCACAGTATATCTCTCTTCCAGTGCAGGTGGAAAGGCATGTCATCAGCCTCTGCAATGACAGACGCATTAGGTGTGTTAGGGTAGAGTCCGAGGCAGAGGTGCAGAGATATAATGTGGACAGTTGCCAACTTGCTGAGCAGTGTTTCAGAGGCATTGCACAGAAGGTGACCATTGTAGTTGACGTGGGAGAGGATGAAGTGCCGGTACAAGACCAGGAGGGTCTTGCAGGAACTTCCCCAGTGGGTACCAGCAAGAAAAGACAGGATATTTCTCTGTGCAGTGGCAGCTGTCTTAAAATGCTGGATGTGAGGCCCCCGGCTCAGCCTGTTGTCCAGGACCACACCAAGGAACTTATGCTGATGGACGGCCTTGATGTGATCTGGCTCAAGCAAGGGGTCAGGGAAGGTGGGTGGAAGGCGTCTCCTCGTGAAAACCATGGCCACAGTCTTATCAGTGGAAAGAGTGAGGCTTAGGTTGTCGAAGAGCTTGACGACCGTGTGCACAGCGCGTTTTTTCATCACGAGCTGAGCATGGTAGGGGTCCTGGCTAGGGAACCAGATGCAGATATCGTCTGCGTAAATGGAAATACCCACTCTCTCCTCGATCAAGAGGGTAGGCCTGACAGCAGGATGTTCAGTAACATCGGACTGAGGACACCCCCTTGAGGTACTCCATGATTGATGGTGTGGGAGACACTGAGCGTGTTGCCCAGCTTCACGCGAACAGTCCTGTTGGAGTGGTACACTGCGATCCACTGGTTGATATTGCCTCTGAGGCCGAGATCATGGAGCCTGCAGAGAATATCCGAGTGGGACAGGGAATCGAATGCCTTCTAGATGTTGAAGAAGACAGCAACAGTAGTCTCTCCCAAGGACCGCGCCTGATCAGCAACAGAGATGAAGTTGATGAGATTGTCCGACATGCATCTCCCTTTGCTGAACCCCGAGAGTTTGTCAGGGAGGAGGCCATTGGACTCTAGGTACCATTCCAGGGGTCCAAGGACCAGTCTCTCTAGGATCTTGCAGAGGCAAGATGATAGAGCAATGGGCCTGTAAGAGGACAGCTCCTTAGTGGGTTTTCCCTGCTTCAAGATTTTCCTGCTTCAAGACGATGTGTGTTGTTTTCCATGACTCAGATACTATGCAAGTGGTTCAGGAGTGATTGAAGGCTTTGAGAAGCACAAGCAGAGCCTCAAGTGACAGGTTAGCTAACTGAGTATAGCTGACGCCGTCAGGGCCTGGGGCCGACGAGCGCTTCGAAGCCGCAATAGCCGAGGTGATTTCCTGCAAGGTAAAAGGATCATTATTGCAAGACTCGGAACCAGAGCAGGGCTGCTGAGCTGTATCCTGAACATTCACTGGTGGAGCAGGAAGAGAAGAGGTGAGGTGCCGCAAAAAGGCATTAGCAGTGGCTGCTAAGTCCTCCCCACGGGCCAAGGCAAGGTTATGGAAGGGGAGGGCAGGCTGTGGCTTCCCCATCAGGTTCCTGATGAATTTCCAGACCTTCCCAGAAGGGGTGAAGACATTAATGCTGGAGCAGAAGGATCGCCACCTGAACCTTTCACGCCAGTTAAGGTAACTTCTGGCCGTAGCATGTAACCTTCGAGCATGAAGAATGTCAGGAAATCTACCAGAGCGGCGGGTGTGCCTTTTGGCTTGGTGGCGAATGGTGCGAAGTCGCTTAGAGTGGATATCTAGAGGGGGAAGATGCCCAGGCTTCGAGATCGAAACAGTGCAGGCTTCAGAGGCAGCAGTGAGGGCCTCTGACACTGCGCAGTGAGTCCTTCAGATGAGATCTGCTGAAAGAGCTGCCAGTCGGTAAGCTTCGACGTCCTTCTCGGGGCTGTATGTCCCTTGGGAAGCAAGGAGATGTGCAGCGGGAAGTGGTCACTTCTTCAGGTGTCAGGGTCAACTGACCAGCTGAGGCTTTGACCAATGCTGGAAGAACAGAGGGTCAGATCAATGGAGCTTAGGTACATGGAGGTCTGTAGAAAGTGCGCGAGCCATCGTTCGCAAAAAAGAGATTGTGCTGCAAGATGACATTCTCAATATACACCCTGCGCTGATCACTGTTGTCTCCACCCCAGGAAGGGGTGTGGGCATTAATGTCCACACACACATAGAGAATCCAGGGCTGTCGCTCATGGCGACAGCCCTGGATTCTCTGTGGGGACCTTAATGCTAGATGGCGGCCCAAGCTTTTCGCTCATGTCGCCATCTATGTTTGGGAAGAGTAACTTTCCAATATTCATCAATATAGACGTAAATAGCAAAGTCATTTATGCTGAAGCGTTATTAATGCAAATATCAATTAAGAGTAAATACACAAATTACCTATTAACATAGAAGTCATGAAATACTTTTGTGGAAAAAATAGTTTCTTCGATGAGTTGCAGTCGGGACTCACGCTTCCCAGTTACATGCCAGATGTTAGCGGATAAATGACAACCTGCTGATAGTTGTTGCTGTAACTGCTGGTTAGACCACTTGGCACGTAACTAGGAGGGGATGGATTCGTGTCCCACTCATCAGGGAAACTCATTCTTTCGGCAAAAATATATATTAAGATTCCTTTTTCCTAATCCTTAACAGTCCAGATTATAATGCTTTTTTGCCCATTGTAATTTTTTCTTGCGCTGAAAATTTGTCAGCTAAAAGTTTAGATGAACATCGCAGCCCATAATTCTATTTCTAGGAGTTTTTCTCTTTCAGTCCTAGAAGACACGCTAACATTTGCTCCAGTGTTCATTTTTTTTTAGTAGTTGTGGTAAAATGAGCTCTGTTGGAAAGTAAAATCCTAATGGAGTATCCCTTCAGTACATAAAATATATCCATTTGCATTTTGCCAACAATCCATTAGTTCGAATTTTCACTTTCGTCTAACTACAAAGGTAAGAAAATGAGAAACTTCATTTTTCTCTCGAAACGAACGTCAATCCCTACATATTATGAAAATATCACATTTCTCGTTGATACGGTAAGAAAAAATATAATTGACTCTTTTTTTGCATTTTTTTCATAATGTCTGCTTTAAAAGTCAAATAATTCTCTAATGATTTCTCATTAATACTATTTATACTTTTGCAGAATATCTGACGGGTGGCCAGTGTCTAGAAGGAAAATCTTCTGGCATAAATGCAGCCTGTGGTATACAAGCAGCTCCACAGCAAAATGCAGATATTACTTCTGAAGATGCAAAAAAAAGTAGCTTGCAAGTACGTAAAGAAACAAATTTAAAATCTTCATTTGATTAATTAATTATCACTGCTGAATGGATATTTAAGAATCAGGACTGTCGTTCAAAATGCCGTCTTAATATTATTGGTAGCAAAGTAGCGCTTCCTAACGGAGCGTTTTCTTGAGTTTTTTCGACAGAAATATATTAAACAGAGGATCGAATAGTCATTAGATTAACATGGGTATGCACCCATTTTCAGGCTAACGCGATTCGGTCTCAAAAAATTCGTGTGAGACGAAATCGTATTAATCGGACCCGAATTTCATATAAGGAATAATGTTATAGAGGGTGAGGGTATGCTTTCCAGGATGCTAACTGATTGAATCCAGTTGGTTAATGCTTGGTGTTTCTTGGTGTTTCTTGGTGTTTATGTATAGTTCATAGATTTAACTCATTTTTGTAGGAAAGAAACAACGATAGAGTTAAAAACAAAAAAAAATTAAATGCAGTGTTATATTAATGCATGATATATATATGTATACAGATTAGGAGTTCTCAACGTGAGGTACGCGGTGAAATTTTTTGGGGTACGCCGTGAGAGCTCAAAATATATGTTATAAATGTTTTATATTATTCCCATTGTTATGCTATAACTATAGTTTTATCTATCTATACAAGGGGTACGCCAGTTGATATACATTTCTAGGGGTTACGTGAAGCATAAAAGGTTGAGAACCACTGGTATAGATGATTGTCGCTTAATAAAGATCGAAAATGAGTAACTGATTTCCGTAAAAATTATTTTCGAGTAATAAAGATTGAAAATGAGAAAATGGTTTTCGTAAAAATTGTTTTCGAGTAATAAAGATTGAAAATGAAAAATCGATTTGTACCGGAAATCAAAATCAAATCGGAATGAAATTAATGAAAAAATGATTGAAAAATATGAAGATTGAATTCTGTCTTCTACAGAAAACTGCTTATTCGTCACTGCATTAACTATCTACCAATAAAATAGCAAAGTGTGTTGCTCTTTTATTGGTAGATTTTGGCCCGGACAATCTGTAAAATCAACTAAATTGCTAGCCACATTACAAAAGTTAATCCTTATATATATAAATTCACATATCCTTTAGAAGATTGCACACAAATATGACCAACTTGTTCGACTCACAACAGCACCATATTTCACAGGTTTTTACGGTATTTATTTATTCCGAAAATTAAATGTTCTAGCAATAACCATTTATAATGAAAAAATTAAAGAACAAAATGTGTTTTTTTTACACAGAGGTTATAGAGCTCTTCCGTGCCTTAAAGATAAAATTGAAGAATCATGCGGAAAAGACGCCAGATCGGTTTTTGAAGAAGGGATGAATCCAGAACTTCCAATATTGAAAGAACTTTGTGGAGGTGCATACGGACTAGCATCTTTTAACTGGGTACTAGCAGCAGGACTTTTGATTCTTGCCAGTTTCTACTCTAAGTAATATGCAAAGAATAATTTTATTTCACAGCGTAATTTTTAATAACAAATCAATATATATTTAACAGTGAAACGTTTCATATTGCATTGATGTAAACAATTGTTTGAATAATTAAATAAATAGATAAGTAAATAATAGCCTCTCGGGTACTCTTTAAACAACTACAGTCACATTATAAGTTAGAGAAGCGTTCGGACTAATTTTTTGAGGCCGGGTTCGAACCACTTTTAAAAATTATTGATCTCGAGCCCGATTTCAGGAAAGGTTTGTCTGACTCATCATAAAATATAATATATAAATACATGTCATTGATCATTTATTTTATTTTCTTCGTATTACACTGAAATGCCATTGAATTAGGGATAGGATACGTTATCCAAATTCAGTCCCGCAAGTCCCGCATTTGCTCGCATGCGTGGCTAAAACTCTGGTCATATATAGCTGTCAGCTCTGGCTTCCCCAAGCATTCGTCGTGAGAAGCGTAATAAGAAAGGCGCTGGATTTAAATGCATTTGACAGAGGGCAGAACGTACGTGTTTGACAGATAGGAAATTGTCAACGAACTTGTAATTTCTCATACGACAGTTTCAAAAGTGTTTCGGGAATATGAAAATTCGGGCAAAAAAACAAGCACCCAGAAAAACTGCGATGGACAACCAACCTTGAATGATCGTGGGTCTGACTTGCATTGTATGGACAGATAGGGGCCAGACATTATTGAAATTACCTCCCATCTGAACGCGGGTTCCAGTCGGGAAGTCAGTGCATGGACCGTGCAAAGCTCACTTCATCGTCTTGGCTTCAGAAGCCGCCGACCTATGAGAGTCCCACTTCTAAAGGCTCAACGCGTTGCCTGGGCTAAAGAACATGGAAACTGGACCATCGAAAATTGGCAACGGATAACCTGGAGTGATGAATCGCGATTTAAATTTCATCACGCCGATGGGAGACTGAGGGTATGGCGCCAACCCCATGAAGCCATTAATGGTCGGAACAGTACAAGCTGGTGGTGGCTCAGTGATGGTCTGGGGTGTATTCAGTTGGACGTCTGTGGGACCTTTGGTACGTGTACCGACGACTCTCAATACATCCCGGTAATAGAACTCATGGCATTACAGCTATTTATCGCCATCATGCATTCCAATGAAGATGGCGTCTACCACCAAGACAACTGTTCATTTCTCAGGTCCAGGTTGGCTACTGCATAGTTGCAGGAAAATTCTGCTGACTTTGAAATAATGAATTGCCTACCTAGAATCCCAGATTTAAATCTCATCGAAAATGTTTGGGATACCGTCGAGTAGAGTATTTAGGCCCGTGTCCCATCAGCGACGACCTTGAGAGAATTGTGGACAGCTCTGGACGATGCATGGGTTGCCATACCTGTGGAACATTTACGCAAACTTGTGGAGACCTTGCCTTGAAATTAGGGATGCAACTAGGTTACTATCCCTAATTCAATGGCACTTCAGTGTATAGATTATTACAATTTTAAAATAATAAAAACCATTTTATGACAAAATTAAAATCTTATTGCTATTTACAATGAAAACTATTAGAAACACTAGTAGAAACTAATAGTTCGTTGATATTATTATCAACGCTAAGAGCCACTCATTTATTGTAGATAGAAATTACGTAAAAATAACCGAAGGCTCTGTGAGGCTTGTTTTTCATTACCGAAGTATGATTAACGGATTGAAATTGTAATAAAGAGATATTTTATATTTTTACCTTTTAACAATTTGAAGAAAAATTAAAATTTTAGATTATTCTAAGACCATGGTCGCGCGATGTCGTCTGTGCTATCTTGTGCTCGAGAATTAACTCAACTTTGATACGAGTGCATGCTGCAGTCTCTGCAGTTGCTGAGGTCGGGTGGTGTTAGTTGTAGTGGCTGAATTGTGGAACACGATTTAGAGTTATGCTAAAAAATTTTGACAATTTCGTACACACATTACTGGTAGCATTCAGCTCTGAATAATTATAGGTGGTGTTGGGGGGAGCTAGATTAGCTGTTCCATCAGTTATTTAGTAGGAATTACCCTGCTCAAAGTGGAAATCGCAATACCAAGAAGGAATGGAAGTAGAGATATTGTAAATCGCAGAAGGCAATCGGCCATCGGAGATATGCAAATGATCAAAGCAACCACTGCTCAGCTGGGTGTTACGTAATAGACACGTAACACCCAGCTGAGCAGTGGATAAATATCTGGTGCCCACGAGCTCGTATCATAGCACAACTGTCAGTGAGGTTGGAGCGAATGCTGGGAATATTTTCATAGCATGCCTTGAAGACGCCAGCAGTACCCTTATGCGAAATTGATATAAGAGGTTAGATTGCGCCTTCGAGCAATTGCTTCATGTATGGAGCATAATGTGAACATAGTGCAATGGTGCAACTTACGCGACATCATGGAGCACCAAATGACACGAAGGACAGGTATGGGACCAGCACGCCACACCACAGGAATGAAGATTGCATACTCCATAAGAAGGCCATTCGCGACCCTTTCACCACAGCAACTGTGCCGCAGAGTGATTTGCAGACTGGTACAGGTACTGTGGTCTCCATATTGACCATTAGACAAAGTTTTCATAATGCAGGACTGAGGGCAAGATGCCCAGTCTAGCATCTGCTATTGCAGCGACATCACTGGTTACACCATCTCCACTGGTGTCGAGTGAGGCAACATTGGACTAAGGAAGGGAGGAGAGGGTTGTTCACAGACAAGTCCTGATTCTGTTTCGGCATGTCAGATGGTCGTTTGCACAAATGGCGTTGGCATCATCAACGACATGAAGAAACCTATTCCATTAGCCGCCGTACTGCTTCCCACTATGGTACAATGATATAGGGTGGTATCATATATGGATGCCAGATGCCTCTGCTCCATGTTTCTGGCACTGTAACTGCGAGATATTACATCAATGACATCGTTAATTCTGTGGCACGACACTTCCTTGACCAGATTCTTCAGCAGAACCCCACCCCATACACTGATGGGAACATGGACAGTGTCGAAGGCCCATTGCCGCCATACTTCCCAGACTTTTCGCCCATTGAGCATGTATGTGATCTTATGGGTCCCCGCCTTCACCAGCTCCCTGCGGCAGACAACCTGGTACAGTTGCCCAATTGGATGATGTTTGGAATGCCATACCTCAGAACACCATAGAATGCCGAGACATCAACAGCTTGTATAACCGCCCGAGGTAGGCCTACTAAGTACTGATGAATCTGTAATATACGCATATACTTTCAGCTCTCACGTTCAGTATTTTGTTAATTTGCATATCTACCCTCATAGCTTCCATCCTGTCAGTTTCGGGGGTATACATCACTTCCTTTGTGGTGTTGCGATTTCCAGTTTTAGCAGTGTATTTAAACTGAAGCATTCGATGATAAAAGAGATCCGGTTTGAAAAATAATTTAATTGGTGGTGACTAAGACCAATCGGCCCTAGAAGACAAATGGGTGAAACAAAGAATGACGAATGACGAAATATAAGACGAATAGGTGAAACAGAGAATAACCGTATAAGACGAATAGGTGAAACAAAGAATGACCGTATAAGATAAGATCAAGAGGTCAAAAAAAAAAGAATGACCATGCAAGATAAGATCAATAGATCATATAAAAAAGGACTGTAAAAGGTAAGGTCAATAGGTCAAGCAAAGGATAGCCATAAAATATAGGATCAATAGGTCAAACAAAGAATGACCATGCAAGATAAGATCAATAGATCAAACAAAGAATGGCCATAAAAGATCAATAGGTCAACAAAGGATGACCATACGATATGAGATCAATAGGTGAAACAAAGAATGATCACACAAGATAAGATCAATAAGTCAAACAAAGAATGACCATACGAGATCAATAGGTCAACAAAGTATGACTATACCATATAAGATCAATAGTCAAGCAAAGAATATCAATACAAGGTAAGATCAATACGATAATTCCGTCTTTTTTTTAGGGGTCAGTTAATTCTATTTTGAGAAGGCTCCGAGAATTTAGGTAAGGTGGGGAGGATGATCTGAAAATAAGCCTTGAGCCAGGTTTCTCAGTTAATAAAATATTCCTTCGGACAGGAAAGATTAAATGATATTCCATATGGAATAATATTTTAGAGGTTTTTTTTGAATCTATATTTAATGTCGGATATAAAACATGGTGCTAAAACAAAATGATGTAAATACAACTGTTTTGGATTTCAAAGCAGGTAGACAAGTTTGAGATTTTGCATAAGACGACGGCATTTTCGGGGGAGGCAACAGAGGATAGTTATACGGTGGATGGTAGTTCAGGGGTCCGAAATGTTATCATGAGGTCGTGGGTTATGATTCCACTCGGATGAAAACAATTTTTCCTCTATACATTTGCTATTCATATGAATAAATACAGCACGATAGCGTAAATTACTCAGTTAAAACTGATGAGCTGTAATTAATAACACTCTTCTCATATCTGGTAAAAAGATAGCTTTTATCATCAGTCAGGTCATACTGCATTGATGTTCATAATAGCATTTATGAAGAATAATCAGTTAGAGTGCAACAATTCTATTCAAACTCATATCGCAATATTAAGACAACTACATTGCCTTATCGTAGTCCAAAGTAGATTGATAATGGTAGCAGTATACGAATGTGAAGCTACTCGGACAGTTTTTCCTTACAACTTTAAATTGTATTAAAGGGATAAATGCAAAAGACTGTTTTCTAATATATATATCAGTTCTCTTCAAGTCGCAGATAATGATGTTTCGTTTGTTGCAATTCTTAGCACTTGGAGGTAAGTTACGTTGTTTCACCAAATGTTTATGAAAGTGTAAAATATGGCCTCGCAATGATCGTTTCGGTGAACATTTTCGGATATATGTTGGCTATCTTGACGGTTCCCGTTACTGTGACATCTGTAGAACGAGCATTTTTGACGATATTAAAAGCTCTATATTCGAAATGTTATGGGTCATGAACATTTATCACATTTAGTTCTCTTTAATATAGAAGCAGAATAAACGGAACATATGGACGTTTGAAACGTTATTGATGACTTCGGCACTGTAAAATCTCGATAGTAGATTTTAAAACATATTTTTTTTCAATTTGATTCTTATATATGCATGTATATTAAAATTTATTTTCGTTAAGGTATTTATTAGTTCTACTACTGCTCAAAATTTTCGTAATCACGAACTTTTAGCTCTCTAATGAATATAGAAATTTGATCTGTAAACCAGAAAAAACCCATCGCATCTAAAATTTCACGTTTCCGAAATCTGCAATCCAAAATACCCCTATTCACAAATTTTTAGCTTTCTAGCACCAGTAGAACTAAATCTGACTTTTGACCGCGAAGGAACCTCGTGATCCACAATTTCCTAGTGTTTGCGACATCTACAACCCAGACATCATTTTTCACTTTTCCAGCTCTCGTAGATTAATGGTGAACTCTACGTGACTTCAGTTTGACCATGAAGGATACGACGGAGGTCAAATTTCGGATTTTTCCCGAGATCAACGAATCCCTAGGGGGAAATTTTTATAGCGCTCAGTCAGTCGTCAATCATTTTCAATCGTCTCTGTATATTTACTTATTACTATCCGTAGGTTGAACGGCCAGTAGTTTTAAAGTGTGAATGGAGCTGTGCAGTCAGTAGGTTTGTGCATTTGAGAAATAGTAATTTTTATTGTTGATGTGTTATGGTGGTAATTAACCTCCCTCCCCCTCGAAGGGAACCACCTTGTCGTGTTGAGGGGGCTTGCGTGCTTTAGTGAAGTTGAGGGCTATGCCGACTAGAGTCACTCATGTCGGACAGGCCAAAACGGAAAGGCCAGACTAAGAGTTCCCAATCAAAGAAGACTCCACAGGGGCAGCACTAAGGTGTGTGGATGTCAGTTGACAATAGGTCAAAAGCCTTATGGCTTGAGTGCAGCTGGAGGTGGGCTGTTAAGAAAGGACAATATGTTGTAAAAGATGATGAAGGAAATAAGGATGGAGAAGGGGGAGATGGAGGATAGAATGAGAAAAATGCAAATAAAACGCACAAGATGGTCAAAGAAGAGGAAGAGGATTGGAGATAGTGAGTTTTGATTTGGAATGGAGGAGTATGACGAGTTGGATGGTAAAAAGTATTGGGTTGGATGGTAAAAAGAGATATAGAAAAAACAATACTGACAGTATGATATATGTACTTAGAACTGCAGTATAAGAACTGAGGATCAGGAAATGGATTGTTATGTGAACATACTATAAAGGATTAGAGGCGTGCAGACGCCAAGAGGCTTAGGGAAGAGCTCAAATTACAAGTCTGTGACTATTTGGGGGAGGAGACTTGTGTCCCAGGAAACAGGCTGCTCTACCACCTATCTTTTCTTTTTCAGGTTCACTGGTCTCATTCATTAGGAGAGTTTAGGTTGCGGTCGCAACTCTTTAAAACGGGGGAGGTGTGGAGTCCTTTGTCCTTTGGACATAGATTCCTCCTCCCCCCTTTTTACTTCGGCAATTTCCTGTTTCTGGGTGGTACTCCCACGGACCTAACCCGGAAACTGCAGCCTTATACGTCCAAGGTGTGCGGGCCTTACCTCCAAAATGCTGGACTCAAGGGAGGATACTGGCCTTAGATTGCTGAAATTGAGCTACTTAACTAATAGGGAAATGGGAGGCCAGTCGAGCAGGTCAGAATGGGCCCTTTAGGGCATGAGGGTGTTTTTATCATGGTTGCCATGCCTATGAGTGGCCCACTTTTTTTACCGTGGGAGGAGACCCATAATGTGGAAAAGGGGATCCTGGCGGTTGAGGGTCAGGAAAGCTAGTAGCCCAATACACCGTCCTCGGCCCCTGCTTCAATAAAACGGGCGGTCTGAGCTGGGTCACTCAGATCAATCGGTTTATGAGGCATCCCCTGTCCTACCTCTACATCCGGGATGGGTCAGGGGCGGTTGCGGAGTCAACTGAGTGGAAACGATTCCCGATGATAGTGGTTGAGTCCGGACCAGGACCCGGATTAGTCAGGTTAGTCAGGAAGGTCAGGAAAGTAATCCGGTCTTTTGGACCTGATTAGTCCGGTCCAAAAGTCAGGACCGGATTAGTCAGGAGTAGTCTGGATCATGCTCTGGTCCGAGGGGAGATCGGAAGTCTGGGTATAACCTGGGCGCAGCTCTGAGGCACCTTGAGCATTAAACTCAAGCTCTGAGGCCTCCCCTTGTAGGGCTCGGTTGTGGGCGGAGACTGCCTGGGTGGAATACCCTTTAAACAACTATGAAGCCGACGAATTTAACGACGGAATCAGGTACTACTCGATCACGAAGAACAGGTAAAAAAGACAGCAAGCTCACAGAGGCTGCTGATCTAGAAGTGGTAGTGGAGAAAATCCCAGAGACTCCCCCTCCCACCACAAGCAATGATTGTGATAAAGATGGGCCTCCAACAAGTTCAGAGGACATAAGTAAAGGTGTAGATGAAGGGTGAACAAACAATAAGATGGCCCCGGATAAAGAAGTGGAACCCAATGGAAACGAGATGGGTTCAGGGAGGCTGGCCACTGCTGCTAGCCTTCTGGAGGAACTCGGGGTGGCGATGTTTCGGTATAGAGTGGAAAACGATCTGAGAGATTTAGTAATGGGTGCAACTAAGAAGCTGTACACCATAGTTTGTGATCAAGAACTCCAGATAGCAACCATGAGAGGGCGCATCACTGAGAGAGCTGCGAGTCCCCCAGTGACAAAGGGGAAGCCACCGACCTATGCGAAGTCTGTCGGTGGACAAGGGTTCAGAAAAGGGTGGTTCGGTTGCAGCTAAAAAGCCCACTCCCCCTAAGCAGAGGCATACCCTGCTGATCTACTCTAAAGACAAAGAGAAGACAGACATTGAGGTTAGGGACAGCCTAAAGAACAACATCAACCCTTGTGAGTTCAATCTCGGAGTGATGACAGTTAAGCCGATGAGAGTAAACGGCGTCATCGTGAAATGTGGCTCGCAGAGTGACATGGACTGTCTAAAACAGGCAGTAGACAGCGATGAATCGCTGAAAGAAGTGTTAGAGGCCAGGTCAACCAAGAGGCTAAGGCCGAAATTCATAGTTTATGGAGTCAATAAGGACATCTGCCGTGAGGACCTTCAGAAGGTCATGCAGTCTCAGAATGGGCTAAAGGACGAACACGCGGATTTAGCCCCGCTGTTCTCATTCAAAGGACGAGTTGACAACACCGTTCACTGGGTTTTGGAAGCCAGTAGCGCCTCCCACAGAAAGTTGATTGAAGTAGATAAGATTAACGTAGGCTGGTCGCATTGTTATATCAAAGAGTATATCCGTGTGCTCAGGTGTTATAAGTGTTACGCATTTGGGCACATGCATAAGGATTGTACTCAAAAGACACAACGGTGTTCACAGTGCGCGGGCAAACTGGTCGCATTCGTACAAGGAGTGCAAGAAGCCCAAGTCTAGATCCACAGTTTGCAAAAATGCAAATAAGAATCACGGGGCCAAGTATGACATTGGCCACAGTGCGATGGACAGCAATTGCCCATCGTACTGCAGAGAACTGAAGTTGTTGCGGAAGCATACCGACTATGGGCAGTAGGCTTCCAGGTGGTCGAAGGGCGAGTGTGAAATTTCTCCAGATAAATTTGAACAGGGCAAGGGCCGCAATAGCCAGAGCAGGGCAAAGTTTTGCCAGTACAGTTAGCCAGAACAGGGCAAAGTTGAACAGGGCAAGGGCCGCAATATAGTTTTCAATAAGGCAGGCAGGGATCCGGCAGACACAAGATCATACAGACCAATATGTCTGCTGCTAGTGTTGGGTAAAATACTAAATAAACTCCTGACGAACAGAATGTATTTCCATTGCTCTAAGAACGGATTCCCGAACGCTAAGCAATTTGGGTTCCGGACAGACCAGTCCACCACTGCAGCGATCAAACAAGTAGTGGACATTATTAAGGTAAACAAGATGCACAAGATGCATACCTCTCTCATAGCCTTGGACGTGACAGGCGCCTTCGACAATGCCTGGTGGCCTGCTATTCATAGTAGGCTAAAAGATTGTTCTTGTCCTAGGAACATCTTTGTTCTAGTGGCCAATTACCTCAGTGAAAGGACAGTCAACTACTTCCATGCTAGCGGGACAGCCTCAAGAAACTTGGAAAGAGGCTACCCACAGGGTTCGTGCAGTGGCCGTTCCTCTGGAACTTGGTCGCCGATACTGCCCTGGAGTTGACCCTACCAGAGGGCGTCTGGCTCCAGGCTTATGCTGATGATATGCTGCTTGTTATAACAGCACCCTCCAGAGCGACACTGGAGACTGCTGGCAATGCAGCATTGTCTGTACTAGAAGGATGGTGACCGTGCAATAAGCATGGGTTCAGCTTTGCAAAGACAACATCTATGACTGTAGTCAAAGAGGGTGCCCTCAAAAAGAGGTACCGAATTTTTAAATTACATTGCAAAAATATCCGCCATATGACGATTATCAAATAACTTGGGATCACTCTGGATGAAAGGATGAGCTGGATCCCACACTTGCACGATCTCAAAGTAAAATGCACAAATGTTATGTGCAAACTGGGGCTCATGGGGACTCAGAGGTGAAGTCCTCAAAGAAATTTATCTCAGGGGCACGGAGAGGATCCTAACCTATGGAGTGGGCGCCTGGTGGCGCCCGACGGACCACTCCATCATGTGTAGAAAGCTGATTGCAGCCCAACGACCGGCTTTACTGCGAATCACCAGGGCCTATAGGACCACATCTACGGATGCCCTCCTGGTGTTAGCAGGGAACCCTCCGCTATTTTGGACGGTCGGCAAAGAAACGACCATTTTTAGAGTCCGGCAGGTTAAGGAGAAAGCAACATTCCTTGGAGTCCAGTATGACCCTGAGGATCACGAGACGAATACTGCTAAGTGGGATCTCCATCCCACCAGAAGACATAGTGTGTCATGGTCCACGGAGTTACCATCAGGATTAGGAATTGAGATATACACCGATGGTTCCAAGAGCGATGATGGTGTGGGCTACACTGTCTACAATCAAGGAGCCAAGGTGTATGACTATAATAGGAAGGTTTCAAATAATGGCTCAGCCTTTCAAGCAGAGCTGCTCGCCATCAGAGAGGCCCTTAAATGGGTCCTCATTGACAATGGTCATAACAGCGACATCAGGCTGTACACGGACAGCCAGGCAGCTCTGCAAGCGCTTGAAGATGCAACCAACAGGCATCAAATAGTTAACGAAATCAAGTGCATCCTGGGCAATCAGAACATGCCCAGAGTATTCTTCTCCTGGATCAAGGCACATGTAGATCATGAGGGGAACGAGCGGGCAGACCAACTGGCTCGCTCAGCAGGTAATAATACTCAACCTGTTTAGCGGTAAAGACTTCAAAAAACTACCCTGAAGTCTATCATACATCGAAGAGAAATTACTGAGTGGCAGCGGCTCTGGGATACGACTGAGAATGGTCTTCAAACAAAGACATTCTTGAAAAGGGTCAGTCTATCCCTGATGTCCTCTGACCACTATTTGACGCAGGTCCTAATAGGACATGGGAGCTTCCAAAAATATCTGGAGCGGTTTAAGATCACTACCCACAGTTACTGCGGCTGTGGGGCTCCAGATGCAGATGTTGGGCACTATATCCTCAGTTGCCCGATTACGGAAGGGTTCGCTAACGAACTCAGGAACTCCCAGGCTATCAATGAGGTAGCAGGCGAGGTGGTCACAGTGTACATCGAGAGTGCCCGTGTCAGGGCACACTTGAGGGACATGGGCTGGCTTCTCTGCCGACTCCGCGACTCTCTTCTTTGAGACCGGAGCTGCTTCGCTCACTACCTTATTTTCCACTTCCCACCTGGGCTTCACTCTGCACCCCCTTTAACACCACCCATACTCCAAGTCCCTACTGGTCTCCTCTGAGACAAACTTCATCTTCTACTTCCAGGCTTCTCTTGCCAAGAACGTGTAGTGTCGTGAAACGGAATACGTGCTTTCCCCAAGGGGGGCGGGTCCTTCGCCCCCCCCGCCCCGAAATAAAGAGAGGTGGTAATTAACCATTTGAGTAGAGTTTCTAAATAGGTGCGGCCAGCACAATAGATACAGAGAAACCAACTAGGCAGGGGGGGGTGATGATTCAGATGGTAGTGCGCAACATCGCGATTTCCTGCGCTAACCCAATTCTGTCCTCAGTGAAAAAAGGATTATCGATTGGACTGGAAAAGAATATATATAATCACGTGTAATAAAATTTCCATATATATGTTGTGTACCCCAGTATTTAGTTCCGGTGTGAGGAGAAGGAGGAGATTTGAGAATTTAGCCTCTGGGGTAGGAGTGGGACTTAAAGCTTTCCAGTAATGTCTCGCACTGATAATTAAGGCGCTCAACACTCGCTAATTTCACTAAATGCTTATTAAAATGAAATAAAACGGGCAAATTATTTTAGAGGGCAAATATCCATATAAAATATTATTTTTATTATTTATTTTTACATTTCCGAGTTTAATGTTTTAGTATATATATATGTGTGTGTGTGTGTTACAGAAATGCTGGTGAGGCCGGCCCTCCCAGCCCCTAACGATGAACCACCACTGGTTTCAACTCTTGGTGCTTTTGTGTTTATATTACTGGAGATTTCAATTCATTGTTTTTAGGAAGTGTAGAGAATCTTAGGTAGAGAGTCCTGTTTACGAGTTATATGACAATATTTAGAAGACACTGACGGAACAATCAAACCATAAGGTGTGTTATGCTAATTCAAATAAAGAGATCGTTTGCAAACATCAAATTATGTAAGGCAATTTCATAAGAATTTACTTATAAAATCATATCGTTGATTAGAATGTTATATAACTAAAACTTCGAATGTTTTATGCTATTTGCATTTTCTAGTAAGAGGAACTCATTTAAAATCGATAATTAGCCATGTTTACAATTAGTCCATTTTATTACTTATAGAATTATTTAAATGTTCATATTTCTTGTAAAAATAATTTATCGATTAAATAAGTTTATTAAATGTCAGTTTGGTTAATTCTAACTCACTAGATGGTGTGTATAATAAATTGTTCTCTCAGTGTGTTTAAGTTAATGCCAAATAAACGTTACGTAAAAACTTTACAACAATGTGTTCAAGTACATCGTATGTTATCTGCATTATTAAAGATATATAATTTATTTTGGATTTCTTATTTATTTCCTTTATTAAATCCTCTTGACAAATTAGGAAAAAATACAGTAAATAAGCATGTTAATTGAACAATCACATAAAGTGGTAAAATTATTATATATGTATAAAATGAACAAATCGATTATACACACTACACCCATCCACAAACCTGCCCTATTCTTCCACAATAATGCGACCAGCCAAAATCTCTTGCAGGTTATAAATAGATCAGACACTTACGGCTATATAGCGTTTATGCAACTGTTATGATGGGTAAATATGGCGACCTGAGTCATTTCGTTCGTGTGTACATAGTCGGTGTCAGGAAGATGGCTTATCCATATCCACAACAGCAGAACGTCCGGGATTTAGGCTTGCAAACGCCACACTTGTATGCCAGGACTACATCAAAACTGGAAAAACCTGCAGCCTCCAGCAAATATGTGGCCATAACTGGGCCTCTGACGTTTGAAGTGAGCCTCGCCTTTCCCTTATCCTTATGTCAGTATAGTGCAATGGTTAATGTCAGCATCCAACGACTAAAGTGAAAGGTTAATGTCAGCATCCAACGACAGGGCAGCTGCGAATGTTTGGGCAAAGACCATTTGACATACGATTGCACAACTGGGCTATGGCAGCTCGCCCACATCAAGTACCCTTGTTACCAGTAAGTCATCAGATTATGAAGCTGCAGTGGACGACGAAACATCACCAATGGACCGTTGAGGACTAGAAACGGGTAGTTTGGTCCTACGAATCGAGATTCCAATTACAACGCGCTAGCGAGAGGTTGCATATGTGACATAGACCACACGAGACTGTGGACCCCACTGTTAAGTTGGGGTGTTACTGGCAGTTGGAGGCAGTGTGGTATTTTGGGACTTTTTTGCATGGACTACCTTGTGGGGGGGGGAGTCCCTAGTCCACGTAAAAAAATTGACACCACTATCATTGCATACGGCATATGGATGGTATTGCGACCATCCAAATGTTTCGGACATCTAGTAAGATTCCGTGCCACTGCGTGTTGCTGCTGTTGTGAGAGCGAAAGGTTGACCCACACGTTTTTAGTTAGATGTGTATAATAAATTTTCCTTTCAGTGTATTTAAGTTAAGGTAAAAATTGAGGGGGCGTTTGATACATGCTTGCAAATGGGGCCCACATCTTCCAGTTACTCCAGTGGACAGAAATCAGAATGATAACTAACCCGTTTTCAGGTGTCTGAAACTGGGATATTTACTGAAATAACTCGGTTTTTATCAACCGTAATATGGACACCCTATTTATTACTCATGATGTAAGATGATAAAGACGCTGAGTAATATCATTCAAATATTTGCATTTGGCGTGTGTGTGTAAAAGATTTTACTTATTCGTGTTTTAACACTTGATATTTAACCATTGTGCACCAATGCATCTGATAATATTTTGGGAAAATTGTTTCAGAAATTTAAAATTAAATATTTTCTTTCTTCTAATTTCAGGATTACTAACTGCAGCAAATTCTAATTCCAACACTCAGGTCCAGCCGAGAATTCCTCCGCTGAGGTCTTGCCGAAAATTGCATAAAGGATATTCAGATAAATTCTTTTCATTACAATGGGACAAAGATGCAGATCAGCTACAAAAGACATGTTTGTAAGTTTCTTTTAATTTTCCACTTTAGAAAAATGTGCTAATCGTGCCCAGTATACTGCAAGGTCTATCACTCCGAATGGTAATATGTAGTCATTTTGTTTTCATGATATTTGTACGTATAATTCAAGTTTCTACGTTGCAATATGAGAGACTTTTTTAAATGAAATAAATCTCAGCGCTAATGTACTGGAGATAAAGAATATAACGTACACTTTACATGATTAACTTTGCTTAATGAAAACAATGGGACGTATTGGAAAACATTCTACTAGCTGGAATGATATGCTTGCTAATTCTAGTAATACCATTCATATTAATGCCAGTGGGGAGATATGAATTGCTACTAGAGAGTGAAATTCTACAGTTGAGGCTTCTATAGTTAACGTAGATTAGGGTTATTAAGAGTAGGAGCCGCAACCTTCCAAAAGGCCGAAAAGACTTTGGAAAAGGCAACAGCACATTAAATTACATTTTGAATTTTAGAACTTTAAAAGAATAAAATATCATATTTTAAAAAAACATTCATGTCATAAATGCTAAAAAGAAGAGTTTTAAAATTCGCCAAACTTTTAAGGTTCTTTTTTAAAGACATCGTAAAAGATGTCTATGTTTTTACTTATTTTTGGGAATAAACAGCGATGTTTTTGCCCAATTGGCACCATTCAGTATATACATCTCTGTGTCCTATTCTTGTTTTCACTTCTGTGTTTGTTTAGAGAAAAGCTCTGAAAGAATCAATAATAGTAAACAAATAGACTACCTATTGACGTAGAATTCAAGAAATAATTTTGCTGAAAATATGTTTCGCAGTTTGCGAGATTTCATCTCACATCTCCCAGTTAAATGCGAAGTATTTTCACCACCAAATTATCAATGTGTAGTTCATTCTTCAGCTGAGAAATGAACATTGGTGGATCGTGAATATTTTTGTTGGTGGGGGCCCTTACACAGAAAAATATTTGGGGGTTATGCCGGATTTTGAATGTATTGAATCTGACTGAAAAGTCGTTTCATAATATTTATAGCTTCTCTTATTTTCCCCCAGTTATTCCCAAAAATCACTATTCAGAAAAATGTCAGGAAAAATTAAACTTGGAAAGGTTTTCTGGCCTTCTCTATCTCAATTCAGAGTTTTTCCCTTCATCTATAATACTTACCTATACATATATGTGTGCATTTCTCTTCTCCGTTCTAGTGGTTTTTTAAAAACCTCGTCGTGAAAAATACACTCGAGTCTCTTTTTATGCGGTAGATACGTTCCACAGAAAACCGCACATAAAAAGTCGCACAAAAAAAGACATATCTTACGTTGCAAAATTAGGGATATGTTCCATAATTTTCTAAAACCGCATAAAACCAAGGCAATGAGTTAAACCGAAAATCGCATAAAAAAAGTTTATGAAAATTCAGGAAAATAAGAATGAGTAAAAAAAGTGAGGAATATTGGTTCGAAAATCTGAAAGAAATTGATATGAAACTTAAAATAGGTTTGTTTTAAAATTGTATCCATTTAATAATATTGAAAAGTAATAATTCTTTTACATTTTTTCATCAGAATTATCGTCGCTATCTGACGATACTCGGCAGCATTTTTGAACTGGTGCGAAATCACTTTCATCACTGGAATTCGATCCTGTGTGCATATCTCATTGGAGGAAGCAAATTTCCCTTTTTGTTGTTGTCTGGCAATCCTCATCCTGTTCCCTTAAAGTGAATGCTTTGTTTCTGCTCTCTGTTTACAGATCAGGCAAGTCTTATTTTGATTGCGAGGATGCTCTCAGAACAAAATACAATAGTAGAAATGTACCAAATTATCTTTTACCAGAGATGAAGAAAGTGAAAGAAAAACTGTGCGCTAAAGACAGCGACTTGCAAAAGAGTAAGATATTTGAATTCCTCTGTATCGTTTCCTTTCATATTGCTATTTGTTAAATATATGCAATTAATGTAATAATTATAAACCAGAGATATATCATGAATTGAACAAAAATTCTAATATTATATTTATATTTAATATTATATTTATATTTAATATTATATTTATATTTATATTAAAATATTATATATATATATATCATTTTATATATAATATATAATATATTTCATTTATGTTACATTTTATTAAGTAAGTAAGTATTATAGATACATTCATTATGCATAGTTTTAATATACTTACAATACAATATCAAATATAGTCTCCTATTTCAAGTTTTACATCAAACATTCATATGGATGGATCTATAACAGCTTGAAGTAACATACGCTAAGTGAGCAATTATCAAAGGTATCAAGGGAGAAGGAAGCACATCCCTTACTGTAACGCCATTCTACTGTGCACAGTTCTCCGTACTTGTTTACTGACTAGAACTACAACTGCAATAACTTGACTAGTGATCATAGTTCGAAATATATTCGAATTATGAGAATTTTGTTGTGTTTAAAATTCCGATTTCTATTTGGAGAGGCCACCATCTGTCCCCCATGATAAGCACATTAAGCAGTGACTTCGTGTACAGGAGAGCCAGACCTTGTGCACGATAAAGAACACACTGGATGGCCTTGACGGGAGGTTACTATCTGTTTCCTAAACATTGTTTCCTCTCCCGCTAGCATTCTCTAAGCCCTAGGGGTCCTTGTGATCTGGCCATTTAGTCCATTGTGTGCCAAAAAAGTGTCGCTCGGAGGTAAATCAACTCAACGTTTTATATTTTGTCTCTCACAATCAGTTAAAAGTTCAATTTCGATTAACAAAACACAGAGAGTTTGAACAGCAACCAGTTTTTTATGACCTCCAAGAATTGAAAAGGACATAATTTTTTTTTATACCTAAATAACCAAAATGTAACATTGAAATTCTTATCGCGCTGCTCAAGTTGATGTGCCTTATGTGAAATTCATCCCTGGCATTCGCTGGGCGGACCATACTTTGAGAACCTGGTCTAATTACTGACCACGGTTTCCCAAACTGCTGACGATGCTATTATGTCTTTGATGCTGATACTGCATTTATCAATGGACTTTATAGAAGAAATAATTTTCTGTTTTCCAACGAAATTTGTTTTAAACCGAAAATCGAAGCATTCGATTTTGTCAATAGCATTCATGTTTTTTTTTTACTTTGTATTTTTACAGAATACCTTATGAGTAGTCAGTGCCTGGAAGAAAAAAGAGTTCCTATATTTATAGGCTGTGTGCCACGTGCAGCACCATCACCAACTAAAGATCTTGCAGAATTGAAAAGAGAAGCTTGCTTGTACGTATTAAAGGAAATTTTTAAATTTCATCTTTTCGAATGATTGACACAGATATGGAAAAGAAGTACATTTGAGAAATACGATTGACGTTCCGAATCCCATTACGAATCAGCATTAGTTATCTGACCACAAAACAAATAAATTCCTCCCATGATCAGCTCGAAATTTAAATAGGCCGATCCACCTAAATAATCCTCAGGATTAGTAAAAGTCTGTGAACCACTAAAGCGGCTCTCAAAATAGCCCAAAAGTAGCATACGAATGAATGAATTATTAATACATTTATATGTATTTCATGTAATTTCTGTTTTTAGTGACAATGGGAAGAAAAAATCAGCATTCATTACGGTATCTTTTGGACTGAATTATTCTCGGCAGTTAGTATTTTTTGGGGTATAAATGCCACCCTAAGAATAAAACTTATATTGCTCCAAGCAAAGAGAGAAAAGGTTAAAAAATTATAAAAAATGCCAATATTAATGAAATAAGAAAGGAATAAAACACCAACAAAAATAAACTCTGGTATCCACATTCAAAAAAAATCAGAGGACTGGTTTTTCTATGAATAACAGAATCACTTAAAGGAATTTTCTTCTGATTAAGATCTACTATTAAGATTCTCGTTTTCGTTCCTATTTATCGATCCCCGACAATCCTAAAAACATTTGATAATTCTGAAGAACTAGAAATTATATCCTGTTAATTACTCTGTGTTTCGATAAATATTACAGTCAATTCATTCACATCGGAATGACGGTAACAGCAACTGTCGACTGATCGTGCGGCAGCCTGTCTGAGGCATAGGATTTTTTTTCTGAGTCATCACTTCTTTCAGATGCATTTGCAGTTTTGTTTCCGTTTTGAAGATATGCTGAATAAATAGACTCGGATCTATAAAAAAATAAAAAATAAAGGGGAGGTGGGGAAAAGCTACGCAATCGAGAGGGGGAAATCGGAGGGGGCGGCAACACTGGATTTCCATTGCACAATAACATTTCCTCCTTCATTTTAGAGGTTTTTAAAAAAATTAATGGAAAAATGTGTGAAGTGTGCAAAATATTAATAATTTTTACCTCCATTAGACTTACCATCATTCTCAAACTGGGAGGAGGAGGGACATGCCCTCCTCCCCCCAGATTCCTACCATAACCTCTTGAAAACAGCTGCCATTCTACCATTGAATTATCGCAAAACTACTATTGGTTGCGATCTATCACCGAATAATCGCAAGGCTGCTATTGGTTAGTTGAATGTTCTACCCCATAAATTATCGTAAGGCTACTACTGGTTGGTTGACTATTCTACTACTGAATTTTCCCAAGGGTAACTCAAATTCAGTTAACTGGGGATTATAAATTTTAATAATCAATTTAATGCTATAGTCGTCAGTTAGATCAACACCTCCTACAACAGAAGGCATATAGACCAGGTTATGACGTGATCATAAGTAGTCTTAATGTAGATAATTCTTATATATTTTTTTCCATTGTTATCAGTGGGGTACTTTTATACTAATGCTTATTTATAAATATACCTTATTTAGAAGAAACATTATTCTTATATATTAGCATTATAATAACTGTTGATCAATCCAAATAATTTTTCTTCTAAACAAGATATATTTAAATATAAATATTAACAAACATATCAAAATAAAAGTTCACCAGTAATAACAATAGAAATAATTGTATAAGGAATATTGATGTTACAGGGCTACCTATGGTGACGTCATAACTTCGCCCACTAGTTTTCTGTTATAGGAGGTGTTGATTAGATGGAGATGAACTAGCTTTGGATGCAGAGATAGTGCAGCTGGCATGCCTTGAGAATGCAGCGTATTCGGATCGAATTCCATGAGATTTATGTTATTTGCCATTCATGAGATTCAATTCATGTTATTTTTCAGCAAATACTCGAATATTTCCCCCCGAAAATATATAATGAGTATACACAGAATTTTGCGCAAATACGAAACTTTTAATGTAAACAAAGTAGAAATAATCGATAAGCTACAATAGTTGTTTTTTAAATCAAATTGTGTTATTGATGTTATACCCATCCACGGAAGACTCTCGTTGTCGTCATCTAATGCTTATGCCACTTAAGATAACATGAAACTATTTCTGCCTTGTAAGATTCTCCCATTCAAGGACGTACCCACTGAAGCAGTACAGCAGTAGTTTTTGACCACTATATCAGTTAGAGATATCACACTTCATACAAGTATAAACGATATTGTTGTTGTAAGTAAACGGAACTTAAAATTAATATTAAGGAAGATATTTATTCGCTCTAAAAATTACATTTAATAACAATACTTATAAGTTATAAACGAAATAATATAGCCTGTCACATGCTTTCTTTTTTCTTCCAAAGGAGTTATAGAATGTTTGATTGCCTTTCTAACAAGATTGAGGAATCATGCGGAAAAGATGCCAGATCAGTTTACGACGAATTTATTAATCCTGATAAGCCAATACTGAAAGCATTATGCGGAGGTGCATGCTGTCTAGTATTTTTTAAATGGGTACTTGTAGCAGGACTTTTGTTTCTTGCCGGTTTCTACTCTACGTAATATTACTGTATTTTAATAAGTGACATGTCGGAGCAAATTTATCCTAATGTAAATAATATTAAAAAATGTTAATGAATTATTTGATTTTTGATTATTTATTTTTATTTCATATAAAAATCGGCATATATCGAGCAGTAAGGCATCACAGGATAACAGGAAAATTCCTGTAGACATGGGACTCACGAAATATGTAACGAAAACTCACAGCAAAACCAATTTTTTTTTCAGCTACATATTTCATGACTCGTATGTACAGTCGCTCAAAAAATATCCGAACACTATGGTTGATTACAGAATTCAAAAAATATCTGACAACGATTTTTTCATTATTAGTGTACTCGAAGGTAGCAAGATCACTAATTTGTAAAAAAATCGTTGCCAGATATTTTTTCTGAATTCTGTACTCAACCATAGTGTTCGGATATTTTTTTGAGCGACTGTATTTTTGCTGTGCTTTCTTTATTACTTGCTGTCAAGGAATTGTTGGAATCTTATACGAACCGATATCAACGTCATTAATTATTAAACAACTAGAGAAACAATGCAATAAATACATTGTTTCCAAAAATAAATATTTATTGGCCTGAAAATAAATCAACCGCATCAGTTATACAAGCTCCCTAACCCTTGTAATGCACAACGCAAATATACCGATAGGGTGGAACTGGCCATAAAGGCTACCGGTGAGCGGCAGCGATCAGTCAAAAGTTTTTCAGTAATATGAAACTCTACAGTTACGGACATGTGGGAAGTTTATGCTTAAAATATCCCGGGCCAAAATCTTGTCCTAAACTTAAACATTTCTAATATCTCCAAGTCATCCGATTCCGTTTTACTTCGTTTGGTCTACAGCACTCTCTTCAAGAATTGTGGGAGGGGGTGGCTTAGTCGGTAGTGCGTCGGGCTCATAATCTGCAGCTCCCAGATTCGAGTTCCGTTTGGGCCAGGGTTCATTTCTATCTCCGCAAAACTCCCTGCCCTCAGTCAGTAGGTGACACCATGGGCTATGAAAGACTGCCGTCTGTAGGATGAAACGTTACGCCGTGGCTCAGTGTGAGTGAGAGAGAGAGCCATATCCTCTTCACGTTAAAGAACACTCTAGATAGCCTTGATTGTAGCCTATCATCTGCCTCTCAACAGCTGTCCAGTGGGTCACCTCCCCCAACCTTCTCTGAGCCCTAAGGGTCCTTGTGACCTGGCCATTTAGCCAATTGCGCTAAAAAAAGTGAAAAGTGAGAGGTAAAACAACCCAAATCCTCAAGAATTGTAAGATGTTAACAAGCTTTCAACGGTGTATTACACTACAAATCCAAAAATTCTTCAGCATGAAATCCTTAAAATAAAATATTTAAAATTTTCTCAAAAGGGAAATAGATTCAACTTCGACTATTATTATTATTACCCCAAACATATACAATTTTATTATGTTTTGATTTTTGTCTTTCCCAAGTATGTACCAGCACAAGAAGCAAGGGAATTTCTCACGCAACATTAATTCTCCGGAAGAAAATCCTTTAGTCCCGTCCAATCTGCGGTTCATTTGCAAAAGAACTTGCGGCTCATAAAACAAATCATCAATATAATGAATATTGTTCATTTCTTCCAATTTTTCGACCAAACCTTTTTTGATGCATACCTAAACAATTTTGCCATTTATAGTACTCAATAAAAATATGTCTTTTATTTTTAAACATACATTTTTAGTTTTAGGGAATCAGGAAAATATCTTGATACCTTTAAAATATAGTTTTTTTTTTAATTCATTACTCATTACAAATATACATTACGGATCTTAAGTCGTGAATTTTTCCTGCAACTCTTTAAAAATAGTTTCTTCCTAGTGGCTCTTCACTAAGTTTGGACTCGACGTAACTACTCTATGATACGTATAATTTTAAGTCGAGTGTGTTAACGTTGATGGCGCAGTCACCCACTTGCATTTAGAGATCCTACTTATATTGAACCGCTACTGGAATTTCATTTCACTTCCTTGTTTGCTGCTCTAGTCACGTGATGCACGTGATATCGTTGCTTAGTAACCAGTCTGCTGCAAGGAGAAAACGGAAGTTCAAGCGTGCGTAATTCCTCGAATTTGAATGTAGCAGAATGCCTTTTGCGATCCAAACAAGTTCATTTAACAGCAGATGAGCGAAATATCAGGTTGAAAAAAAGGGACAGTACTTAGCTCCTTTAAGATAATATGAAGATTTTTCTATTGTACGTATTGATTTTTTCAGGTAAGATCTGTACGCTTATTTTAAAACTTAATAAGGGATATTATCAGTGGTGTTACTAGGGGGTGCGGGGAGTGCGGACCGAACCGGGTGACACCATCAGAGGGGGTGACACGAAAACGACTGTCTATAAATTTTTTGTGCAGTTTTTCAGCAGAAATTTATTATTTTTTATAAAAAAAATATCTCTGTAGTTAGTTATAACCACAAACACATTTTTCGTAAGCCCAGCTTACATGTACTGTATCAATATACCTACAAGACTAAAACTCTATGCTAATTTGTTTTTTGAATCTTCTAATGCGCCTAAAATGCGCATTAGAAGCATGCGTTCCATTTAGCGCTGTGCGTATTATTTTGTAATTTTAACTTCTCTAGTTATTTATTACATTATTACTACTATTGTCATTACATTCAGTGATATACAGGAATTACGATTTACGACTAACATTAGTAGAAAAAATATTACTAAGGATCCTATATGGTCTAGTACGAGCGGAGGTCCATGCGGGTGACACCAACCTTAGTGATGCCACTGAATATTATTTCATGTTTTCCTTTAGTCAGCATTTACCAATTATTTTAAATCTTTATCTGTGAAAAATGGTACCGAATAGGGTTATTTAGAAATAAAGTTTTTGGAAAACAGATGTAAAGTTGAAAAGGTAAAATAATAAGTAAAATAATTTAAAGCATTGGAAAAATGATAATAGGCTACTGTAAGTAGTAATGTTTATTAAACAGTGTTTGATTTTTGCAACAAAATATATCTTTATTCCTTAAATATATATATATTACTTTTTTTTAAATTTTTGCAAAGTTTCTGAAAAAAATTTAAGGTTATCTTTAAAAAATAAGATGTTCATTATACTCTAATAAATATTTTTAAATTTATAAAGAAAAGCAAAATTCAGCTGTATTATTAAATTCATTGTGCAATATTTTATGTGTTTCAAATAATACAATTTAAACCAAAAGCCTAGCCAAGGGAGTGAAATTAGGCTTTTTAAAACTCCCGCTTTTTAGAGAATTATATTCGTAATACGTTAATTTCATTAAATAACATTAACAGATGAATTTTCTTTCATAATCCTCCTTTTCCAGAAATCTAGGCTACGTTTTAAAGACATTTTCTCTAATTATGGAAATTTACTGTCGTTTGAAAGCCTTGAAAATAAATTATAAAAAACGTTTCCCTCAGCGCTAATTTAAAAATATAATTGTATATGTATTTTTTTGTTCATGGACAAATAATACGTTCCTCAAATGGTTCCTTTAGGTGAATCAGAGTTGGATTAACTTCAACCTATTGAACGAGATTAATTGGGATACGGGAATACGGCAGTAAAAGTCACAGTAAAAAAACAACAACATCATAAATGCACAATAAAGATATTTATTTACGAGCAAACTATGCATGTAATAGAGTTAAGCATTAATCAACATTTCAACGAAGAGTCAGACTTTCAAGCAAAATATCGAAATTAAATATTAGCACAAAGTTAGACTTTAAACTCAATCATATCGGATGCAGATGTTGATGGTTCGGGATCAATGTGAGAAAAAACAAGGGAATTTAGTTTTAATCTTTGAACATCTGTTTTAATGAATCATGTAGCCAAACAAACCATCGCTTCATTAAGTCAGATATATCTCTTTATTAGCATATTAAATATTAGTTTCACCAAATGTGTAATACATTTTTGAGACCTCCTGTATATTAATACAAGTAACGCGGGAGGAAGAAATCTTAAGATGTTCGAGAATATTCGAGGAAAATATTACGCGTGGATAGCGCATGTACAATCGCTCAAAAAATATATTTTTTTAGCGACTGTACAAAATGCTATTACAGCGCAATTGGCAGACCGCGTATAATAAAACTTTCAGCGGAAATGTACTTTTTAGGCAAATATTTATTCAGAGTTATTTTTAAGCGTATGATTGGATCAGCGTTGGACGAATGCATTGGAGGAAAGTGTACTGCATCAAAAAATTTGCTATTTAGCTTTAATTTGTAATAAAGAATTAATGAATACACATTAATAGTACTGAAGAGGGGATGACTCAGTCTGTAGCTCTCCAGGTTCGTAATCTGTAGTTCCCAGATTCGAGTGCCAACTGTACCAACATTGAGATATACCTTGCCTTCGGTAAGAAAGGGGACACCGATGTACTTGAAAGGCCGCCGTTCGTCATATAAGACTTTAAGCCGTGGCCTCATTCGCAGGAGAGCCGTACCCTCTGTACGTTAAAGAACATGCTGGGAGGACTTAACGGGATGCTTCCATCTGTTTTCCTCTAGTTTTCACTTTTTTTTTCATTAATGGCTTCTAACAGCTGTCCAGTGGATTCCCTTTCCGAACCTTCTTCGATCTTTGGGAATCCTTGTGACTTCGTAATTCAGCCCAATACTTCTCAAACTATGGGCTGCGATTCCACATGGAGCCGTGAAGCTTAAGTCATGGTGTCATGAGATCACAGAATCGACAGAAGTGTTACTGAGTTTCAACCATGGATCTTAGTCGACATTATCGACCGGAGATAAGAGAAGAAAAACCATACCAAAAGAAAATACTGAAGATTTCGAAATTCAAAAATATCATCCTGATTATTTTAAACAAAGGACTGCACTCGCGAAAAGCTCAGAAGTGTGTCGCATAGTTCTGAAGAATTGCATTTAAAATCGTTATTGTTGCATGAGTGAAATAATCATCTATCTGGTGGTTGGCGCTTGCCTGTCCTGGACTCTAAGACAACTATGAGAGATAACAGTATTCACCATCATCGTCAGTCTTCCAGTTCATTCCTTAGTTTGCCAGGACAATCTGGTGCTATACCGTAAGCTGTTATCTATTATTGGAGTTTTCTTACCTCAATTCAAGTTATTTTCCTCAATGGTAAAGGAATGATGTGGGACAAATTCCGTCAATGGTCAGAATGTGTGTGTGTGTGTGAAATTCCATCAATAGTAAAGGGAACAGCGGAAATTCCGACATTGGTAAGAGAGTCCACGACTTTAAAAGTTTGAGAAACGTTGATTCAGCCCATTGTGCCTAAAAAAGTGCCGCTCAAATATAAAACAATCTATTTCATTAATATTACTAAAATAAATAATGAATTTATCAACCCAACTCTTTAATACTACTAAAATGATTAAAAATTTATACAAAATAAAATTTATTTGAAGGTCTACTGATTACGTTTGCCTCTATGTTGTGCTCTGATGCCGAAATTCAAAAAAGATGTTTACCCTATCCTGAAACAGAGGATTCTAATATACTAAATGCTGAAGAAAAATGGTGCAAGTACGTCTATTTTATAGTCTTGTTTCCTTATCCTTAAATACTTCCTTTTGGGTATTTATGAATAATTTATAAGTAATATGTAAGCTCGTCGAAAAAAGAATGCCAATTGTAGAGGGCTATATTTCACGAAATAATTTACTTATGTGATTTTTGCTTTAAATGTGAAAAAACTAGCAAAATTTTTGCTCCTTATGGTTCCAGTGTTGAGAGTATTGATTAAGCCATCTTTTTTCAGAGTATCATACTGATAGTTGAAAGCAAAGCATAGTGCCTGTTATACTGTAGAACAGTGGTCCTCAACCTTTTATGCTTCACATACCCCCTGGAAAAAAGTATGCAACTGGCGTACCCCTTGTATACATAGATAAAACTATAGTTATAGTATAACAATGGGAATATAATAAAACATATATATATATAAACAAATTAAATTCTGTATTCATAAATTACATTTATCGATAAACACAAAAAGTGACATTTTTGCACAGCATTGTTTCCAACTTAGCGACTTTGTTACTAGATCTAGCGAATTTTGAGCTCTCACGGCGTACCCCAAAATTTTTTACCGCGTACCCACGTTGAGAACCATTGCTGTAAAATATTGTTGAATGCACACTAGTCATGATGGTGCTGGAAATTCAGAAAAATATCCTCTTGATCACAGTTGATTCCTTATTGGCGTCCCATGAACGAGTGGTTAGCGTGTTTGGCTAAGCGCGCTAACCACTCGGATCTTGATCACTTGATCGAAGGGACCTGAGTTCGAGCCCTGGCCTATAAGGCATGGGTGTTCGTGTAGTTTTTCTGCTGCGGTTGACAGGCTCCTGTCGGACTTCTGTGGCAAGCAGCTGCTTGAGGGGGGGGGGGTAAATTTTTTTTCATCATATTAAGGAAATGGTTAACATCCTATAGGGAAAGTCAACAGACAGCCCTCGCGTATCAAAAAAAGTTATTGATCAAGTTTTCTTACAGTGAAGTGTACTGAGAAAAATTTGCAAACTTTGAGAGTTCACATGACCTTTTCCTTCTCTTTGAAAAACACCTTTGTATACCAGTTATTCCATGAAAATGCAATCAATCATATCAATCAATCAATTTTATTTCGTCATCATATACAATTTATAACATAGAAAAATATCAGTGAACCTAAAAACCACGTGGTTTTTCTGGGCCACTAAAGGAAATTGATGCAAAAATCAATAATGACTTACTCACTACAAAGATTACAAACAATATGTGTCATTTTTCTGATATATGAACAAAACATTTTTACTTTACCCTTGATTATGTAACATAGATGCAACATCTTCCAAGGAAAAAATTGGCTCTTTAGATGATTTTTGTATGATGTACTTGATAGTGGACATAGTTTCTAGTGTGGAATGGCATTTAAAACTCCTAACTAATAGGAGCTAATACCAATAAATTCGTATAAAGCTTTCTCTAGTAATTCAAAGCAGCAAAAGAGTTTGATTCGCATTTTTTATCTCCGGAGAATTTGAAATTTATTTTAGTCCAGCTTTAGTTTAGACACACTTTTCGAATATTGATGGTTTACGTATCGATGTGAAAATTACAAAATTAGACGTTTTTAGAGTATTGAAGCATTATGTATCAGTGTGAGAATTAGCAATTTAGACATTTTTAGGGCAATGAAGTCATCTGAAATATGTGGATGATGAATAACGTATATGCTACAACTCAGATTTGTAACCCGGATCCCAATCTAGGAAGTAATATATCATATTCACTCTGTACCTATACACCGCGGCGACAGCTGCAATGCTTAAAGGTATTCACAGAAATTTATACATAGCTTCTAAAGAGAAATTTAGATAAGCTTGTGCTGCCATCTATCATCTATGTAGTGAATTGTGAAAGTGTTTGAATAATAGCATTTATCTTAATTTTAACGTTGTTTGAGAGTTATTAGGAATCTCGATAAAGAGAAAGTATAGAAGTTTATTTCAAATAATTAAATGAAAGTTAAAAGTGAATGTGATCTGCAATATAATCGACTGGTTATATACTTCAGCACTAACCTATGATGAAGATAAGGGTTGTCTCATAAACTTTAGGTTATCAGGTTCGGGTCTAAGTGCGAGAGTTGAGATTAATCTTCGCTACTCCCCCTCCCCATCTGTCGGACACCGATGGACTTGGAAAGTCAGTCGAATGGGGGGGGGGGGGGAAGTCACTGCCTCGATTACAATAGAGGCACACTATACGCAAATTAAAGAACACTCTGGATGGTATTACGGGAAGCTCCCCATTGTCTATTAACCACTGTCCATTGTGTTCCCTTCCCCCAATTTCCTCGCAGCCCTTGAGTCTGTATGGCCTGATCATTTAACTCATTGTGGGTAAATAAAAGAATATCTCAGAGATAAAACAACACAACCTATGTTGGAAATGTCACCAAAATGGTATTTATAGAAATCGAAATCATTATGTTTAAAGTACATTAGCTTAATAACGGATATTTTGCTAAATTATCTCTCATCAGAAAATCATATGGCGAAACCTCATGAAACCTCATGAAGCATGTTTGAAAGGTATCATTCTTTCTCGGACAACCTATATATTTATCATTAACGTTAAAATTCAATTACCGTATATTTCCACAGATAAGCGATAGTTGAATCATAAAAAAAAGGCCCCCAAAATCCGGGTCGTCTTATAGGACAGATACAAAAAAAAATTAGATTGAAATTTATATGAATTGAAACCATTATAAAATAACTCAAATCACTCACCAATGTATTTAAAATCCTGCAAAATCCTCACATTCATCATCTAAGGGAAATAGCTCCTCAAGTACATCCTCACTTTCGTTGTTGAGAAGCTCGTCATATGGGTCCCATTCTGTACCTAGCGAGTCGATTTCCGCTTCGTCATCAGTATCCCATAACAAATCGTCCTCAGTGCCATCCATAGCATTAGAAATATCCGTATACGCTATACAGTATTATTATCCAGATGATGATCGCCGATCTAAACTAAATTCATAGGCCGTTGATAGTTTGGGGTCGTCTTATAGGACAGATATAAGCTAAAACTATAAAACTTTGACGAAAATTTATACCTCGTCTTATCTGAAGGTCGTCTTATCTGCGGAAATATATGGTATATATTCAATTAACTATCAGAAAATAGTGTTTTATAATTCATTTTCAAATATCCATTTTGTTTCATTTTACTAATTACACATTGCATGAAATGATGATTAATTATTTAATCATTTATATACAAAAATAAACATTTCGTCCGCAAAGTAAAAGAAAAACTTTTTTTTGGATTTCTTACTAGAACTTTCATTCCTATGATGGATTGCTTGATCAAAGAAGCTGAAAGGTGTCCTGATAACTTGAATGCCAAGCGTATTGACGAACATCGTGAAGGGAGAGAGGCTGCAAACAGCATGTGCTCCAAATTTCAGAACTTGAAAGCTCAAAGTTTTCTAACGGTAAGAAATGCTATTTTTTCTTAATTCTAGAATGGAATATAAATTCAAAAGTGAAAACGAATATGAAAAGAAATACTTAGTGATAGTGAAAAACAGTGGTAAAAAAAGTGGAAAACAGTGGTAAAAAAGTGGAAAACAGTGGACAAAAAAAAACAGTGGTAAAGCGTGAGCAACAGTTGGGGAAGCAGCTGGGAGACTTTGAAACTGATGTTACAGTTTTCATAGATCATTGGTTGATTGACAGGCGATTGATAGCTCACTGATCTGTTTCAGCTGGTTACAAGACCGGATATTGGGAGTGCAAAGAGGTCATGCCCCCACACCTTCTCAGAATGCGAGTAAATGTAGAAATACGCAAAAATTATTAAACTTATTTATTTTTCATGGATTTTTCAATATATTTTTTAAAAACTCATAAAACGGAGATGGAAATGTTATACTGCGTTGGAAATCAAGGGTCCTCCCCCCCTACATTTTTTTGGCTCGATTGTGTTTCTTGTCCCCCCCCCCCTCGAGTTTCTCTAGACCCAGGGATGGCTGATTGGATTGTTTTACCTGTGACTGGGACTTTTTTTGCACACAATGAACTAAATGACCAGATCACAAGGACTCCAAGATCTCCGACAAGGTTGAGGAAGGAGATTACCTTTAGAGATGTTAGGAAATATATGGTAGCCTCCCCTTAATGTTATTCAGCATGTACTTTATCGTGCACAGGGTATGACTCTCTTGCACAGGTACCACGACTTTTCGTCCCATCCGATGGACTGTTGTATTTCCAAACCCATCGGTGTGCCCTTTCTGACTGAGGTGCGTACGTAGGTACTTAGGGTAGATAAATGTCAGCGCTGGCACAGGTAAGACTGGAATCTGGGGCGCAACCGACTGAGACAATCACCGCTTCATCTGTTTCAGTAGTTCCCAACCCGTGTCCAGGACCCCTAGGAGTCGACGAAAAGAGTAAGAGTGGTCCGGGGTCCTATTTTAATATTTCAGAAAGTTCTAAGGAAATAGTGCATTTAACACGATTAAATAACAGCGTTAATTTTTATTGCTTTTTGATGGAATTATGTTAAATTAGTATAGCAACACTGCCTATTTCATGTTGATCACAAGATTAAATTGGTTATTGATGACATAAGAATTTCTGAAACATCGAATTTCTTCATTAAAATAATTATATTCAAATTACAAAATAGTTAATAAGTGAGCAGCAAATGAAGAACTATAAATATCATCCATTCTTGGGGCTTTATGCGTTACGAGGATTACATGTCAATTAAAATGTGTCAGGTGTTGATGGAAAGAGGGTTTGCAGAAAGAGGTAGCCTTTTTAGGTATGCAGAAAGAGGTAGACCGCATAGGGGATCCTCAGAAAGAATGAGACACCGAAGGACCCGTGACGGAAAGAAGGCTGGGAACTAACGGTTGTTTAATTTAGTGGTTCCCAACGTATTTGGTCCGAACGCCACCTTTTATTATTTCTATATTAATCTATGAGTATTCGATATTCCATTTGATCTGTTTCAGAAAAGAATATTCAGGGAACGCTATCACAAATTTCTAAAATGTCCCCATTGGGAACCGCTGGTTTAATTGATTGATTGACAAGTGACTGATATGCTCTTGAGCGATGAACATGAAAACTGTTAAAGGGTCAACTGCGCAGTCTCATAGTCTCTCATTGCTTCCTCAGTTACCACTCACGCTTTCCCATTGCAGTTAACCCTAAGAAGTTATTCATCTCTGTAGTCTCGCCCACTTGTTTAATTTGACCTCTTTTGTTTTAAAGGAAGAGACAAATCCTACTCTTTTTTATTCTTGGAAGTTATCATCTAACAGAAAGAGGCCAAATGAAGGGATGGAAAAAAAAGGATTTTAGATGTTCCTTTAAGGAACACCTGAAAGCTTTATTTTTTTAATCCCTCGTTTTTCGCTATCTCTCTAATAGATGATTTGATCATTCTTTTAGACCGTGGTTCTTAAACTGTGTCCGCAGAAAACTAGTTTAGGTTCCCCGAAATAATAAAAACAAATAAATACCCCCTCAAGCAGCTACTTGCCACAGAAGTCTGACAGAAGCCTGTCAGTTTATATGCCATAGTAGAAGGTCTGTGAGGATAGCAGGACCTCAGCAGAAAAACAACACGAACATCCATGCCTTACCCGGGGCTCGAACCCAGGTCCAAGCGTGGCCGAGTGGCCGTCCCGTGGCCGAGTGGTTTAACTCGGCCACGGGACGGCTAAATCCTTGAAAAATTTATAATAATTAGCTGTTTTACGATAATAAAAATAGACTTCTAGTATGAACTTAAAATTATATTTTGTTATTAAAATTCGATATTATGTTAGACTTTGAATTTATTATTAAATTGTTTTTCCCTTTGTTTCTGTGTTTTGTTTACCTTTTTTTTCAAGGAATTTTTTATAGGGGTTCTACATAAAAATATATCTATTGCTTGGGATTCCGTAGTCTGAAAGAGCTTACTAAACACTGTTTTAGACAATAGAATAAAAATATATCTTTTTTTTTCATTCTCCTCTAATTTGCTTGAAATGACATTATGAAATGAATTTATTGAAAATTGCTTTGAAAAATTGCTTTGAAATGACAAATGAAATTATTTTACTGATCCACAATTAGACGCTACATTATAAAGTTTTAATGCATATGCTACGTGTCATTCACGCTTAACTTGGAAGGCTGTAAATTTACTCTAACGAATATAAATAATTATGAATACAGTGTTACTATTTTATAACTGTATTAGAAAAGATATATTGTGATTAAATCTACATCTAAAATTTGGTCTAGATCGGTGGTTCTCAAAGGATGTGCCGGGAAAAAATCGGATGATATCGCAGAAGAAAGGAAATTTTTAAGCAATTTCGTTGTTACTTTCTGCTACTGATTCTTCATTTAATTTTTTTCCTTTTAATCAAAAACTTATCCATATTAAATCTTAACGTTAAAACAAAAATTAACACAAACATGCCCATAAAACATACGATCAAATTCAATACACGTCAGAACTCGAACTGAATAGCCTCTGCAATTGCAAACGACTCCACTGAAATTGCTATTATTGAAGGCAAACTGCGCATGCGTAAATCTCCCATATATTGCCAAGTTAAATTTCTAGTGTGCCGCAGGTATTCACGACAAAAAATAGAGTGGTGTTAGAAAAAAATTTTTGAGAATCGCTGGTCTAAATAATGTGTCCTTTATATATTTGCAGTCGAAATTGGTGAACGATTGACTCTCCATGCATTCTGATTGGTTAAAAGGTATGTATGTAGCCAAAAGTAACCAATTAAAATTGGGCATAAATTATTAAAAATAGCTACATACCAGAGATATTAACTTTCTGATATCTTCCCGAAATCCAATGAACTAAGAGTTGTGAACAGTTCTGGATCTAGAAAAAAAATAAAGATAGGGGATGGAGTGTTGCAAGAGATTTGATCGAGTTTAAGAAAGTAGGGGGGGGGGGGTAATAGACTGGAACTTCATTGCAATATAACAATATAACATTTCCCTCTCTGTTTTAGATTTTTTTTTAAAAATTACTTGATAAATGTATGAAAACTACACCACCTAGATCTCCCGGAATTGGTTCTATGTGATGAACATTTTCAAAATGTGCCCTGCTTTCTATTTTGACTATCAATTACTTTGGTATTTACGTTTTGCTGTTTGTACATGTACATATTGTTAAGGAACATCATAACGACTTGAAACCATATTTCTTTGAATAATATTTCTACTTTATGATTTCATTTTACAAGTAAGTGTTATATTTTTTCCATAGGTTACACCTCTTGAAATGAATTGCATGTACCGATAATTGTACGAGAGGGGATGACTCTCTGGAGAGATTAAGGCAGCTCGAGCAGGAAGTGTACATTTCAGAAGTTTGGTGTCTGACAGATTATCTATTACATCCACTTAAGATATAAATTCCTCTCACTATAAGTCAAACAATTGTAAAATGGGTTTCATTTTTAAACGAAATAAAAGTCTGACCTTAATAATTTGCTTTTCTGTTAACAGTGAAGAACTTATTTCTTCATATAAATGAATTATAGTCCGTTAGTGATATCCAGTTGCTTATTGCAGGAGTCCAATACATCGCATTGAACTTTTGAGAACCACGCACGAGTATATTCGGGCTGTCTGGATTTTTTCCCCCGAAGCGTCATACCCGAGTATACTCGTGCTGTCGGAATTTTCTGAAAACGCCATGCCTTGTTTCCGACCGTCTGCAGATTAACTGTTGGTTTCGTCATGAAATTCTATTATGCAGAAAGATGTTTTTCCATTTGTTAGATCAGGATCTGCTTAATTTTTAAATGAACATTACTTTTTTAAAAGCGAACATTAAAAGAACTTGACCCAAGGATAAAGGTAAAGAAAATCACTTGATGCTCAAAAGGTTAATTGAGGGTCACAATAGATGACCAATTTCGCAATCATATAGGTTTGGAAAAAAAATTAGAATCTTCGATTTTAACATGTAATAAGAATAGACGAAATATTAGAATTTAAAATGTCGTAAATATTTATAATACAATGCTGTAAACCAGTGTCTCGCAAACGTTTTTACTCTGCGGCACACTGAATCTAATTTTTTTTTTCCGCGGCACACTGAATCTATTTTTTTTTCCACGGCACACCTAAAAAAGAATTTTTGATGGTTACGTAAAAAGAGGAAAATTAAAGTTTCGTTAAATGCATTTTATTTAAAATAAATATAATAATAAATATAATTAATCATAACTCGGTGTTTGTTTTAAATATTTGTCCATTCTATGGCTTGAAATAATCAAAAATTAATACCAAAATTTGGAAAAAGCTTGATGAATACTTAAAAGATCCCAGTTCATAAAATCTGAAAGATTTTTATTAAAGCACGTCGATAACACAAGTCAAGTCAAAATGAAATCTTTGGAATATCTAGTGTCAATTTGAAAATCTCTCGCTGCACACTTGGAATCTCTCGCGGCACACAGTTTGCGAGACACTGCTGTAAACTAACCAGAGTGACAGGGATTGAACCAGACATGGCCAGTTCTCGAAGAAGAAGTAAGGAATTTTATCAATCTGTACAAGTCAAAGGTGAATTAAATTAAACTGAAATTTTTCTTCTAAGTATAAAAGTATTGATATAAATAAATTCTAATCTTAAATGCTTGAAAAATGCCTTTTAACCCATATTTTAAGTGCTCTTAACGGAAAAAATAAGTTACATGTTTAGAAAGAGAACAAACGCTATGGAGCCGAGAATCAGTTCTCCTCAAGTAATTGCACAAGAAAATTAAATTTCAGATCTGGTGTCACATTCAAAGTCAAATAGGGATTCGAGTGACGGTATAAAAATAAGAGGAACTAAAGGCGCCGACTTATTTCTAACATTAAATATCATCATTATCATCCTCAAGCAGCCATGGGCTACGGAGGTCCAACCAAACCGCGTAGTTTAATTCTCCAATCATATCTGTCCTGAGCTACATCTGCTGCATCCGGCCACTGCACACCAATTCTAACAAGGTCCTGTTTGACATTGTCTGCCCACCGCATCCTAGGTCTCCCCCTTGTTCTGAGGCCTCTAGGCACACTGTTCATAACCCTATTGTTAATATTAATTTATTTTTGCTGCTAGTAAGGTTGGTAATTTATAAATGAAAGAACTAAAACAGGTGTCAGGACGATATTGATAAATTATTGGCGCTAGGACAAAATTAATTCGAAAATGATGCCATTTTACACTATTTAGAATAGTAGTTTATAAATTTTTTGATATTGGCGTGCAACTATAGAAATTCAATTTCTCATGAAATTTATTTTGTTCATCAAAATTTTATTTCGTAACATATAAGGGATCCCTTTAAATGTATTTTTTAATGTTTACGTTATTATATCCAGGGAGCGATTTTAAAAGAATGCCTACATTATCAATAATCAGGAGATTCCCCAAATTAAATTTCTGCTTTAAGGTTTTTATTATTGTTTATGTTTAATTCAAGGAGACCTTCTTTCCGTTCCTGGAGTGTGCCCTGAGATTTGTAAAATCGCCTTCCCTTAGTTTTTCTAACAATCTTATTGATGCTTAAGTATAAAATACGAGGGCTCTTCAATATGTAACATCAAATATTGGTTAGACTCACATTCCTACGTCTGCATACACGCTCATAATATCAAAGAATAGAAGATTAACCTTTTCTTTCCCCACACCATAAACAGAGAGCAACACACCAATTGTTCAATTCCTCAGCTAAAGAAATCATCGTTCAGCATGTGAGCTTACTGGTTCTCTTCATGTGTTGCCTCGCCATCATGTCAGAAGAGCTTTTATTTTAATGTTCGAACAGGTAGACATCACTAAACATAAAGTCTGAGCTGTATGGATGCGTTGTCACACTGGCTATATGGCATTGTCGTGAACGTACTGTGAGAAAGTCAAGAATATCTTCCATATGGCTTTATCCAATGCTATTCAGAAGCAGTCTGCACTCACTCTTGCCCTAGATATTTATCAAAACTTTAAAAATTGGAAACAAAAATGCGGTAAATTCTTCGGTACAGAACTTAAAATGACAATGGGGCCTAAACAGAACGAAATATTTCGACATCTGTCATTCACAAAGCATTTTTTCTTCGCAACAGTGACGGGCATCTTTGAAACAATTTTCGTTATTTCATAGGCATCCTTTCCACAGTTTTGATTTGCTTGGGAATAAATGCAGCCCATATAGAGGAAGAAATTTCTAAAGAAACGAAAGAATCAATTTTAATCGTTAATTAAAATTAAAAGAATATTTATAATTTGATGTGAACAGCAATCAACAAACACGTTACTCTGCTTAAAAAATGTGTAATATAAGATGTTAAAATGTAATATTGTACACTTCACAAATTTTCTTTTACTTCTTTAGCTTTTTCTCTAAAGTTTCCCAAAAGCGTGAATTTACTCAACTATTTTTGCATTGGTCAATATTCTGTAACAGGTTCCTAATCAAAATAAATAAAAAATATATAATTCGGTGAACGAGAACTCGGAGGAAGACAATTCAGTGGATGCGACAATTTGGAGAATTCTTCCAATTGGTGTTATATCCTTCAAATTGTCGCAACCACCGAATTGTCGTCCTCCGAGTTGTCCTCCACCCAATTGTAATACACTAGGTTTTGCTATCCATCACGAGTTTTTCCGTGACAGTCGGGATTTTACCCTTTGGTCCTGCCTACAACACAGAAAAGGTTCGGGTCGCAAAATGTGTCACATTTTGCATTTTTCGATTTTTGTTTATTAATCAGTAAATCAAAATTACAGTGACAGCTTGTTGAAAGCTGTGCTTCGGTGTTAAGCCCTTTTAGTTCTTGCCAAAAGTGCTGTTTTCAGAGAGGGGGTATATTTTATTTTCTAATAAATTAACAACAAACAAAATTCAAATTTTTTGAAACAGAAATTCAAAAGTGGCTAAAATAGCAATATTTTCTGCACCGATGTTAAATGATGGACTCCTTCAGAAATTGAAAGCTCAAATCTACACATAATATACGTGAATCAGGAAGGTTATCCTTGGTTCTGTGAGCATACTGCTCCTTCTGTCAGCAAGTCAACACGAAACATAACAACAACGAAAAATCACGCTATTTCTTGTTAAATTGTTTATTATCATCCTCTGCAGAGATACTCGGGGAAAGAATCTACAAATTGGTTACTTTAATGAAGACAGAAATAAATTATTTTCGCTCCAGTCGTCGTTTTCAAGTTTCGATCATACTTTACAGAAGTTATCCGAACCTGAAACACACACACATATATGTGTATATTCTTTGGGATTTTCTTAGAGTACAGCGGTTCTCAACCTTTTAATGCTTCATGTACCCCCTGGAAATGTGTATGTAACTGGCGTACCCCTTGTATAGATAGATAAAACTATAGTTATAGTATAACAATAGGAATAAAATATAATGATATATATATACATTAAATTTTGTATTCATAAAATACGTATATCGATAAACACAAAAAATGACATTTTTGCACAGCGTTCCCAACTTAACGACTTTGTTATTAGATATAGCGACTTTTGAGCTCTCACGGCGTAACCCACGTTGAGAACCCCTGTATAGTAGATGGGGTTTAACAATAACTACTAACAAAACAACAAAGCAAAAAAAAATATTACCTTTCAAAATATATGGTATACCATACCAGAAGGCTGAACAAAGCTAATTCGAAAACTTTTACGAAGTTTTCCAGACCACATAAAAAAATATAATTTGAAAGGTCCCGACTTTTTTAACAGCATTCAATAAACGACTCTAATTCTTCGTCTTCATTTGCTCAAGTTTATTTTCCTTCTGGAGAAAAATGATAGAGAATATTAGAACTAAAAGTGAATTTTTTTGTTATCTAGAATTGGATGAAGTTTTTTATTTATTATTTATCTTGAAAATTGTCCCGAATTTTTCGGTCTTCAAACAGGCGAAACAGACTATAATAAGAACTTTAAATGCAATAAAAAATGTTAGATAATTTCAATTTTATTGGAGTACTACTTAATTTAAAATTTGCTAATTTTGCTTTTACGTTGTACGAGGTTTGAGTCGCTGGGTATTGAATTTCTAAAACATATCGTTCAGAAACAGTTTTAATTTTGCTTCCTACATCATTACTAACCAGCTCTTTTGCTACAAATTTACAATAGAATCAATCTCAAATAAGTTTCTCTTACCTGATAGTGCAAGAATTCATATTGGCTTCGGTACAAGCTGTCCTTGAATAAACAGATTGAAGTGATTATTAAACAAAATATTTGTACTTTATACTTCTTATAATTTGAATTCTTATGAAGTTTTTTCTCTTTTCAGATTTTTATCAGATTTCTCTAATATCTAATTGCAGTTGCACTTTTCCCAAGCAGCTGTCATAAATATGTTATCTAAGGTTCAAGGTATACGATAAAGCAACTTCTTTCACGTTGCATTTGGAGAAAGGGTATTGGATTTGTGACATCTGGCGATTTTACTTAGTGTTGCTCAATATTCAAACTATTTAATGTAATAAGTGTAACTTCTTGATGTGAAACAGCAGGATTTGTACAAAAAGTGTAGCTCAGAAACAAAACTACTCATTCCACCTATTTGTCACTTTTCAAGTACACTTTAGCACATGTTTCTAATGTCTCATTTATTATACACTGCCCTACCAAAATATTATGCAGTTTTCACGTTATGCCAAAAAAGATATATTAAAGATCAAAATGAAATCCATTTGAATCTCGATTTTCAACAATACTCGTTCAGTGATTACAATTACCAAAACCGACATAATGAACAATTAATTTCTCTATTTTATAAAAAAAATCATTCGTAATTGTTTAATATTGAAAAAAAATAATCAGTGCGTTAATTTCTAAATTATATATATATTATTAAATGATTTCAAACAATACTTATTAGCTACAATTTAAATTAATTTCTTAGTTAAATTCTTATGACGCCTTACAGTTTTGAAATATTCTAGCTTCCCTAATATTATTTAAAATAGAGATTTAAATAGATTTGATTATTACATTTAATTTATCTTCAGTCACAGTTTTTCAATAAATGGATATTTTAGAAGTTGCAGAGCTTGAAAGCTAGATTCCCATTGTCATAAAGTGAATATTTCCTACTACACCTATCCCTCGATTTACATGGTACTCAGTTCACACAATTTTGGCTTTGCACGGTCAAAAAATGCAACCCGTTTCGATTTACACGGTACTGACTGAGATTTCCTTTCTATGTACGTCTGAGTCAGTACCGTGTAAATCGAAACGGGTTGCATTTTTTGACCGTGCAAAGCCAAAATTGTGTGAACTGAGTACCGTGTAAATCGAGGGATAGGTGTATTTTGGTGGGTCAGTTTATTGCATATATTATCTACAAGACGCACTGAAACAAAAAATGCTTAATGCTGTTGAACCGTAACCATCTAATATATAGCAAAACCCTTCTTAAAGTCATCACGAAAGGGAAAAATTTCAATGGCCAGTAACACCGGGAAGAATTTTTAATGATAATATGCCACCTGTAGCAATAGATCATAGAATAATTATTTTAAGTGAGAGTTCTTGATGGTATTGAAACCTCTCGTAGGAGAGAGCTGACAGTATGAAAACTGACAATAACGTAAATTAGTATCTTGAAAGTGACACCACCTATCACAGCAAACAATAGAATGCAAGATCACTGTAAAAAAAATGCTCCTCAAACAGTTGCTGCCACTGATGCCTGACAGAATTCTATCAGTATAATTAGGCCAAAAAGCAGATCTGTGAGGAAAGCGAGACGTCAAAAGAAAGACCACTTCAGAAAACAAATATCTATATTCTCTCTGAGGATCGAATCCGGATCCAACCGAGCACGCAAACCACATGATCATTTTGGTGAAGAATTGCGTGTTCATTTTGGAATGTAGTCTGGAAACTGAATGGTTTAAAATAATGCCAAGTGACTTATGTACTTGATTTGGGTGTCAGAAAGCATCAACAAATTCAAAGCTTGTGAAAAGGATCAAGAAAATTTGAAATTCCAATATTTCAAAGTATTTTGGACCTTCGACTGTTCTGGCAGAAGAATGTGGGGCGGATGAGGATCTGATCTATATTGATGATACCAATGACGAAAATATAGGAAGGTCAATCACAAATCAGTATTTCCAATCGCAACTATAGCAATGATGCACATAATTTCTTCATAATAACTGATAGTGGCTGGTAAAATTATCTGAATCTGAGAAGCTGTTCCGAACCGAATTTATTTTTAACAGGACATGATTCTGATGATTTGTTTAAAAGACTGGAAACATTAGTGCTTTTCATGATATATTATTAGATAATTCTATTTCTCTTCTTCAAGGTAATGTAAAGAAAAGTGAATCTTTAGAACAGTTTTCAATATTTTTAATATATGATGAAAATATTACGACAAAATGATCCTATAGAAATTATTGCTAACCAAAACACAATCGACATAATATTATGCGTTGATGTTTTAACTCTGATCTTAAATTTGAATGAGAATGATAAATATATGTTGAATTAAACAATATCAATGATTAATCAAAGATAAAACAAAAATTCTTTGCTTAGTCGTAGATGAGACAACTGTAACTTAATTTATTACGTGAATTGTAGAAAATATTCAACTGTTAAATATACCAAAAATATGAACACATTATATAGCATTGTCAATAAGCATATGCATATAAAACATAAAGTCAGGGGTATAGCGAGTTTCATAATAGCCAAACTGCTCCCGATTTAACGTTCTTTGCAATATATTTCCTTTTAAGCAAGATTAGGAGCACTGTCTAAACTATACGTTCTCGACACCGAAAAAAAATTATAAAATTTGCCTTCCCCATGCAGTCAATGATTATGAATTTATGAACTAATGAAATTGCAGAAAGATACATATATTTGACAAAAACTTAACGTAATTATTGTTAAATAATTTCTCCCTATTGGTCTAGTAGTTAGTGTATCTGACTAATAAGACCAGCGGGCATGTCCTGGTGTAAGTGTTAATAGGTTTTATGAGAAAGCAGAGCAAGCAAATAAAGTTTCTAGGTTACTCAGTCGTTTGTGTATTTTTGTAAAAAAATAACGTAAAAATTAATAAATGCGATTTAATATTGATTCGGCATATATAGTGTTAATTATTAATTTGTAATATTTCTAACGTGTTAAAGATATTTTAAAAAGTTTAAAAACGTCCGCAGTTGCTCGTGCTTCCTGTCCATCTTTGCAGCTGAGGCAGGTGCCTCCATCGTCTCATCGTTTGTTACAACGTTGAATATGAGAGCAAGTCAAATGTGATAAAAGATTGTGTTGTTATTTTACTGCTGAGCGGCTATTTGTTGCCTACAATGGGTTAAATGACCAGCTCATCAGGACCTCAAACACTCACAAAAGGCAGGGGACTCACTGGATAAGATCTCTATTAAGAGACATATAATAACCTCCCTTCAAGATCGTCCAGAGTGTTTAATACCCAGAGGATGAGGCTCTGCTGCACATGGACCACGACTTCATGTCACATTCGACATGCGGCAGTCCTTCCAACCCCATCAGTATCGTGATGGTGGTGGTTATGGTGGTGGTGGGGGGGTAGTGTAAATGTATCTTAACGCTGGCCTAGGTGGACGCGAACCTGGAAAATGCAGATTACGTGCCTCGAGCGATAGTGACCAGCCCCCCAATGCGACAATGAACGATAGTATACCACGTTACCGAGTAAAATAATGAGGGATTGTAATTAAACAACATACCGTATTAGTTGAAGAAAAAATATCCTCTAAATCTTTAATGCTCCTCACTATATCCGAGAACTTTTCTGAAGCACAATGCTACACTGTGTACAGGCACGTACCCAGAACTTAGTTTCGGCAGGGGGGGGGGGAGGGTTCTGAGAATAAGACTTGAATAGGGTTTCCCAATTTACAAAAACATTCCACCGAACAGAAAAGTTTACTTACGTAAACAACTGTTTTGGATTTCAAAGCAGGTAGACAAATTTGAGATTTCTTATAATACGACAGGACTTTTGAGAGGGGTCCGGATACTCCAGACCACCGCCCCTATGGGTACCTCCCCGATTGTGGATATAATAAAAAGTGTGCATAAAGTATGAGGATACTGTAATGGGCAGGAGAATCTACGTCAATAAGTGTTCCCTCTATTCATCGTCGAAGGTCAAAGGAAAGAGATTTTTTGCTTTAGGCCATGTGCGTCAGCTAGAATTTAGTGTAGAGGACCATTGTCAGCTATGTGCGTTGTGCTGTCAATCAATCAAAAATCGTTTTAACAATGGAACCCATTGTTAAAACGATTTATGATTTTTTTACGTAAGCGTTTCGCTTTATGTAATCAAAATGGATGTGGATAGAAATTAACTCACCTAGTAGGTTTTTATTGTGTCGATTGAGGGTTCATTAATAACATCATATATTGTTACTACAATACTTATTAAATATTATTATTATTGAACTTACAATTTTTACTATAAACATTATTAAATAGTATTATTAAACTTGCAATTTTTACTATAAATATTTTTAAATAGTCATAATTAATTTGCCCAGTCTGGTTGGACCTCCGTAGTCCATGATACTTGAGGATTTTCTATTTTCTATTCAATTTCTTTATTTTATATTTCAAGTTTAATATTAAACTTACCTATATACAGTAGAATCTCTCTTATCCGGTCTCGGCTCAACCGGCCTCCGCTTTAACCGATCGTTCCAAGAAGCGACGGCAAGTCGCTGTTTGTTTTGTTTATTTGCTTCAGTTCCAAGAAGCGGAAGCAAGTCGTCGCATGTTTTGTTTATAGTACAGTGCATACTATTAATTTTCTTCCATAAGCGAGTTCTTACTCTCGTGGAAAATTCAAAATTTTTTCTCAGATTTCTCCCGAAAAAATGTACGTGAAATTATAAAACATTAATTAAATATAATATTAGATATTTAAATATATATTGGCAAGAATGAAAATATTAGTTTTCCTAAAGAAACGATATAAATAAGAATAAATATATATATTATAAAAAAAGATGTAATGCTTTAAAATTGTGTATATTGGATATGCAAGGTCGTATATATTTCGTTGTAATTCTAATTGTAAGGTAAAAACATGTAAACGTAAATGTAGTGTTACTACAGATTCTGAGAATAAATCTATCTATCTATCTATCTATCTACTATCTTTTTGAATCTATCCTGGACTGAACTGATGGTTTTAATGCATATCTCTTGGACAACTTGATCAAGATTTGCAGACATTCTGATTTTAAATTAAAACAATTGGAATGTGTAACAACAGAAAACCCGGAATGGAAAGTAGGGATTATACCTCTTTCTTCATTTTCCAGGATCTAAATTTAATTCTGTTAAAACTGAGAATATTAACACCATTTTTGCTCCTTGACTTTCAAAAGTTTATCTGTTAATCCCCTTTACTTGTTGGTGAAATTTTTTAGGAAAGTTCTCTAAATGGGTTAATTACATTTTTAATGACGTAAAAAAAGAGCGAGAATAGCTAGGTTTACTGATTCCATATAATTATTTGATCTTTTGGAGTAGAGTCGTTGAGGTCTTTATATATCTTTGCGAACATAATAATTTTGAAACCCTGTTATTAACGATTTAGCTGGCATTTTATTTCACATCCGGATGCAGAAAAATATACTCAACCGAATCAGAAAAATGACAAGATCGTTTACTATGACAAGAATGGTACGATCGCTTGAGCTGGGGAAAAAAATAATCAGTTGCCATGGAAAAAAAGGTGATTTATTTGAGGTGATAAAAGTTTTTATGGGGAGGGGGAGGTAGCAGGTGAAACAAATTGACTTGAAGAGGTGAAAAATAAATTTACTTGAGGCTGCAAAAACAAATACGCTTTGGGCTGAAAATTATTCTCTAAATTACATTTCGCTTCATGGTTTTGATTGCTGCATATAATTATATTGTAATGATTTCCTGTTCTGTGTTGATGTTCGGGAATTAATCAAATAGCTTTCCTTTACTTCATCTTAATATTCTGATTTTTTCCTTAACATTTGAAGCTGAAAAGAATCTGAGTTTCGGCGGAAGTGGGGACCAAATTTCAACCAATATAACGATGATGCAACGAGATCTGTAAAGGCATGGGTGTAATTTATACCTGAATGCCTCCCACTGGCATCGCGCAACTCATCATCAAATCTATTATATTTCAAATATATTTGAAAAATGTCGCCTCAGTCGATAGCGCGCCAGGCTCGTAATCTGCCGTTCCCAGATTCGATTCCCACATGGGAGAGCATTAAGATTTATCTCCGCAAAATTTTCCGCCATGCCTTCCGTCAATGGGCAACACCGACTCTCTTGGGAAGGCCGTTTTTCCGTAGAAAGGGAAGTTAAACCGTGGCGCCTTGTGCAGGAGGGCCATATCCTGTGCACGTTAAAGAATACGCTGGATGGCTATGGCAGGAGGCTAACATTTGGGATAAAACATTTCAACAACTACTAAATGAGAAGCAATGGTGTAGAATGATTTGCCAGAAGAATGTTTACCAAGACTCACTTCATTCACGTTTTGGTAACTTTCTTTGGACAGCCGTACGATATCTCATACAGTTTGGCACTCTTGTAGAACAGTAGTTCCTTACAGTGTGGGAGAAAGTATCCAGCAAAAAGGACTGGTCAATCAGATAATTTCCTAGAGAAAAATCATCTCTCGATAGTAAAACTGATTTCTACATGAACACCCCCTTACCATAACATACAGAAACAGAAAACACAACTGCCAGTCCCGGATCTAGAAAAAACTCGAGGGGTTGGAAGGCCAAGAAACAAAATCGAGACGAAAAAAGGTAAAAAAAAGTGGGGAGGGAGAGGCGATGTAGTATATCATTTTCTCGTCCGTTTTACAGGCCTTAAAAATATTTCTTGGATAATGACTGAAATATAAATAAGCTTAATACCTTTTTTCTTCTTTTACCCTTACTAGCATTCTGAAAGGGGGGGGGATCATGATCCCTTGTCCAATCCTCACTTAGAATCGGTCCTGGCTACGTCTAACTTATATTAAGGTAAACTGCATATTAGAATGAGGAGAAAACTATAGTAGATTCGTGAAGAGCAATAGAGTCAGAGAGTGATACAACTGACTCAGTGGGACTGTGAAAGCCTATTTTTAAATCTTTGGTGATCCATCGAATCCTTTATACAAACCAGAAGTAAGTTTATTTAATTCAGAATGTCACTGCAGTTCTTAACTCAGAGTTTATGAAATGCTATATCTGTCCAGTTCCAGAACATCATTAAATAGTTTTGTGGAAAAAAAGGAGGTTTGCCCATCAGTAGGACTCGAAAGCACATCCCTCCAGTTTCATACCAGAAAGTTCCAACTGCAAAACTAGGACTGGCTCCGTAATTATCCACTAATCTGACTTCATAACTTTCCCTAACTTGTCGTCTATGGCCCCATCTATCATCAGGGAAGTCAACATCTGTTTTTCTGTATTGCTTTGAATAGGATGTAAATAAGAAAGTCACTCACGCCCAGAGTGTTATTTATTAAATAATTAATCAATAGTAACAAAAGTTCTGCGTCAACAGGTAACTCCGTGTATTTACTATTGATGGGTGACATCATTTAATTGTTTAGGATTAATCATTGATAAGCATTTGATAAGCTTATGAAATCTATAAACTGCAGAGCGCAGTTCCCATTAGCGCATGTGCCTAAGTGTAAATCTTTATGTGAATTTATTATTCTTTACGGCTTATCACCCTATGCTTTAACTTACTTCTCTCACATTGACAGTATTTTTAGAATACAATAGTTTACTATTTGTTGCCTAAAATTCCTAACAACAATGGCAAAAATAACTGAGCATACCAAGTACCATTAACCTTTAATTCAATGCCACGATATCTATTACAATTTAACAAATATGCCTATCAAAAACAAAACAAAAAAACTTGTTATTTGAAAACGTGAAAAAATAAAGTTTAGCTTTTTATACATTACAAATAAAACATTTTTTTTTAATTTCTGTACTTATTTTTATTTGTTAACCTTGTACATGGTATAAAACTATGTCTATTTGTGTTTGTAATTATTTCAAAGTATAAAATTTAACTGTTCCATATACTGCTCATATAATGTATAATTTCTTGCAGATAAGCTCTTGGCTTCTCAGGATCGTTATGTTTTATATTATTGCTTTAAAAGTGAATAGATGTTTTTTCCATCTGCAACAAGTAGGAGAGAGAACAATCCTAGAAGTTACTCGTAGCTTTTTACAGGACTTCTCATAGACGGGCATTCCTTACTAAGATCAAAGTCATTGCCTCAAATGGAGCTAAGACAGAACAGAACGTTTTCCCTGCTGGAACAATAACTAGTTCCCTAACTACTATGCTGGTTAAAGTGTAACTTCAGCAAGATTCTTATTATTAAACAGTTAAGTTTTAGACTGTGATAGATAGGTTACGCGAGGCAGCTGCAACCTACTTTTAGCAGCATATTGTGCAGAGAGTGGCTGCGTTAGTTTGGCCACTGTGCCCTTATGCATAAGTATAGGTTAGGGAATAAGGTTATGAATAGTATGCCTAATAGTCTCAGAAAAGGTGGAAGAGACCTAGGATGAGGTGGTCACGAATGTCAAACAGAATCTGGTTAGAATTAGCCACAGTTGCCAAATGCAAAAGCTGTTCCTCAGAACGACATGTTTGTATAACTAAATTACGCAGTCTGATTGGACCTCCGTATCCCATGCTACTTGAGGATTATGTATGTACAGTACTGTGCGAATTAGATGGGACAAGCGAAGGAACGCTAAGTCACTTCCGCTGCAGAGTCTAAATTGCTTCAAGTCTAAACTTGTTCGTAACCTTCTGCTGCAAGTCTAAACTTACGCGTGCAGCTTCCGGGCCACAGACGCTTCACCCCCATTAAAGGAATGATGGACAGCAAAAAGTACATAGGCGTTCTGGAGGCGAAAATGGTCCCAACACTGCAGAAACTGTTTTCTAACGGCGATGGGGTATTTTAACGGAATCTAGCTCCATGCCACAATTCTAAGCTTGCTAAGAGCTTCTTTACCCAGCAACATTTGAAGGTATTGGAGTGACCAGGAAATTCACCCGATCTAAACCCCATTGAAAATTTGTGGGTCATTATTAAAGTGCGCATATCTAAGATGGAATGCACGACGAAAACCAAAATGATAGAAAGTGTCATGAAAGTGTGGCACCACGACCCTGAAGTGAAGAACATGTGTGGAAAGCTAGTGGCATCAATGGTTGAGAGGGTGAAAGAAGTAATTAAAGCTAAGGGGGGTCACATTCACTATTAACTACACTATTAAACAAATAAATATTTTAGTTGTCTTTGTTACTGTATTTTCCTATTGTCCCAACTAATTTGCACAGTAATGTATGTATGTATGTATGTATGTATGTATGTATGTAAATTTAATAATACTATTTAATAATATTTATAGTAAAAATTTTTATTTAAATAATAATAACATTTAAAAAGTATTGTAGTAACAATACATGATGTTATTAATGAACCCTCAATCGACAAAATAAAAACCTACTAGGTGAGGTTTTTTAAGGTAGTAAATTTTTATCCCCATGCAGTTTTGATTACGTAAAACGAACCCTTTGTTAAACCGATTTTTGATTGATTGACAGCACAATCCGCACAGCTGACAGTACTCCTTTTGCTAAATTCTAACTCACGCACATGGGCTAAAGCAAACAGTCCCTTTCCTATGACCTTCGACGATGAATAGAGGGAACCGTGAATGGCTTAGAATTTCCTGTCCGCTACACGATTCCTCATACTTTTCGCATACTATTTATTATAGCCACAATGCAGCATTGCAGTTCAGAATAGCTGTCTGATATAGTGAGGAACAGTGAAGATTCAGGCGATAATTTTTACTTGGACTTATAAGGGTATGTTCTTTAATTATAATCCCTCCTTATTTTACTGGGAATAGTGGTATACTGTTGTTTCATTATCAAACTGGGGGCGGGGGTGGCTCAGTCGGTAGCGAGCCAGGCTCGTAATCTGTAGTTCCCAGGTTCGAGTCCCAGCTGGGTCAGCGTTGAGCTTTATCTCCGCAAAATTCCCCGCCCTGCCCACGGTCAGTAGGGGACACCGATGGGCTTGGAAAGGCCGCCGTCCGTCGGATGGGGACTTTAAGGCGTGACACCGTGTGCGGGAGAGCCATACCCTGTGCACGTTAAAGAACACGCTGGATGCCCTTGACGGGAGACTACCATCTGTCTCCCAATAGCTGTTCCAGTGGGTCCCCTCCCCCAACCTTCTCTGAGCCTTCGGGGTCCATGTGACCTGGCCATTTAGCCCATGGTGTGCAAAAAAGTGCCGCTCAGAGGTAAAACAACCCAAAACAACTCGTACTCTTCGCATACTATTTATTATAGCCACAATGCAGCATTGCAGTTCAGAATAGCTGTCTGATATAGTGAGGAACAGTGAAGATTCAGGCGATAATTTTCACTTGGACTTATAAGGGTATGTTCCTTAATTATAATCCCTCCTTATTTTACTAGGAATAGTGGTATATTGTTGTTTCATTATCAAACTGGGGGCAGGGGTTGGCTCGGTCGGTAGCGCACCAGGCTTGTAATCTCTATTTTCCAGGTTCAATTATATCTAGGCCACCATTGAGATTTATATATGCTAACCAGCAGCCCACCATCGGTAAGAAAGGTGTCCTTGATGGGGTTGGAAGGACTGTTGTCTGTCGGATGGGGCGTGAAGTCCATGTGCTGGAGGAAACATGTGCGAAGGGTCCATGTGCTGGAGAGCCACACTCTGTGTGCGTTAAAGAACACTGGACGGCCTTAACGAGAGGTTACCATCTGTCTCTTAACAGCTGTCCAGTGGGTCCCTTTCCCCATCCTTCTTTGAGCCTTTGGGGCCCTTGTGACATTTAGGCATTAGTATGCAACAAATAACCGTTCAGAGGTAAAACAACCTATTTTCGTATTTGACTGTTCTCTTATTCAACGTTGTAAAAACTGATGAAATGGACTGAGGCACCTACCTCAGGTGGAAGTTGGAAGGGGTGCACGAGCTACAGTTTTTTTAATGAAAAAGTTAATTCGTAAAAATTACGTTTTCAAACTTTCCATCATATCTTTAACACGTTAGAAGTATTACAAATTAATTCCTGATTAAATAATATATACACTGCTCAAAGTGGAAATCGCAACGCCAAGAAGGAATGGAAGTAGAGATATGTAAATCGCAGGAGGCAATTGGCCATCGGAAATAGGCAAACGATCAAAGTTCTGCAGCAAATAGACATGTGACATCCAGGCGAACCGTTGGTAAATACCTGGAGCCACGAGCTCGTATCATAAGCATGATCACAGTGAGGTTGGAGTGCATGCTGCGAAAATGTTCGGAACATGCCTTAGAGATGCCGGCGGAACATGCCTTGGAGATGCCGGCGGAACTCTTATACGCAATCGGAAGTTTCTGAAACAGAGAGAATTGAAGATATTCGAGAGCTCGATTTGAGCCTTTGAGTGAGTGCAACAGTGCGTCTCAAGCAACATCAAGGAGCAGCAACTGACACAAAGGACAGGTATAGACCAGCACAAGAATGAAGATCGCATGCTCTGTAAGAAAGGTCATTCGCGAACCTTTCACCACAGTGACTGTGCAGCAGAGTGATTTGCGGACCACTACGGGTACCGCTGTCTCCATGCAAACAATTAGACAACATTTACATGATGCAGGAATAAGGGCGAGACGTCCAGTCCGCCATCTGCCATTGCAGCATCACCGGTTATACCTACTCCATTTCTGTCGACATCAGACTATGGAATAGAGGCAACATCAGACTATGGAACATCAGACTAGACGAGGCAACATCAGACTATGGAATAGAGGAGAGTGTTGCTTACAGACGAGTCCAGATTCTGTTGGGGCATATCAGACGTCTGTTTATCTGCATGGCTTCAGCGTGGTGCAATGGTATGGGGTGGCATCACAAATGCGGCTGGACAACTCTGATCTTTATTTCTCGTGTACTAACAGCGAGACGTTTCAAAATGACATAATTAATCCTGTGGCACGACCCTTCCTTGCCACCATGCCTAGACTGCCTCTGCAGCAGGATGTCACCCTTCACACTACACGTACAAACAATGGCTAGTCTCCAAGGTGTGGACATTCACCCATGGCCGCCGTACTGCCGGATTGGCGCCCAATGAGCATGTGTGGGACCTTATGAATTACCGCTTTCGCCAGTTCACTCCGTGGGCGAGCCTGGTACAGTTGCATGACCAATTGGATGCTGTCTAAAACGCTCTACCTCGGGACACTATTAATCATCTGATTGAATGAATGCCCTGACGTCTATATGCTTGTATACACACCCGAGATGGGCCTACTACGTACTGATTGAATCTGTAATAAACGCACATACCTTGCCTTTTAATGTTCCTTTTTTTTTTTGAAAATTTGCACATCTATTCTCATAGTTTCCACCCTTTCAGTTTCGAGCGTATACATCACTTCCTTCGCAATGTTGCTATTTCCACTTTGTGCAGTGTATATGCCAAATCAATATAAATCATATTTATTGATTCAATCATTTTCTGACTATTTTAAAAATACACAAACAACGGAGAACCTAGAAACTTTATTTGTTTGTTCTGCTTTCTGAATCAACATATAAGCACTTACACAAGGACATGCCCTCTGGTTTTAGTAATGAGGTAGGCTAACCCCTAGACAAGTAGGGTTGAATTATTTAACAATTATTAATTGTTATGTTACTTTTGCTCCAGTTATACGTACTATTATACAATTTTATAAGTTCATAAATTCATAATCATTGAGTATGGGTAGAACCGAAATTAAACATTTTTTCTCGGGTGCGAGAATATATAATTTAGACAGTGGTCCTAATCTTGATTAAAAGGTAGTATATTGCAAAGAATGCTAAATCAAGAGAAATTTAGCTATTACCCAACTCTCTATACTCCTGATTTTATAATTTACATGCATATGCTTGTTGACAACGCTATAATGTTTTATATTTTTGTTGTTGAACATTTTCTACATTTCACGTAATAAACTAAGTTACAATTGTCTCATCTACGACTAAACAATTTTTTTATGTTTGATAAATCATTAATATTGTATACTTCTACTTATATTTATCATTCTCATCCAAATTTAAGGTTATAGTTAAAACAACAATGCAAAATATTATGTCGATTTGTTTTAGTTAGCAATAATTTCTATAGAGTCAAAATGATCCTATGGAAATTATTTATCTCATATTAAAAATATTGAAAACTGTTCTAAAGATTTACTTTGCTTCGTATTACCTTGAAGAAGGAAATAGAATCATCTGATAATATATTCATAAAAAAACTCATCGAGCTCTTCAGTATTTTAACCAAATTATCAGTATCTTGCCCCTTAAAAATTAATTTCGTTCTGTAGACCAAGCTATCAATAGACCAGTTGTTCAGTGTGACCTGTTGATCTCGTTCAGATAATTTTACCAGCCACCAACAGCCATTATCAAGAACTTCTGTGCATCATTGTCATAGTTACGATTCGAAATATTGATTTGTACCATAGATTTTCGTCACTGCCATCAATATAGATCAGATCATCATCCATTCCATATTCTTCAGTCAGAACAGTCGGACGGCTAACACAATTTTAAACATTCGTATTCCAAATCTTCTTGATCTTCTTCACAAGCTTCGTAAAACTGAATTTGTTGATGCTTTCCGACACTCAAATCACGTATATAAATCTTTTGGCGTTGTTTTCAGCCAATCAGCTTCTAGGTAACATTGCAAAATTAACACATCTATTTCCTCCTGTGATAGGTGGTGTCGCTTTCAAGGTACCAGTTTACGCTATTATTAGGTTATAACTATATAATTATGTTATTATTTTTATGCTCTCGTACGAATGGTTTCGATAATTTAAGAGCTCTGACTTAAAATAATTATTCTATTCTGCACTTTTTATAGGTGGCATATTTTCATTAAAAGTTATTCCTGATGTTATAAAAAAATAAATAAATACCCCCTCAAGCAGCTGCTTGCCACAGAGGTCTGACAGGAGCCTGCCAGTTTATATGCCACAGTAGAAGATCTGAGAGGATGGCAGGACCTCAGCAGAAAAACAACACATACAACCATGCCTTACCTAAGACTCGAACCCAGGTCCCTTAGATCAGTAGCCAAGCGCGCTAACCACTCGACCACGGGATGTTAGGTCACTGAAAGTTTTCCTTTCCTGATATCTTTAAGAAGAGTTTCTCTATATATTTGTTAGTTATGGTTGAACACCGTCAAACAATTTCTGTTTCAGTATATCTTCTAGATGATATGTAATACACTGGTCCACCAAATTATTAGGGTTGGTTGGTTGTTTTACCTCTGAGCGGCACTTTTTTGCACACAATGGGCTAAATGGCAAGTCACAAGGACCTTTGGGCAAGTCACACTCACCTGTGGGAAAAGGCTCAGAGAAGGTTGGGAAAGGGGACCCACTGGAACAGTTGTTGGGAGACAGATGGCGGCCTCCGGTCAAGGCCATACAGCGTGTTCTTTGACGTGCACAGGGTATGGCTCTCCCGCACACGGTGCCACGGCTTAACGTCCCATCCGACGGACGGCAGCCTTCCAAAACCCATCGGTGTCCCCTACTGACCGTGGGCAGGGCGGGGAGTAATAAATTATTGCAGGATTTTAACTTTTTATTAAAGGGAATCTTATTTTGAAAGCTTTATAACTTCTAAAATATGTATTTAATGGAAAATATGACTGAAGTTAAATTGTGTATTATAATCAAATCTATTTAAATTTCTATTTCCAACAATATTTGTTCAGTTATGGAAGCTAGAATATTTTACAGCTGTAAGGCGTCATAATAATTTAACTTAGAATTTAATTAAAATTTAGGTAATGAGTATTGTTTGAAACCATGTAATGAAATAAACATACATTTAAAAAAAAATCACGCAATGATTATTTTAATATTATTAGATAATAAACTAATAAAAATTATTTGATAACAAAATTAGATAATAAATTGTTAAATATTTCAGCTTCAGGAACTCTAAATACTGAACGAATATCGCTGAAAATCTAGATTGAAATAGATTTCATTTTGATCTTTAATATATCTTGTTTGGCATAACATGAAAATTGCATAATATTTTGATAGGGCAGTGTATAATAAGTGAGACAGTAGAAAAATGCGAAAAAATATTCTTGAAAAGTAACAAATGAGTGGATTGAATAGTTTATTACTGAGCTGCGCTTTTGTACAGATCCTGCTGTTTCACAGTCAAGAAGTTGCACTTGTTACTTCAATAGTGTGAATTTTGAGCAATGCTAAGTAAAAACAGCAGATGTCATAAATCCAATACCCGTTCTCCAAATACAACGTGAAAGAAGTTATTTTATCATATCTTGAAACTTAGATAACATATTTATGACAACTGCATGGGAAAAGTGCAACTGCAATTAGATATTAGAGAAATCTGATAAGAATAATATCGGAAAAGAGAAATAATTCCATAACAGTTAATAAATGAGAAGTACAAAAATTAAGGATTTGTTTAATAATCACTTCAATATCTCTTGATTCAGGGACAGCTTGTACCGAAGCCAATGCGAAAATGCTTTATATTGCACTCCTTGCAATATCAGGTAAGAGAAGCGTATTTAAGATTGATTCTAATGTAAATTTGTGCAAAAGAGATGATTAATAATGACGTTGAAAGTAAATTTACAACTCTTGCATAAATATATGTTTTAGAAATTCAATACCCAGCTACTCAAATCTCGTACAAAGTAAAAGAAAATTTAACCAATTTTAAATTAAGCTTTCACAGGTTGAAAGTAGTACCCAGACAGAATAAAATAGCCTAACATATTTATTTTTTATTGCAGTTAAAGTACTCATTGTAGTCAAATTTCGATACTCGTTTAAATCGCGGAAAATAATGTACAAATATTTTAAAAAGTAAGTTTCGTTAATATAGTACGTATCGTTTTAGATAGTTCTTGTTGGGAAGACATACTGGTGGTAACTCCTCCACAAGGCCGTTATTAAAATACCTTCATATTTGTTACTTCATAGTAATACTCTTATTAACATTGACTGAAGTGATAATATACTCGCGTTATGTAAGCTAATGTCTGATACATATTGCTAAAGTATGTCGGTTGTAGGCTGTACTGCAAATGATTGACACTAATATGGTAAATGGCGGAAATTTTTGGACACACTTAAAAAATTGGACACACTAAAATATTTCTCTCTAATAATTAAGGTGATGCAAGACAGTGTAGAGCACATTAATTCACTAAATGCTTATTCAAATTAAATAAAAGGGTAGGATATTTTATGAAAGAAATATCCATGTAAAATGTTATTTTTATTACTTATTCCAATTACGAGTTATAGTTTCTAAATGTCCCTCTTTACTTGTATTATAACTTGAAACTGTTAATGAACAGTTACAATAGTATTTCGTGAAAAACAAAAATATTTTTTCCTTTATAAAACTAGCTAAAACCAAATTGGTGGTAGTGCCCCGTTATCGATTTGACACACCAAACGCTCCCACAGATTTCTGAAACGTCTCCGTTGAGATCCACTGGGGCAGACACAATGCCAAAAGTTTGGTATATAGACAGAACTTTAACCCGTTTAGAATTTCTTGTTATAAAAGTTGTGCAGCTTCAAATTTTTCATTCCATTGAATGATATAACATAAAAACCTCGGAATATTTATGTAACTCTGTGTATATCGAATAATCATGCTTATAACATTTTTATTTTTAATATACAGGGTAGATATAATTAAACTGACAGTACGCAGAGCGATGTATAGAACGATCTATTGGACAGATCACAGCGAAAAGTGGTAGATACCTTAATAAGAGCATAGGGTAGAGAATTTGCGAATGAAAGAAAAATAGTTAGTGTTATTGCCGCCAGGTGGCACGGGTGCGCTAAAATGTCGTAGAACATGTTAACTTTGTCGTGACATTGCTGTCAATCACACGTGAGAGTCACATGAGGCATACCATAAAATGTGATATCTTCCTTGTAATCTCTAGAAAGAACCGTGGATATATGCAACAAGGACCGAGCTTTGCTAGTGAAACTTACCAAAACGGCAGTAATGTTGACGCTGCATTACGCGAATATCGTCGTCTGAAAGATATAAGGAAAGGACTTTTGTCATTAAATGGACTGTAGAATATGATACAGAAATTCGAAGAAACAGGCGAGTTGGGTGTGACTCTGGGTAGAGGCCGGCGGCCTGTTGCGGAAAGCAATGTGGAAGACGTCGCATTTACCATTGCAGAAATCCAGTCGTAATCCGAGCTACCCGTAGTTAGTGCGAGACAGGTATCCCGGCAACTACAACTTCTTTGGTCAACTTTCCGTAAAATTATACGGTCAATCCTGAAATGGTATCCTTATTAAATTTATAGGGTGCAGCAGCTGCAACCACTTACCCTGAACAGCGCACCTACTTCCCTTTGCAATTTCGGCGAGGATGCAGCTCGACTACATGTGGCCTTCGAAAGTCTTATGGACCGATGAGGCGTATTTTCCCCTACATGGAGCAGTGAATACGCACAAGTGCCGAATATGGGGATTTACACATCCGCATGCTGTGCATGATGTGCTCCTATACTCCGACTACGTAACTGTATGGTGCGGGTTTTCCACAAACTTTATAATCGGACCATTTTTCGTTGAAGAGATCACGCCTCAAGGCAGGTGTGTCGATCGCTGAATGGACCACGTTACACAGATCTTCGCGGCGAGATTATTCCGGCTTTGCAAGAAAGATTTTGCTTAGACTCTATAACCAAAATGCTGGATGGAGCGCCATCCCATATTGCACGTACTGCAACGCAATTGTTACGTACCACATTTGGTAAAGACAGAATAATTTCTCGAACGCTTTCCAATGCTTGGCCACCACATTTTCCCGACCTAAACCCATGCGATTTTTGGTTATGGTTATTTGAAAAGCCGAGTTTACCAAGGCAATGTTGAATCGCTTGCTGAACTGAAGGCAAGAATAACACAGCATGTTGCAGCCATTCCTCGAGACATGTTTCTAGCAACTGTGGACCATGCCGTATTACGTTTCCAGCACATTTTGCATACGAATTGCTCATATACTGAGAATCTTGATTTGTAAAATAAAGGTTATGTTTGTTCAAATTGGTATTTTCTTTATTTTAGCGCACTCACGCCAACTGGTGACATTAACACTAACTAATTTTTTTTATTCGCAAATTCTATTCCCCGTGTTCTTATTAAGGTATCCACCACTTTTCGCTGTGATCCTTCTCGATTCTTTTTCGATTCGATCCTTCTCTACATCGTTCTGAGTACTGTCAGTTTAATTATAACTCCCTGTATATTAAAATACTACACCTAGTTTCACAAATATTTGGGGGGGGGCACTATATTATATGTTTTAGGGAGTTTGTCTTCCTCTCTCTCTATTTTTTGAAGAACACCTCCTTTCCTACTCCTAAACATTAGAAGTAGGACAACCAAATTTCGTCTACAGCTTCTTCTCATCGTAAATTAATACACAGTAAGGGATACGATCCCATAACATTAGTCCCTCTTTAAAAGTTTGGGCACAAAACGCCTGCCTAATGATAGCTTTTCCCATCATTAACGTACTATTTCCTTTATAACTTATAATTCTCCATAAGGTAAGCGACGGCAAGCGGCACCAGAGATGTCGAACGCTTGCTGCGATTTAATTTTGACCCACTGCAGCTAGGAACCCGATCCGTAAGCTGTACGCAGAAAGATGCAAGTGGGACCACCACATCAAATTTGGGATCGATCAGTCTAATACTTGGGGAATTACAGGGATCCGAAAACTTCCTCCAGCAATGATGTCACCTTAGATATAACGGGGCGAATGTCAGTCCACACGTTCGGAATACGCCTGGACGCTTGCTACTTTCGGCCAAGGAAGGGGAAAACTGCTAGTACAATATAATTTGGCTAAATTTATGATCCACATTTATTATATTTATACTTATGTACATACATTCAAATAATATTAAGGCTCATCTGTAGATCGAAATCTGAAAACACTTTTTTTTTAAGGTCTCAGTGTTAATGCTGGGTCAATTTGCTCAGATTTTGAAATAGAAAACGTATGCAAAAAGTTTCAACCTGTAGAGCCGCAAAAGCCTGGATTTCCTAAAACGGAAGAGGAGATTGATGCTTTGTGCAGGTGAGTATCATTTTGTAAATATCCCTTTTTGTGTCTTTAATTCTCATCTGTATTTGAAATTAGTGATCTGTAAAAGCATTGGGGCAGATTAAATTAAACCTTATTACAAAAATTTCTCCTTGTAAACAACGAGAAATACTATTTCACTCTTACTTAGTAAACGTTATTCCCTCTTACTTTTCTACTTTTTAAACTAACTGTGTTGGTACTTTTTTTGCTCTATTTCGTCGACGAACCACCAGGTTCAAAGCTTGCCATTCTTGGGCCAGGTGTTACAACGACTTTTGGCCATTTCTAATTTAATTACATGCGTAAAAATAAAAAGGAATTTTTAATTATGTTTTTTAATTATGTTGTTTCTCAAGACTGGCATTCTCTTTGGTGATACCAATCACATCTGTTTGATTTCTACCCTGCTAATCACATATTTCTTGTACATTAATCATTTGCGATGTGTATTGATATGCGTTTTGCATGCGCATTAAATTCTTTTATTTCTTCTGACTGATAATTGTGGAGTTTTTCGAAAACCTAAGATGGGCTAATTTGTCAGTCTCGCTTCTCAATAGCAGCGTCACTTCAATTGAAACTTATTCATTACTTCTCAAGGAACTTCATCAAGTTTAACGAAAGATATATAACAACAATCAGAGGTGATGAGGGAATACTTGACAGACAGAAACTTTCAGTCCTTATCATTCCATTACTATTTGACAAAAAAAAAGGTTTTTATATTGTTTCATAAATTGTTAAAGAATAATAATATATATATAATTTAGGGACCAGAGTTGGAGCCCCGGGTAAGGCATGGATGTATGTGTCTTTTTCTGCTGAGGTCCCCGCCAACTTCACAGACCTTCTATGGCGTATTAAACTTACAGGCTCCTGTCAGACCTCTGTAGCAAACAGCTGCTTAAGGGGATATTTATTTATTTTTTTTCTCTCTATATATAATTTAATAAATAAATAAATAAAAGTAATTTTAATTGCTATTTTTAATATGTGTATAAAATTAGAAAACTTTTTTAAAATTGGTTATTTAGTAGCAAACATTTGTCGCGAAAGACAAGCTCACCATAGTTTTGAAAGTTAAAAATCACTAATTTTAATATTTTTGATTTCTTTACAGTGCCACGCTACCTATGATCGATTGCCTAATCAAAGAATCGGAAAATTGCCCTGACACCTTAAATGGGAAGCTGCTTGACCAGTATCGTGACCAGAAGGAATATTATAGTGATTTATGCAATAAAGGATCAGAATATCATGCTAGTAAGAATCTCGCTGTTACAATATTTAACTTGGAGGGAAAAATAACTGCTTTTCCATATTTCAATAGAAACCAACCACCTCTTGCTGGCAGCTTGGGCCAGCGTTTAGATTTATCTCCGCAAAACTCCCAGCTATTCCCTCATTCAGCAAGGACAACGATTGGCTTGGAAAGGCCACCGTCCGTCGGATGAGACGTTAAGCCATGAATCCATGTGAGAGAAAGCTATACCCTGTGCATGTTCACACTGGATGGCCTTGGCGGGAGCCTATCATTTGTCTTCCAATAGCTGTCTAATGGGTCCCCTCCACCAAATCTTCTCTAAGTCATCGGGTTCCATGTGACGTGACCATTTAGCCCATTCTGTGCAAAAAATGCAGCTCAAAGGTAAAACTACCCAACCCACCCTCTTGCTGATGGTGCATGACCACTGAAATATTTATCAATAAATATATATCCACTGAAACCGGCTATGAAGCACTCAGAACAAAATATGCATGATATGCATCAACATGATGCACAATAAATGTCACATATCAATATTTAATTAATTAACTACCAAAATTCAGAAATTCTCTCTGACAACGTGGACTGTGAGCTTTTTATTACACATGCAAAATGATTTTATTATTGACTTTTAATATCATTGGTGACCGAAAAGTAATTAGAATATCTTTGCTTCTTATTGGTGACCAAAAAGTAATTAGAATATCTTTGCTTCTTATTGGTGACTAAGGAATAATTTAATTCTCTTTGCTTATTATTGATGAATTAGAGATTAAGGAATTCGGAAAATCATCTTTTACTCGACTGTTTACTGGCAAAGGTACAAAATATTCAATGGTAGATAATTCCATAACAGTCCAGGGAAGTCCCACACCAGTGGTGTCAAACACGCAGCCCTCGACATTCTCGACTGCTGCCAGCGCCAACATTTGGCAAATATTTACCATATTATAAAGAAAAAAATTCTTAATTTGAAAATTAAAAATCATAAATTTTCTTTTATCCTTAAATATTTAATTTACATTAGTTATATTATAATATCTATTGTCCATACAATCAAACACGACGTAATATATTTATTTATCTTTATTATGTGTCCCCCCAAAAACCAGCAGTTGATACAGTTTTATGGGTACATACGCGCGTAATTTACTGCGTTTATTAAATCTTACTTGTCAGCATCTTTAAGTATGACGAAAGATTCTAAATAATAATTTTTCTCTCTTTTTTATAGTATCTTTGTGACATCTTTGTGGCCCGGACTATTTCGGCGGGCCTTTGAGTTTATTTCGGTCCCAAGGATCGATTGATGATGAATATCGTATTGAATATTGAAAACCACTAATTGTTGTTTCATTTATGACAAAAATTGCTAAGAATATAATATTAGTTAAGATTCATTGTAATTTGATTTACACATGAATAACGGATACAAAGAAATGTCCTAGGCATAATGTTTTAGCTATGATTTTAATTTTTACCTATAATTACATTCAGGATGGAGATTGATTCACTAAGCTACAATTACACTCTCAAAAGCAACCGTTCTATTCTCTGAGATCCAGGTCCCACTCTAAATTTTGAATCCACTATCTAAACCCAGTTTCACCGCTTATGATGTAATTTTATTTTCTAGGCTACAAATTCATTCTCTAAACTGCAATTTCCCTCTCTAAGCTGCAATTTCAATTGTATAAGTACTGTATGTTGTATGAGAAACCTTCAATAGAACTTCTAAGTTATCTCGTCCTTTGTGTAGGGGAGTACCTAATTCCCTGTTTAATTAATTATAAACTATACGCAGCTCTTGTCTGCAATTTAATTATTGTACACTGTAACACTGTAAGTAATGTTCCTTTCTTAGTAGTTCTTTTCACTGGAATCAAGCATAAGCTACTATACATGTATTGTAAATTATGGTTGATTCCAGTGAAAAGAACTGATACGAAAAGAAGACATGTTGTTATAGTGCACAATAATTAAGTCTACTTTTTATGTTACCATTCCACTCTCTAAAACGAAAATTAGTGTCTTTAAACGAGTTTCACTCTCTGAGATAAAAATTCTAAGTTGTTATTCCATTTTTGATTTCTACGATCCACTCATAGTCAGAAGTAGCATGTACAGAGAGAAAATATAATTATGATGACTCATGTAATATATTTTGTTTAACAAATTTGCTTATTATATTACTGCTCTATGTAGTATTTTCCTCTTAAAATTGATCATATTACTTATTGGGAATCTTTTATTGTACTAAAACAATTCTTAATCGAAAGGGCGAGCAATAAGTACTGCACTCTATTATTAAAAGTATAGTTTTTTGGTTGGTAGGGAAGGACCACTAATGGCTACGATAAAATAAAATATATAAATACTCAAAGCACTATTGCTTCTTTTTAAAAAATCAGTTGATAATTAGGTTCTCACTGTTCTTAAACTGATTAAATATATGTTCTCATTAAAAACGTATTTTCGTATTCAGAATATTTAGAAAATATCAAGTGCCTGGAAAGAACTTTAGAGGATTCTTCTGAATCGTGCATGAATATCATTGGTTCAGATGGTCATGAGTGCGAGTAAGTATTAATGAGAAAATATATATTTTGTTATAGAGTAGAATGTTTTTGAAATCATCCAGATCAGTGAGCTCTTTTATTCTACTGTAAACAGTTCTTAATGAAAGGGCGAGCAATAAAGTACCATACTCTGTTATTAAAAATATTGTTTTGTGGTTGGTAGGTTTGGTGATAATACGGAGGGCTTACAAAGAAGTTCTTGATACGCTTTGTTTGAAAAATTGTCTAAACTTTCGTTACATGTTGAAAACAAAGGTTGTATCATCATTTCTCTCTTCGCTGACGGTGAGTAAAATTTGGTCTGTGAAATCTGTGCATTGTTTCTATGGAGACTGCTAAAGATGGGAAAAGATTTTATATGTTCACAAGAATGCAGCTTGGAGACGTCGTGAAAAAAATTCCTGCTGATTTATCACAAGTATATGGGGATCATGATGTTCACATGGCACTGTTATGCGATGGATGCGCAAATTCAGAGAAGGACGGCAGAGCTTCGAAGATCTCCCTCGTGTTGGAAGACCGAAGGAGGCCATGAATGAGAGAACCATCGCTTCACTTCGTAGACTTATTAAGGAAAACTCACACATCACTGTTCAAGTAATACAGTTATACAGTGTATCAATTGACAGTATGAAAACAATTATTCATCATTATTTAAACTTCCGAAAGATCTGTACGAAATGGATGTCCGACAAACTTACAAAACAGCAAAAAAGGGCTAGAATCGACGTGCAAGGAGATGCTAGCAATATTTGAATCTAGTGACCCCAAACGGTTAACAGGCATTTTCACAGGTGATAAGACATGGTTTTATTACTATACAATTCCCAGAAAGATCAACAACTATGTTTAGATTGCAGAAGATGAACCGTGTCCCAAATCTTCCGATGAAACTTTCACTCAAGGAAGAGGATAGTCACAATTTTTTTTTTTTCAATTTACAAGGGGTGGTAGCCGTGGACACCTTACCTGAAAAAATGACTATAAATGGCAATACTACACTAATATTGTTTTTTTTTTTTCAAAATGGTTCAGAAGATGAAGAATCAGCGTCCAACAACAGGCGTGTCAAGGGTTCTTCTTCATGACAATGACAATGCTCACAATACCGGATAAGTTACGGCCTATCAGGAAAAAATAAAATATCTGCCCCATACTGCATATTTACCCGATTTTGCATAATGCGTTTTTTGATTGTTTCCAAAAATTAAACGGAATTTGAAAGAAGCCTTTTTCAAGGGTGCATTCAATTAAAGTTGGGGAGTATTCCCAATAGGAGTACCACCAAGCGTTCTGGAATTGGCGTAGTCGTTTGCAACTTTTCATAAATGCTGGAAGTGAGTATTTTTAAGGATAGTAAAAGTGTTGTTGAAGTAATGCAATGATACTTTTCGAACGCCCCTATACACTAAAGGAGATTATTAAACTTATTTTCAGCGTCAATGATTCTGCACAACTGTTAAGTGAAAAGATACATATCGGCTCTAGCCAATATGGGAATCTCATTTTGAAATGGAATGAAGTTTTTCCATTTGCCGAGTTTTATACTCTTGAAAAATTTCGATTCGGAGTAGTGGATGATTGGGAAAATGCGAATATCAATATTTTATTAGTACGTATAGAACATAAAAAGTATTTTTATTTTATTCTTTAAAACGCAAAAATGCATCTTTTTGCACACTATTCGAAAAAAGAGAACAGTTGGTGATGTCAACGGAATATATCTAGACACTCTACCACGGAAATTTCAAATTTCTACCGAAACAAATTTGCAGTATTTGTTAAAAGTTTCGCATTTTCCAAATTTATTAGCCTCGAACGATATAAGTTAAAACCACTTAAGGATTTGAAAAATACGAATACAGTATTTCATTAGTATTTATCCAAATAAAGCGAATTTTCCAATTATCTCTGAAAATGTTTTCTTTAAACAGTTGCAATTCCTACCCACAGTAGGAAAAGGATGCAATTATTTGTTGCCAATGAAACCGTTACGGTCTTCCCATTTCTAGCATTAATACATCATCAGCAATATTCATTTAAAATTTTTCGGTGTTAATTTTTTTCACTTTTGAGATTTGCAAATTTAAACTTTTTGAGATTTTGAAAGTGGGTATCATAATAGTTCATTACTACCTATCCAATCCAAAAGGATCTTTTGATTTATCTCTAAAAATAAAAAAAAAGCTGCATGACTACAAATGGACAGACAGATCAAAAAACGAAAACATATCTCGTTTCTTTTTAACAAAAATGAAATATGAAAAAAGGCAAGATTCCGTTATTTATTCGCAACTTGAAAACCACATTTCTAAAGAATGCCATATTTTTAATTAATCAATAAACATATTTTTCTCCAAAATCATTAAAATAAAATATTATTTTGCCAATTTATAATGATAATTTTTTTCCATATTTGCCGCTGAAAGAAAATCTTCTATCAGTCTAAAGAAAAAAATTTCTTTGAAGTGAGCAAATATAAAATATAGCGCTTAAATTAACTTTTATTTAAATGTAATATTTTTACTTCTGATATAAAATTTGAAACTATAATTTCTCTTATTTAGAAATTTCTTCTCTATTGCTGGATGCATTTATTCACAAGTCTATGAAAAATGTGGAAAAAATGCCCCTGAAGTAATTAAAGCTCTAGGAAATGAAAGGACCCGCATGATGAAGAAGAAATGTTTTAAGGACGAATAATTAATTTCTTTTCGTTCTTTCCGGTTCTCTTTTCATTCGACGTTTTTTACAAAATTCAAATTTTTTTTATTATTAAATGAAATAAAATATTGTAGTGCATTTTCTTTGTTATATTTTATCTATTTTTTCATTTAATAAAAATGAAATGACTTCTGCAACTTAAAAAACTGAATAAAATACTGAAACCTGTCTGAGTTTATCACACAGAGTTCAAAGACATACATTTCCGACATATTGTATCGCCAGAAGTTCCATTCCACTCTTACCATTCTATTCTTTACCTTGAAGCTGTTTTTGCTTGGTATGCATTTTTAATATCAGTCTCTCTCCACGGCTTCCGTCTCGTAAGGACTAAGGACTCAGAGAAGTTTGGAGGAGACCCATTGGACATATCCTAACAGAAGTCCAGTGGGTCTCCTCCAAACTTCACTGAGTTCTTACGATCTGGCCATTTCGCCCATTATGTTGAAAAAAGTGCAGCTCCGAGGTTAAACTATTCAAAACTTTATTACAGTAAAACTTTTTTCTTCGGATAAGGGCAGAATGAAAATTGCAAATCCTCCCTAACGATCAAATATTGGAAAACGAAAGATTCGTCTCTCATAACGAGACTGCGGGTGAAAAAGTAAATAGGAGCTGTTTTGTAAAGTACGAATATTTAGTTTACAGAATAGTAATGCCTTCCTTGAAACTTTTTCATGGATGAATTTGATTTTTAACGAACACATTAAAGTTTTTATGACAAATTCATCTATTGTGGTCTCGCTTTCCAAAGGGTGAAAGATTTACTTGGAACTACAAAAGAATTGCAGTGCTTATTGCAGATATATTTTCAGCTAAGACGACTGTTTTCAACAAATATGCTTTTTTTAGAGAATAATTCTTGAGCAAAATGTTTTACCAATTGCGAAGTTGAAGGATTAAGGAGAGTTTACTTTCAGTGTAATTCGCATTTCAACGCTTATTTATGTCAGCTCTAGTGAGGCAGCTGAAAGACAAAATTTTGCGTTTGTTCAATGCAGCGAGTTCCAGGACTTAATATTGAACAAATCACCACCAATGCAAAATCCGTATCAAATTAAAAGAAAACAACAAAGAACTCACAACCAATTTTTGAATCAAATTAAATTTACATGTTGTGAAAATAAATGTCATTACGTTGCCGGCTGGTTACCAGTTGGCGTTTAACAAAGTAGGAGTCGCCCACGGCATGGTAAGGATTAGAGTTAGTTTCTCTGAGAGGTAGGTGTATTCTAGTAAATATTTTTAAATTTATTTACCGCAAAAGCAGAAATGTGTTTATTAATACGTTAAGCCCTAATTACATTATTCATTGTCAGTTATTTACTACTCATGGTACATCCTTTATTGCTGTGTATTCAAAGGTAAATAAAAATTTAGTAGCCCTCCTAAGAAATCCTAAATTAAAAGTCGCCCCGGAGTGGAAATGTTTCGGCACTCCCAGCTCTATTAGATTGTAAATGACGTTTTCGGAGGGGGCAATGTGATATGATTACAACCAGTGGCTAACCCAGCAGGGTTATGTTAAGATACATAAAAAAATAATACAGTAAAAAAAAAATTAGAAAAACACAAAGACAAAAAAATTTTTTTTACACCAAAACGCAAAACATGTATTCATTTTCTTGCTAAAAATCCAACATCTTGCCAGAAAACTGAAAAACAAAACGTATAAATTTCATCATTATCAGACAGAAAGAATTTTTTTTTCTAGTGTCTTTTACAGCTCAAGCCGTCCCGTGGCCGAGTGGTTAGCACGCTTGGCTACTGATCTAAGGAACCTGCGTTCGAGCCCCGGATTAGGCATGGATGTGTGTAACGTTTTTCTGCTGAGGTCCTGCCATCCTCTCAGATCTCCTACTGTGGCATATAAACTGAAAGGCTCCTGTCAGACCTCTGTGGCAAGCAGCTGCTTGAGGGGGTATTTATTTTTTTTACAGCTCATAGTTAAGGAAGTCTTCAGAAGATTGCTACTCATTCATTATAAGAAATCACAGATGAATCGAAAATCAGTGAACAATCAAGAGTAAATGACATTTGAATTTTATAATTTGGGAACATGCAAACCTTCAGGTGTGCTATTCCATTATTAATATTTGTGCAGTAATTTTAAATTTTTTATATTTCTTAACTTTTCCTAAAATATTAACATATTCTACTATCTTTAAAATGTTTTCGAAATAAAATATTTGTTAGAAGTTGAAAAAGGGAACTTTTCGTCTGTGAAAAAGGGTAATCCCGTGGCCGAGTGATTATCGCGCTTGGCTATTGATCAAAGGGACTTGGGTTTGAGCGCCGTGAAAGGCTTGCTTGTTTTTCTGCTGAGTTCCCGTGATCCTCACTTCTACTATGGCGAATAAACTGAGAGGCTCCGCTTTGGCAAGCAGTTGTTTGAGAGGATATTTATTTTTCAGAATAAAAGAAGATCCGAAATAAAAAATGTACTTGGCAATTCAAGATTATGGGGCTCTTCAAAAGGTCTGTTTTTTACAAATCATACCTTTGAGGGTTTGAATATCATGTATACAGGGTGAATCTGAAAAAGTGGACAAAACTTTACGGGGTGGTAGAACGCAGCTATACGAGCAATATTCGTCATAGAATGTATGGGCGGAACGCAAACGGCGAGCCGCTAGGTGGCGTTGGAAATGGTATAAAAGGGTCGGTCCTCGCACCCAACGGCATTTCTACCGTGGATTGCCGAGAGGATGGTTGGTTATAGTAACCACGAAATGGCGGATATGCACTTTGTGTACGGTGCGGTGTACGTTTTTGTGTACTTTGTGGCGGTATGTATCTCCTCTCCTTCTTGTGTTCATTCTTTAAATGTGACAGTGGAAAACTACCTTTTAACTTCTCACCGCTTGCGTTCCGACCATACATTCTATGACGAATATTGCTCGTATAGCTGCGTTCTACCACCCCATAAAGTTTTGCCCACTTTTTCAGATTCACCCTGTATATATATCTTTATGCAGTTCGCGAAAAATCAGAGACTCAATAATCCCTTCTATCATTTTCCCAGTAATCAGAAATTTGTGCTTTAGGAACGGTGCTTTAAATGAGTTAATTACATTTTTAATGACATAAAAGAAGACAGAAAATTACTATGCTGGCTGATTTTTTGGGGTAGAATCAGTTGAAATCATTCAGGAGGAGAGTACCCTTATTAAAGTACACCGGAATCTAACCAACTATCCTAACCCCAGGCAAAGCCTAAAATTTTAAAGGTGGCACGCTATAGTTGGATGGACTTGCTATAATTTCAACTAAAAATAAAAGTGCTATAAATGTAAACGGCTAAGTTCTTCTTATATCTTTGCGAATATAATAATTTTGAAACCCTGTTATTAATGATTTAGCTGGCATTTTATTTCAAATCTGGAAGCAGATAAATATAATCAGCCAGAACCACAAAAATGGTAAGATCGCTTATAATGACCAGAATGGTACGATGGCTTGAACTGGAGAAAAATAAATTACTTGCAATGCGAAAAAATATAGGTAAATTCGCTTTAGGTTATTTTTTATTTATTTATTTATTGTGGTCGTAGTGGTAAGGGGGGAGGAGCAGATAAAGCAAAATTATTTACAGGGGTGAAAAGTAAATTTACTTGAAGGCGGCACAAAACAAATTCGTTTTGGGCAGCAAATTATGTTATGTATTTGGCGCATAATGATAGCCTCTAAATTACATTTCAAGGTTTTGATCGCTGCTCATATTTATAATAGGGTAATTTCCTGTTATTTGTTGATGTCCGGGAATTAGTCAATTAGCTTTTTCTTTAACTCATCGTAACATTCTGATTTTTTTTAACATTTGAAACTGAAAGCTAATCTGAGTTTTGACAGAAGTAAGAGCCAAATTCCAACCGTTAGAACCACGGGTAATGAAATTCTTGAAGGTCGGGGTGCAATTTAGACTAGGGCGCATCCCACTCGTAAGCTCAACTCATCAATTCTATTATATTTTGAAAAATGTCGCCTTGATTCCTACGCTAGTGCCCCTTCTCTTGTTTATTCTGTGGTAGATATGCTTCTGTTGATAACTTTTTTAATGGTGGTATCGATTGAGATTAATTCAGAGATACATTTATTTATTTAACAGAAATAAATTTATGTAGAATTCAGGAGTCATCATTAGTAGAAATTCTACTACAACACTAACAAGTGAATTTGTTTGAGGACAGAATTATGAGTAATTAGTAACGCATGAAAGTACCCAAAATTACCAAGACATGGGAACGAGTGCTTTCGCATCCTTTGCGCCATTATAGTTACGTCCCTGTTCCAGAAAACGTATCAGCTGCTTTCCTATTCAGCTACCGCGGACAAATTCAAATCCAGTTAATGAGAATATGCACATGTTGATTCCTTGAACACCGAAAAACGAAAACAACAACACAAATTTCACGCCACCGTTCACTTGAATTACTACTGTAAATATCAAAAATGCATTTTAATAATGCGATGGTAATTTTTTTCATTCATATTCAGTATAATAATTTTATAATACAGAAAGGAAATAGTTAACAAATTCATGAAGAATAAAGCTTTATTTCACTTCAGTATCCAGCACATTTTCTTACAGTGCGAAATCTAGAATGACAAAGGAACAGGAAAAGAACTAAATACATCGAGGTCCTGGATGTCGTCCTTAAAGCATGTCTTCTTCAAGACGTTGACAGCCAGTTCCGTTATCAGTTCCGTTACTTCGTAGGCATCGTATCCACACTTCTGATTGGCTTGTGTGTAAATGCACCCAATTAAGAAGAATAATGTTCTAAAGAAAAGAAATAGTTTGTTTTAGTTTTCGGTAAAAAAATTCAAACACTAATCAAAATTTCAGATAAAAAGGAAGGAAATTTACATAAAAAATAAATAACTTGAGATTATTTTTTAAAAATGTTTTATTTAAATGTTATTTACTCCCATATTTTATCTACTTTAAAAATTGACGACAGTGTGGTATTATAAGGCCTGAATATGGCTAATTTAGATTTTTATTGAGATAAACGAATATTTTATTATGGGCTGAAATGAATTAAAAAAAAAAGTTTACTTTTCAGTCCTAAGATTTGAATTTTCAAATTGTATACTTTTCAAAATGTTTCAATTTCCTTATAACGAGAAATGTTTGGACGCTTTAGAGCAGACGTGAAGAATGTGCAGCCAGCTGACTAAACAGTCCTAAAGCAGTTTTCTTATTTAGTGTAAAATGACCTGATATAAAATGATAGTTTCCTAGATATAAAAATCAATATCTTTTATTTATAAAATAAAAAAATAAATACCCCCTCAAGCAGCTGCTTGCCACAGAGGTCTGACAGGAGCCTGTCAGTTTATATGCCACAGTAGAAGATCTGAGAGGATGGCAGTACCTCAGCAGAAAACAACACGAACATCCATGCTTTACACGGGGCTCGAACCCAGGTCCCTTAGATCAGTAGCCAAGCGCGCTAACCACTCGGCCACGGGACGGCATCTTTTATTTACTACTGCAAAAGTACATAACAAAATAATACGTGATTTAAAAACTATTAAACACGACCAAAAAAATATTTTTTCTTAAATCTAAATATTTTAACTTTTTTGTACCTTGCAATTTCGAGGAAAAGGGTTGTCCACAAGAATCAGCTCCCTCTGACAGGGGTGTACCCTGGGGGAGGGGGGCCAGGGTGTCTGGAATCCTCCCCCTCGAAAATCCGATAGTCTTATACGAAATCTCAAATTTGTCTACTTGCTTTGAAATCCAAAACAGTTATCTTAGTATAATTTTATTTTACCATGTAGTATATGTCCGATACTAAAAATAGATTCAGAAAACAACTATGAAATCTTTTTCCATATAGAATATCATTTTCACCTTTCCTGTCAGATGGAATATTTTAGAAATTAGGAAACCTTATCGAAGTCTTATTCTCAGACAACCTCCTATCAGAAACTAAAATTTCGTGATCTAAATTCCCCGTCGAATATATTTTAGAACCCTCGCGAAACTAAATTCTCGGACCCACCCTGAAAATAAATTCTACTGCCTAATTCTAAAGTATTAATTTGGCTATTGAATTCTCTTTATTAATTGCAAAATTAACATTCTTTAAAAAGAGGCAAAATACTCTTCGCGATGGATGCGCCAATTGAAAAGGACATGGAAGATTGATATTAGAAACGGCATTTATATTACTATTATTTTTCTATTGCCTATATCAAAACTACTTTAATAACCATTATGATATTTCAATATAATCAGTTTCATATTGCTACTTGGATTTTATACTAGGTTTTAACATTTCTTTCTATTAAATTTACATAAAAGTTCGAATTCAATTCTCTTTATTTAATTGTTGATATGCACTTAAAAGATAGAAAATAATAGCAAATGTATGCTTTGGAATCATATATGTAGCAAAGGGAAGTTTCTACACTCTGCCCGGAAATTCTAAAACGCTAAAGCAGCTTAGAAGTTGAAGATTATTGTATTTAGTCGTTTTCAAGAAATTTATTGTGATAGTGCATGCAGTTATCAGGTATGTACTTTACCAACAGTAAACATATTTGAACCTATATCATAACTTTCTTCCATAGCCTCTTTTTAACGTTCTTTCTGCTTTTGTATACCTTTTTTAAATTTCTGAATTCGTTTGAGGAACAAAATAATACAGATAGTAGTCTGGGATTGAATTTATTCACACTAAATTGCTATTATTATCTAATGCAATTAAAGATGTCACAGTTATTTTAAACCATTTTTGAGTCTACAGAGTTACCATAACTTGAATACAAAACTCATGTTTGAATATTCCATTTTCCCGAAGGTGCTCGTGTTGCCATCTATCTGTTACGACAGATGAACGTGCTACAGGAATTTATGATAAACGCGTCATGAACGCTCGTGTATGCTTCTGCTTGAGAATTATTTAACCAACGAATTGGAATACAGAACCGATCTGAAAAATAGAAAAGATTGAATTATTATGTTGGAGTTGTGAATATCCGAATGGAGGCTTAATTAGTTTCAGTATGTACATGATGGGTGTATATAAGGGAAGAAGTATTTTTATATGGTGAGTGCGTGAAAGTTTGATTAGTTTATTAGTGTGGATCATGCTGGTAAAGGAAAAGAAGAATTCGTCGTCTCGTGCGTGGTGATCAACGTCTGAAAAGAATTGGTTACAAGAAACCTGTACACTTAACCGCAGTTTTGGAGCACTTGAGGATTAAAACCTAAGAAGAAAGTCATTTTGTGTATAGTTATTTAGTTATCTAGGAATTGGTAAGGTTATTCTCGAGATATTGCAAGTATTCAAATATATGATTCTCGTTAGATTAAAAATTTGTTCACATATAAAATAAACATTGGTATCTTTAGTTTATGTACATGTTTTTATCCATACTTTTGTATTAAATCATATTATTTTAGATTTATCGTTACTAGTTGTTATTTTTGAACTCAAGCTAAGTTTTCATCTGTTGAATTCATATCATATCAATCGTATATGAAGCCCATCGTGAGCACTTACTTCTTGTAAAAAAGAAACATTAAAATCAAGCATTATTATTCAGAAAGTCAATAATAGTAAATAACTGTAGAATGACTGTTGACTTAAAAGATGTTATTTTAGAACTTGGATAAGACGTAGGACAAGAAAAATATTTAGGGTATAATAAAATTGAAACTTTAGAAAAAGATAAAGGAAAAAAATCTAATGTAAGAGTTAGAATGAATGAGACCCCAATGATTTAAGCTAAATATAAGATGACAAAGTCAACTGAACAAGTCACTGAATCAACATCATGTGCTTAAGTTGGGTTGGGTTGTTTTACCTCTGAGCGGCACTTTTTTGCACACCATGGGCTAAATGGCCAGGTCACATGGACCCCGAAGGCTCAGAGAAGGTTGGGGGAGGGGACCCACTGGAACAGCTGTTGGGAGACAGATGGTAGCCTCCCGTCAAGGCCATCCAGCGTGTTCTTTAACGTACACAGGGTATGGCTCTCCCATATACGGGGCCACGGCTTAACGTCCCATCCGACGGACGGCGGCCTTTCCAAGCCCATCGGTGTCCCCTACTGACCGTGGGCAGGGTGGGGAATTTTGCGGAGATAAATCTCAACGCTGACCCAGCTGGGACTCGAACCTGGGAACTACAGATTACGAGCCTGGCGCGCTACCGACTGAGCCACCCCCGCCCCCATGTGCTTAAGACTTCAGCAATTTCAACTACTCGAATCTACTAATCACTGTTCTGTGAATATAAAAATATGGCTTAAATAACAAAGTTTCTAATGGGTAATCGATACTCACTTGCAATTAAGGCCACGAGCAATGAGAAAAAAACAGGGTTCATAAAGTGTTGCGTTGTTTTCTTTCAAACATTTTATATTATCCAAATATTCTGAAAATAAAAATCCATTTTTAAATGAAGAACACACATATATATATATGAAATTGAAAATAAATCTTTAAAAAGTTCTTTACGTAATTACAGATATTAAAATAACTGTTTCAAATGCATATATTATTAGGAGGCATTGCAGGAAGTTGATTGTGACGCTGTTATTTATTTATGCAAACGTTTAATCTAAATTTACAATCGATATGCAAAGGAAATTACACCTTTTCATGTTGAGAACTGATTCGAATTTATTCGAATTTCGTTCAAGATTTGGTTATGCAAAAATACAAGAAGTTGGAGTCACATCACCTTGCACTTTCTTTCACTCATTGGTCAATAACAAAAAGATGCTGATGATTAGTTATCATCTAGCTTAAAAGTATGCAATGCGAAATTTCTTGGGATGAAAAACTTTAATGGCTAAAAACGAAACGACTGACCCTATGAAAACAAGTTATTCAGTCAATTTGCTAATTTCATTCGCAAATATATATTACTATTAGATAACTTTTAATTATCGTATTTCCATTTAACAAATTTTTCAACACTATTATATGTTATAGGTCATGCATACTATCGTATATTTTCCTATATTTCGATTAAACTTAGAAACAGTCACACAAATTACATCGCCCAAAGTAATCTCAGTATTTATGATATTCCTACGCAAACTAGAGAATAAACTATTTACACATTTATAGGTCTTACGTAACTTAGTTCAAGCTATATAGAAAAAATCGCCACAATTAAGCAATCCATGTTCCCAAGCAGGCCCGGATCTAGAAAAAAATCGAGATGGGGGAGGACAAAAACACAATCGAGCCAGGTAAAATGTAGGGGGGGGGCGAGAGACTGGATTTCCAATGCATTATAATATTCCCCCTCCATTTTACAGGTCATTTAAAAATTCTTGAAAAATGTATGATATTTAAATACGTTTAATAATTTTTTTGCTTCTATTACCGATTTCAGGATTTACCAAATTATTGGCGGTCTCAAACACTGTTGAAAATTATGCTGCTGCGCCGAAAAAAAAGAGTGTCGCTTTTCAGAGCTGAGTTTCGTTCAGGTCTTTAACAAAACCAGGTTTTCTTACGAGTAACATAATGAATGAAACCAGGTATTTTTAGGAGTCACGTAATGAACGGAACTAGGTTTTATTAGGAGTCACATAATGAATGAAACTTTATTTTTTTGGAGAATGTGATGAACGGAACCAAGAGTTCTTATGAATCACATAATGAACGAAACCAGGTTTCCTTAGGAATCACATGATGAATGAAACCAGGCTTAATTGTCACATAATGAAATATTCGGAGGATTCTGAAGGACGGAAAGATCAATGTTAAAAAATTTAACTTCGGTGTTTTTCCAAGGTGCTATGAGATACTAAGAGATTTCGATAATTCGAAAAACTGTGAGAACTTTCGGAATCGATTTTTAAAATAAAAATTTGGAACTCTTAGAAGAAAAGAAACCCGTCCTGGTTTTGTTATTTGATTACATCATCAGAAAATCACTGAAAGGGAAAGACGGGCCTTAACATGATGTAGAGATTTGAATTACTCTTTCTTCACTTACAATGTGCAATTCAAAATTTTAGTTTGTATATCTTAATCAACGAAAACGTGAAAAATTCCCAATATCGATATTGGGAATATTTAATGTTAATTTAAGTATTTGAAATTCTTATAGTAACGTTTTATATCCATACTTTAAATAACCTTCAGAGCTTATGATCTTTATAGTTTCAGCTCCGATGAAATACATAAAATAAAGTTTTTTTTTTACAGTTGTGACAATGCAGATGTTTTTTAAAATGATATTTTTTAGTAAAGAAGGATAATTATTGGTCTTTGCAGCTGAGTTCCAATTAATTAGTTTCTGACGCAAACAAAATAATAATGAGGTTCTTACTTGTTTGATAGTCTGATCCTTTGGTGCAGATAAGTTTTGAAATCCTTCTAGACTCGCTGTAAATCATCACTATCACATCATTGAAAGTTTCGGGGCATCTCTCACTTTCTTTAACCATGCAGTCCATTATAGGTAACCAGACACTGCAAGAATTATAAAAAGTAACTAAAAATGTAGCATAAATTGCCAAACTTTCCCAAAAGTGTAGAGTGTTAATCAACACGAAATAAACCTTAGAGTAAAATTTGTTTAGAATTTTTTTATAACTCATTTATACGAATAAATCATCAATATAATTTAGTTAATGTATTTTATATATTACTACTAAACGTAATAATGTCCAAAAATTCAATGGTTTATGATTGGGTTTTTTAATGACCTAAGACAGGAACTTGCTACCTACAAGTCGCAGGCAAAATCCTGTCAACGGATTGAACAGTTATCATTATTTTCGAGTGGTTTAGAACTGGAATTTATTTTAAAGCAGTTTACATTTGTTCTTGAAAAACAAATATTTTTAAAACCTCTTAATTCGGTCTGAGCAAATTAATGCGTAACTGAAATTTGGACTATTCCAGCGACAATAGTTTTGCATGCATAAATATTCTTTTCAACGCGAAACGGATAACACAGAAAAATAAATTAACCCCAAAATTTTTTATTGTCCGACTAATAAAATTATATTTAAACTTTCTAGCATAATAACAAATTTATAGGTTTGGTTGTTTTACCTCTGAGCGGCAATTTTTTGCACACCATGGGCTAAATGGCCAGGTCACAAGGACCCCGAAGGCTCAGAGAAGGTAGGGGGAGGGGACCCACTGGAACAACTGTTGGGAAACAGATGGTAGCCTCCCGTCAAGGCCATCCAGCGTGTTCTTTAACGTGCACAGGGTATGGCTCTCCCGCACACGGGGCCACTGCTTAACGTCCCATACGACGGACGGCGGCCTTTCCAAGCCCATCGGTGTCCCCTACTGACCGTGGGCAGGGCGGGGAATTTTGCGGAGATAAATCTTAACGCTGACCCAGCTGGGACTCGAACCTGGGAAGTACAGATTACGAGCCTGGCGCGCTACCGACTGAGCCACCCCCGCCCCTACAAATTTATAGAGGATCGACAGATTTAATCCGAACAAGTGTTTGATAACTTTTGAACAGCTTCCAATTTCTTCTAATTCAGTCCCCTCCCAAATTTAGTGAAGAGTCAATAGCAAAAAAAAATATCTATATTCCTGAAGAGCCGCAAGAAAAACGTCTATTTAAAATAGAAAACATATATTTCTAACAAAGAATTTCTAAGGAATCAAGAAAATATATTGATTAAAAAACAAAAATATACATTTTTAATGAGTACTTTGAATTCACAAAATCGTTTAGTTATGAAGCTAAAAATGTTTGATAAAAAAAAATGGAAGAAATAAGCCAGATTCAGACGTACCGGTGGCTTAATTGTTAGCCTTTGGCTACTGATCAATGGAACCTGGGTTCGAACCCCGGGTAAGTCATGAAAGTTAGTGTTATCTTTCTGCTGAGATCTCCCCTTCCTTACACATCTTCTCTGTGGCATGTTAAACACATAGACTCTTGTCAGACCTCTCTGACAGCCAGCTGTTTGAGGGACAATATATTAAGTCAGATTCACTATATTGATTATTTGTTTCATGAGCAGAAAATTCTGCAGTGAGCCACGGTTGGACGGGTTGGGTTGTTTTACCTCTGAGCTGCACTTTTTTGCACACCATGGGCTAAATGGCCAGGTCACGTGAACCCCGAAGGCTCAGAGAAGGTTGGGGGAGGGGACCCACTGGAACAGCTGTTGGGAGACAGATGGTAGCCTCCCGTCAAGGCCATCCAGCGTGTTCTTTAACGTGCACAGGGTATGGCTCTCCCGCACACGGGCCAACGGATTAACGTCCATCCTACGGACGGCGGCCTTTCCAAGCCCATCGGTGTCCCCTACTGACCGTGGGCAGGGCGGGGAATTTTGCGGAGATAAATCTCAACGCTGACCCAGCTGGGACTCGAACCTGAGAACTACAGATTACGAGCCTGGCGCGCTACCGACTGAACAACCCCCCGCCCCCGGTTGGACGGGCCTGGTCTAATTAGTTGTTGACAGAGACTGCAAACTATTGTGTTTAGACACCTGGGCCGCAGATTAAGCATTGTATTTGGTGATTATGACGGTAGTTTTCAGCTCTTCATTCAAATTGTCCACATTATTTAGTCCTTTGATCGGTAATGAAACTCGTAATGAAGGCTCAATGGACTCAGACCCCAGAATTTGAATCAATAAAGAAATGTCTCATTGAATCTTTGTCTTGATCTTCTCTCTCAAAATAGGGCATTGGCAGTGAAAGCTTTAAGAGCCAACAACGCAACTTATTTATCATTTATACTGTTAACACGAAATATTTACACTGGTCCCCTGACTTTCATGTTAGCTGTTTTGCACTGTGCTTTTAATCGTGTGTTCCTAAGGTTACCGCAACTTGTATAGTGGGAATTCATGTCCTAGGCATTTGGTTAAACCAAAGCTTCTCCAGCAGCTCGTTGAGTTTTAAAACCAGACAACAAAGGTCATGATTTACTACAAGAATATGAAAGAAATCAAAATTTTACCTGAATAATGTGATTTTAACAAATTATGGAATAGCTTTTGCAACTGGATATTTGAAAAAGAATATCATAGACAACAACAGTAAAATTACACTCACTTGCACATCGCATCAAGTTCCTCTTCTGTTACAGGGATTATTGGATTTTGTATCAGTGGATTAGGATCGAGCAAATGGCATTTCTTCTGTATTTCAGGATAGGTGCAGTTTGGAGCAGCATTAACTGCCAGACCTTAAGAAAGTTATTATCAAAATATAAAATACTGCAATTTTAATTCTGAATATACGGACATGAAAAATAACACTATATGAATAAATTATGCAAGACGCACATATTGAATTTCGATAGTTATGTGTGGGTTTAATCAGATTTAATAAATCAATAAATAAATAAATACGAATAACTTGAAAGAACACAATACTAAAGCTTGTGATGATCTGCTTGAGGCAGTTGTAGTTATATCCTTTGGACCATGGTAAAAGAAAAAGATGTTTTGAAACATCTTAGAATACGGATACAATAGAGCTGAGGTAGAAGTTCCTTATTTCAGATACCATTAACTGGAGTCATATTACCTATATTGAACATATTACAGATAATTATCAATGCTCTAATCCACTTTAATAATATTGTTACGACAGAAGGAATCTGGCAACCGAAAGCAGAAAGTTTCAGCCAACGAATAAGAACGTTGGGAGAATTTGGAGAAGAAGAGTGGAGCGTTAACGGTCGTTTTGTATTGTAACGGTCATTGTGTATTGTAACGGTGGGAGAGTTCGAGAAAATGGACGGTGAGCTGTTCTGAGACAGTGCGCGTAAGTATCAAGAAGTAACTTGATGTGTTGTGTATACGCGGAAGGATAAAAGTGGGATCTTTTATCGTTAAGTATCAAGAAGTAACTTGATGTGTTGTATATACGCGGAAGTATAAAAGTGGGAACTTTTATGGCTAACTTCGAATGTCTACACGGACTGTCTTTTTGTTCGGCTGGTGTGTGAAAAGTTATTAGCACAGGACGAGAATTGGTTTACGAGTGAAGATCTTCGGGTGACCTGGTAAATCAAGTAAAAGGTAGTATTTAGTAAAATACACAGAGCTGATATTGTGTGCTCTACGCAGGAAGATTGGTGACTTGTGCATGTTAATAGTTGATTTGTTAATAAGATACTTCATCCATATTTCCTTTGTAACAATTTACCTTGTATTGAATTTGGTTTTGAAATATAGCTTTTAATACTCACGCTCAGTGGCTATCCATTTTTGTAATCCGCAACATTTGGTGTCAGAAGTGGGATAATTTATTGAATGCCGTTAACTAGAAGTATGGATGAATTAGTAAAGTTGATATATAGCTTCAAAGCCGATATGACTACGCTGATGACTGATTTGAAAGCCGAAATGACCGCACGAAATAATGAGTTGAGGACTGAGATAGTTTCTCAAAAAGATGATTTGAAAGCCCAAATGGCCGCACAAAATAATGAGTTGAGAAATAAAAGAGGTGACCTGGCCGCACAAAATACTGAGATGAGAGCTGAAGTGGCTTCTCAAGTTGGTAAGATTATTGATCAGTTCAAGGATAATAAAACCGAACTCAATAGACAATGCAATAGTTTAAATGTTGAATTTGTCAGTGAAAAAGATGATCTTGATAGTGTTAAGTTAGATTGTAAACATGGAAAAGAAAAAGAGAAAGGCAACGCATATAAAAATGTGGATCTGCTACTGAAAATCAAGAATCGTAGAGATAGCGCAGATAATGCCTTTGACCACGCAACTACTGGTGATGCATGGCAGAGTGTCTATGTCGCTGGTGACATGTTTAGGAACTGTGAAGAACAATCACACAGATCAGAGAGCTGTGAGACTATACAGTACGCTTTGCACTTCAAAATACCTAGGTATACAAGTCTGGCACGATCTGAAGAGAGATCCACACGAAAGGTATTCTATTCCTCGCTCTCAGCAAAATGCGTCATGGACAATTATCGCAAAGGCAGAGTAACGAGTGGTAATGAAGGGGAACGAAACAGAGTTTACGTTTCGCAGAGTGGTCCGAGTAAAGAAGAGGCGTCCATTCATCATAGATACAAAGTGCCATTCGACTTTACCGCGGAAGTCGGAGAGATTTTTCTGAAGCATATAGCCACACTTGAATCGTTTATAGAAAGTGGGGAATTAAGGAAGAGGAATTCCGAAGGATGGCTTAGAAGCATAACAGGTGATGCTAGTAAAAGAGCTTCAGGCAGAGACAGTACTTCAAAGACTAACTTTCTGGATGAAACTAAGCCTCAGAGTTACGATCAGAGAGAAGTAAAGCCCTCAGACAATCTCAACGAAACCATGCTGAATTTCTTTTCTGAACAGTCAATGTGCAGATTTGGACATTATAACCATTTAGATTATAAGGATATAGAAAAGTTTTATCACGACTACAAGAGCTCTAAAGTGGACAATATCATGTTACAGAACTCGTCGCTGATCTCCAGAATGAACAATTTGGCAATCATGACTGATATTTCCCTGGTTAATTACAATGAGAGCTCCAAGAAGGTGAATTCGGAAGAAACAGCAACTGTGACCTCCTCGGGTCATGTGTTTTGCTGGAGACCCGAGTGGCGCCATCGGATGGTGGATAAACACAGCACAAGAGGTGTCAGCGACAAAGTGAGTCTTGTCTTGGCTCCTGCACTTGCTGCTTTAGGTCTCAAGGTCCCTATGATCTCCGGTCGTGCTCTCCAATTGAAGGGATATACTCTGGACAAATTGGAATCCATCCCTGGCTTCACAGTCGACTGCACTAAAGATAAAATCGAGCAGATGATGGAAGACGTCGGATGCTGCATCGTAGGACAGACAGAGGAGCTGGTGCCAACAGATAAGGAGATTTACCGCTGCAAGGATCTGACGGCTACCGTAGATAGCGTTCCTCTAAGGAGATGCTCAATTGTGTCCAAAAAGCTGGCTGAAGGAGTGTGTGCTTTGGTTTATGATGTTGAATTCGGAAAAGGAGCTATTGATCTCATCAGTACAGAAGATGTTGCTGTTGATTTAGTTAAGAAAGTGGTTGCAGCATCACAAGCTCGTGGAATGAAGAGTTTGAGTTGTTCAGCTGTTATCAGCAACATGGATTCACCTCTTGAAAACTCTGTTGACAACTCTCTGGAAGTGATGGAAGCTGTTCAGTGTTTCCTTGGTAACGGATCCTTGGAACTGCAAGAGCTCGTCGAAGAGTTAGGAGAACTTCTGCGTTTTGTGAACATTGTGGATAATAGGGTAGATGAAGCATCACGTGTCCGTAAGGTTCTGCATAACGGCAATGCTTTGAACAAGTTTCGTAACATGTTAATAGAACAAGGAGTATCTGAAGATGTTGCAAGCTGGCTATGTGAAGGTAAAACAGAAAAAATATTGCTAGCAGCCCGACACATCACTGATTTCACTTATACAGGAGAAACAGGTAAGGTTGTCGGATTAGAAGCTGCAGTTCTAGCAAGAGTATGGAAGGAGGAGATGGACCGAAGCGCTAAAAAGAATTATGGAGCTGATGTTATATTTGTGAAGCACCTTGGGGATCAAATTGAATCAGGTGAAATATGGCTGAAGGTTCATCACGACAGTTCTGAATTAAGTGAAAGTCAACTGACAAAAGGGTCAGATTGCAGGATGAAAATTCTCCCTAGATTTTATGTCACTAATGACTTTCATTCCTTGTTACTGTTGATAGAAGTAAAAATCCAAAGAAGAAAACTTTCGACAAAGAAGAAAACTTTTTACAGGTTTTGCACGAAAACTCTTAGTCGATTCTTCTCCCTGCAGAGACATAAACGTGTTCACAAGGGCTATAGGCCTTACACGTATTATGTTTGTGGACGAGGCTTCAGTCAGAAAAGAAATCTACGTCATAATGAGATTCGCTTTCATTTTGCCACAGACGTGGTATATCGCATTCGTCGACGTCCAGCTACAAAGTGCAAGGTGGTTCACGTGGATCGTTTGGTCCCGTTTCATCGAAGAACTGAAGAAACTTTGGAATCCAGAATTGTTCGGGACGAACAAGACCTAGGAAGGGGGCAGTGTTACGACAGAAGGAATCTGGCAACCGAAAGCAGAAAGTTTCAGCCAACGAATAAGAACGTTGGGAGAATTTGGAGAAGAAGAGTGGAGCGTTAACGGTCGTTTTGTATTGTAACGGTCATTGTGTATTGTAACGGTGGGAGAGTTCGAGAAAATGGACGGTGAGCTGTTCTGAGACAGTGCGCGTAAGTATCAAGAAGTAACTTGATGTGTTGTGTATACGCGGAAGGATAAAAGTGGGATCTTTTATCGTTAAGTATCAAGAAGTAACTTGATGTGTTGTATATACGCGGAAGTATAAAAGTGGGAACTTTTATGGCTAACTTCGAATGTCTACACGGACTGTCTTTTTGTTCGGCTGGTGTGTGAAAAGTTATTAGCACAGGACGAGAATTGGTTTACGAGTGAAGATCTTCGGGTGACCTGGTAAATCAAGTAAAAGGTAGTATTTAGTAAAATACACAGAGCTGATGTTGTGTGCTCACGCCGGAAGATTGATGACTTGTGCATGTTAATAGTTGATTTGTTAATAAGATACTTCATCCATATTTCCTTTGTAACAATTTACCTTGTATTGAATTTGGTTTTGAAATATAGCTTTTAATACTCACGCTCAGTGGCTATCCATTTTTGTGATCCGCAACAATATTGTTGCGGATTACAAAAATGGATAGCCACTGAGCGTGAGTATTAAAAGCTATATTTCAAAACCAAATTCAATACAAGGTAAATTGTTACAAAGGAAATATGGATGAAGTATCTTATTAACAAATCAACTATTAACATGCACAAGTCATCAATCTTCCGGCGTGAGCACACAACATCAGCTCTGTGTATTTTACTAAATACTACCTTTTACTTGATTTACCAGGTCACCCGAAGATCTTCACTCGTAAACCAATTCTCGTCCTGTGCTAATAACTTTTCACACACTAGCCGAACAAAAAGACAGTCCGTGTAGACATTCGAAGTTAGCCATAAAAGTTCCCACTTTTATACTTCCGCGTATACACAACACATCAAGTTACTTCTTGATACTTAACGATAAAAGATCCCACTTTTATACTTCCGCGTATACACAACACATCAAGTTACTTCTTGACACTTACGCGCACTGTCTCAGAACAGCTCACCGTCCATTTTTTTGAACTCTTCGACCGTTACAACACAACGACCGTTCACGCTCCACTCTTCTTCTCCAAATTCTCCCAACGTTCTTATTCGTTGGCTGAAACTTTTTGCTTTCGGTTGCCAGATTCCTTCTGTCGTAACACTACCCCCTTCCTAGGTCTTGTTCGTCCCGAACAATTCTGGATTCCAAAGTTTCTTCAGTTCTTCGATGAAACGGGGCCAAACGATCCACGTGAACCACTTTGCACTTTGTAGCTGGATGTCGACGAATGCGATATTCCACGTCTGTGTCAAAATGAAAGCGAATCTCATTATGACTTAGATTTCTTTTCTGACTGAAGCCTCATCCACAAACATAATACGTGTAAGGCCTATAGCCCTTGTGAATACGTTTAAGTCTCCGCAGGGAGAAGAATCGACTAAGAGTTTTCGTGCAAAACCTGTAAAAAGTTTTCTTCTTTGTCGAAAGTTTTCTCCTTTGGATTTTTAATTCTATCAACAGTAACAAGGAATGAAAGTCATTAGTGACATAAAATCTAGGGAGAATTTTCATCCTCCAATCTGACCCTTTTCTCAGTTGACTTTCACTTAATTCAGAACTGTCGTGATGAACCTTCAGCCATACTTCACCTGAATCAATTTGATCCCCAAGGTGCTTCACAATTATAATATCAGCTCCATAATTCTTTTTAGCGCCTCGGTCCATCTCCTCTTTCCATAATCTTGTTAGAACTGCAGCTTCTAATCCGACAACCTTACCTGTTTCTCCTGTATAAGTGAAATCAGTGATGTGTCGGGCTGCTAGCAATATTTTTTCTGTTTTACCTTCACATAGCCAGCTTGCAACATCTTCAGATACTCCTTGTTCTATTAACATGTTACGAAACTTGTTCAAAGCATTGCCGTTATCCAGAACCTTGCGGACACGTGATGCTTCATCTACCCTATTATCCACAATGTTCACCAAACGCATAAGTTCTCCTCCTAACTCTTCGACGAGCTCTTGCAGTTCCAAGGATCCGTTACCAAGGAAACACTGAACAGCTTCCATCACTTCCAGAGAGTTGTCAACAGAGTTTTCAAGAGGTGAATCCATGTTGCTGATAACAGCTGAACAACTCAAACTCTTCATTCCACGAGCTTGTGATGCTGCAACCGTTTTCTTAACTAAATCAACAGCAACATCTTCTGTACTGATGAGATCAATAGCTCCTTTTCCGAATTCATCATCATAAACCAAAGCGCACACTCCTTCAGCCAGCTTTTTGGACACAATTGAGCATCTCATTAGAGGAACGCTATCTACGGTAGCCGTCAGATCCTTGCAGCGGTAAATCTCCTTATCTGTTGGCACCAGCTCCTCTGTCTGTACTACGATGCAGCATCCGACGTCTTCCATCATCTGCTCGATTTTATCTTTAGTGCAGTCGACTGTGAAGCCAGGGATGGATTCCAATTTGTCCAGAGTATCTCCCGTCAATTGGCGAGCACGACCGGAGATCATAGGGACCTTGAGACCTAAAGCAGCAAGTGCAGGAGCCAAGACAAGACTCACTTTGTTGCCGACACCTCCTGTGCTGTTTTCATCTACCATCCGATGGCGCCACTCGGGTCTCCAGCAAAACACATGACCCGAGGAGGTCGTATTTGCTGTTTCTTCCGAATTCACTTTCTTGGAGCTCTCATTGTAATTAGCCAGGCCCCCCCAATAGGGGACCACCTTGTCGTGGTGGGGGGGCCTAGGGCCCAGCAACCCGGCTGAAGGCTGTGCCAGCCGGATTAGGGTACCGGTTGGACATGGCCAAGGCCAACCGAGGTCGAAGACGCTGCTGGCCGGCTTGATTGCCGGTCGGGTGGTGACGGCGTCGGAGACCTCACCTCAGGGACCTTGGGTGGTCAGTTCGACGGCTCGGTCGAAAGATCCCTCCTGCCTAGTAGGCACGAGCCGTCCAAAAAGTCTGGGTCCTACTAAGAGTCTCCACCCCGGGTGCCGATCGAGCTTGGATCTTTATATCCTTGCACATTTGCAAACCGGGGAATAGATTAAATTTAGGTTTCTTCCGGTGGTTAGCTTTCCTTCTATAGGACTGCTGCCATGTGAGGCCGGGGTTGAGGTGCGCCTATAGGGCGTATTCCTTGCCCCCGGCTCTAGATAGTCATGGCTTTTCTTTAACCAGGTAGTGCTGTCAGGCGGAACCGGGAATTGCCGTGGTTGCACAAGATCGCAACATAGAGATCAATTGTAATTAGCCAGGGAAATATCAGTCATGATTGCCAAATTGTTCATTCTGGAGATCAGCGACGAGTTCTGTAACATGATATTGTCCACTTTAGAGCTCTTGTAATCGTGATAAAACTTTTCTATATCCTTATAATCTAAATGGTTATAATGTCCAAATCTGCGCATTGACTGTTCAGAAAAGAAATTCGGCATGGTTTCGTTGAGATTGTCTGAGGGCTTTACTTCTCTCTGATCGTAACTCTGAGGCTTAGTTTCATCCAGAAAGTTAGTCTTTGAAGTACCGTCTCTGCCTGAAGCTCTTTTACTAGCATCACCTGTTATGCTTCTAAGCCATTCTTCGGAATTCCTCTTCCTTAAATCCCCACTTTCTATAAACGATTCAAGTGTGGCTATATGCTTCGGAAAAATCTCTCCGACTTCCCCGGTAACGACGAAGGGCACTTTGTATCTATGATGAATGGACGCCTCTTCTTTACTCGGACCACTCTGCGAAACGTAAACTCTGTTTCGTTCCCCCTCATTACCACTCGTTACTCTGCCTTTGCGATAATTGTCCATGACACATTTTGCTGACGGCGAGGAATAGAATACCTTTCGTGTGGATCTCTCTTCAGATCGTGCCAGACTTGTATACCTAGGTATTTTGAAGTGCAAAGCATACTGTATAGTCTCACAGCTCTCTGATTGTTCTTCACAGTTCCTAGACATGTCACCAGCGACATAGACACTCTGCCATGCATCACCAGTAGTTGCGTGGTCAAAGGCATTATCTGTGCTATCTCTACGTTTCTTGATTTCCAGTAGCAGATCCACATTTCGAGATTCTCCTTTCTTGCGAAGATTCGATTCTTTTGTAGTCTTCCTCTCGCAGTCTTCTCGCACTTTCTCTATCTCTCTCGAGATCTCTTCAATCCATATAGCTTCATCAGAACGCCGCTGCCCCAGCGAGCTTCTCTTGTCCATCGAATTTTGTAGAAACGAATTGAATCTACATTGCTTCTTTTTCAGACAGCGAAGAATCCCGGAATGTTTTCCGGTTCCGCATCGTTTCTTAAATTGCTTCTTTTTCAGATAGCAAAGGATCTTGGAATGTTTTCTGGTTCTGCATCGTTTCTTTCCCGCCTCAGCATTATGTTCATCTGTACTATAGTTCCCACTGCTGGAGATATATTCACCTTCAACCAATTTCGTTGTCTTTACTGTAACTGTAACATCTCTACCAGCTCTCGCTTCTTGCATAATTTTGTTCCTATAATTTTTATACTGCTCAACAATATTCTTATGGTTAGCATCTTTAAAACATTGTTCATCTGTAATGTTACCTCCAGTGCTATTAGTTTTGCAAATTTCACCAATTGGTTTTGGATTCACATTTTGATATGCGTTGCCTTTCTCTTTTTCCTTTTCATTATTTTGTGTAGCCATTGCGGCTATCATTTTACCATTTTGACTGATCATATCATCTAATGTACTATTTTGTGTCGCTATTTCGGCTTTCATATCAGTCATCAGCTTTATTAACTCATCCATACTTCTAGTGAAAGGCATTCAATTAAATTATCCCACTTCTGACACCAAATGTTGCGGATCACAAAAATGGATAGCCACTGAGCGTGAGTATTAAAAGCTATATTTCAAAACCAAATTCAATACATGGTAAATTGTTACAAAGGAAATATGGATGAAGTATCTTATTAACAAATCAACTATTAACATGCACAAGTCATCAACCTTCCGGCGTGAGCACACAACATCAGCTCTGTGTATTTTACTAAATACTACCTTTTACTTGATTTACCAGGTCACCCGAAGATCTTCACTCGTAAACCAATTCTCGTCCTGTGCTAATAACTTTTCACACACTAGCCGAACAAAAAGACAGTCCGTGTAGACATTCGAAGTTAGCCATAAAAGTTCCCACTTTTATACTTCCGCGTATACACAACACATCAAGTTACTTCTTGATACTTAACGATAAAAGATCCCACTTTTATACTTCCGCGTATACACAACACATCAAGTTACTTCTTGACACTTACGCGCACTGTCTCAGAACAGCTCACCGTCCATTTTTTTGAACTCTTCGACCGTTACAACACAACGACCGTTCACGCTCCACTCTTCTTCTCCAAATTCTCCCAACGTTCTTATTCGTTGGCTGAAACTTTTTGCTTTCGGTTGCCAGATTCCTTCTGTCGTAACAATATGTGGAATTCTCATTTATTATACCGTAAACGAGTTTCATTTATATTAGTGTTTAGTAATAATAGTCAGTTTTAGCTTTTACCTCTGCAATCCTTATTCAGTCCAAGTTTTGCTCTTTATTAACTGTGTTTATTGAAGAAATGTTTTGCTTCATCTTAGGTGTACTTGGGGGCGGGGTTGGCTCAGTCGGTAGCGCGCCAGGCTCGTAATCTGTAGTTCCCAGGTTCGAGTTCCAGCTGGGTCAGCGTTGAGATTTATCTCCGCAACAATTCCCGCCCTGCCCACGGTCAGTAGGGGACACCGATGGGCTTGGAAAGGCCGCCGTCCGTCGGATGGGACGTTAAGCCGTGGCCCCGTGTGCGGGAGAGCCATACCCTTTGCACGTTAAAGAACACGCTGGATGGCCTTGACGGGAGGCTACCATCTGTCTCCCAACAGCTGTTCCAGTGGGTTCCCTCCCCCAACCTTCTCTGAGCCTTCGGGGTCCATGTGACCTGGCCATTTAGCCCATGGTGTGCAAAAAAGTGCCTCTCAGAGGGAAAACAACCCAACAACTTAGGTGTACTTGCATCACTGTATGAGCTTTTCTGCTTTGTGAACTACAACATATAAACACACTGTGATCGGCGATAATATTATAATGTGTTTCTAGGTCTTGCTTCAATGATATGTGCATTTTATACACATTTAATTCAATTTGATTTTAGCATTGAATATTGACATGACATGGACCTGGTCCTAGTCAAACTGCCAGTGAGTATAGAATAGCATACATATTAATAAGTTCCACTTACCTGATAGTGAAAGAAGAGCGATACAAAGGATTATCATATTGACTTCGGTACAAGCGAAGTTGATCTTGAATCAAAAGATGCTGGATTAAGGTGAATATTAAGAGAACTCCGTGCTTTTTATAACTGTCACTATCAAATTGCTTGGAGAAACTTTATATTTTTTTTCGAGATAATTTGTTTAACGATAATGTTCCCTTACACAGCTTTCGGCAATGGAGATAACACGTTTCCCACATAGCTATAAATAGAATGGTTATCCGAGTTTCATCGTACGACCAAAAAACCATTTACACGTGGTTTTCAAAAATTGGTATTGAACTGCACAGCATGTGATGCTTTTAGTCACCGAATTGTCAGCTGTTGATGAAAGGAATATACTACCTTACCTAAAGAACAGCAAGATTTCTGCAATAACAGAATTTCGCACCAACTTATCGAAGTATTGCAACGGAAAACAGGTGTCAATAGCAATGTAGGTAAAACCCAGATCTAAAAAACAAACGATCAAAAAGAATAGGAAATAAAGTTTGCACCTTGTACTCAGATCGAATGTTTGGTACCGCGGTGATATAGTTTGATCATTTTGAGTCACAATTTCTCTGCGGCTGCTGCGAATCGGATTCGAATCTCTGGTTAGCATGCATACTGATATACTTCTGGAGGTTTTCACTTTCTTTTAGTAATTTTCTTAGTAATTCGCAATTTTTGTCGGCTTTCCCGACATTTATCTCATGTCGAGTGATCACTGTGCTTGGTTACTGATCAAAGAGACCTGAGTTCGAGCCCCGGCTAAGGCATGGATGTTTGTGTTGTCTTTCTGCTGAGGTCTCACCTTCTTCAAAGATCTTCTGCTACGGCGTATTAAACTGACATGCTCCTGTCAGACTTCTGTGGTAAGCAGCTGCTTGAGTAGATGTTTTTTTTATTATTTAAAACGAGAGATTGGGGGAAAGGCAGATGATCAATACTCTTAAACATAATTTAGTACAATTAACCTTCAGCTGCAGTGACTGTTATTGAAGATAGGCGTATTTGCAGAACAAATGTCTTGTAGAAGCTATGTAATTGTTCCGTATGTATATGGGGGGTTGGCTCAGTCGGCAATCCTCCACGATCGTAATCTGCATTTTACAATTTTCATTCCAACCTGTGCTAAAGAATAAAATTCATCGCCGCTAAACCCCCATCTGACCTTTGTCAAAAAGGAAACAGCAATGGGCTTGGGAAAGCTGACGTCCGGCGATGGGACATAGACCGTGATCCGTATGCAGGAGACCGAGACTTTAAAGAACACACTGGATGGCTTTGACCGGAGGCTTCCATCTGTCTCCTAACAGTTATTCAAATCGTGCCCTTTCCTCATCCTTCTCCCAGCTCTTGAGACTCTTATGACCTAGCCCACACTGTGCAAAAATGTGCCGCTTAGAGGTAAAATAATCCAAACCTATGCAACATTTTGTTATCTATATCCTATATATTTCCAGTGCCCAATATTTAATATGCTTTGATAGAGTAGAGAAACCTCTATATATTCCGGCTTGAGTAACGGAAAAGATATGTATGTTGCAAGTTGTCTTTCTGATGATGTCTCCACTACCTCACTGGTTACTATGTCTTTCGTATTATATTAATTGGCTCCTGCGAGACCGCGGTTACAAACAGGTGATAAAGACGTATACAGTAATAGCCCATTGATTCTGTCCCGTTGAGAGTTGATAAAATCATCAAGCATTTATAATTCTTGTCAAAAGCATATAGAGTAGACTCGATTATCCGGGGTCTGATTAATCGGGTGTTGAAAAAAATAACATATGCCCGAAATAACATGGATACGCGAAAGCGGCTGTAAAATAAATGCAACACTGAAAGATTTCAAGAAGCACAATCTTTACAGCACCTTTCGCCGAAAAGAGAATGAAGGGGAAAGTTCAAACCTCCTTGCTGTCCTATTTTAAACGAACGAAGCAAGTCCATGCTATTACATTTCTAAATATTTTGAAGTTTTTGTATGGAAGGCAGATTAACCGGGAATTCATTTTGCCCATTCATTCTGGATAATCGAGAGTCTACTGTATTCTGAAAGACGAAAAAAGGTAAAAATTACGCTTTTGAAGTTGAAATTTTGACAGCACATAAAATTCTAAACTTTTAATCCCACTCAGCCACCTGGACGATAGCAGAGAGAATAAGCACACTTGAACAATCAAAGGAACCTAGGTCGAGCCCCGGATGAGGTATGGATGCTTTTTTTTCCAGGTTTGTCTTTCAACTTAGGTGTAGCCTTCCTTACTTGGGCTTTTGGTCAGGAGAGGGGACTGAAGATTTATCAGTTTTGATTTTAATGGGCTACCTTTCTTTGGCGTATTATATTGACAGCTGGGGTTGTCCCGTCATTAGGGCCAGATTCTGTAATATGTTACAGTAATTATGTAACATATTACAGAATCAATTTCTGTAATATCAATTTCTGTAAATAATCAATTTCTGTAATAATCAATTTCTCTAATATGCACTAAAATATTAAATTCCGAATTAGAATAAATAATATTTTACATGGCTATTTTTTTCTAAAATATCTTGCAGTTTTATTTCATTTCAATAAGAATATAAATTTAATAAATCATATAAATTTTGCCAAACTGAGCAAATAATATCTAGATTTTCGCTCCGTGGGGAGGATTTCTCACAACTCTTCTTGCATTTGGCCATTTGACTTCCAATTTTGCCAACTAGCCATAATTAATCATTAAATAATATAATCAAAACTGCCTTGCTTCGTCTTATTTAAAAGCGCGAGTTATTACGGGACAAGCTTTAAGGTGTGCCCAGAAAAATCCATCATTACCATACTAGTGTCAGTCATTTGCGGCTGGATTGGGTTGTTTTACCTCTGAGCGGCACTTTTTTGCACACCATGGGCTAAATGGCCAGGTCACATGGACCCCGAAGGCTCAGAGAAGGTTGGGGGAGGGGACCCACTGGAACAGCTGTTGGGAGACAGATGGTAGCCTCCCGTCAAGGCCATCCAGCGTGTTCTTTAACGTGCACAGGGTATGTCTCTCTCGCACACGGGGCCACGGCTTAACGTCCCCTCCGACGGACGATGGCCTTTCCAAGCCCATCGGTGTCCCCTACTGACCGTGGGCAGGGCGGGGAATTTTGCGGAGATAAATCTCAACGCTGACCCAGCTGGGACTCGAACCTGGGAACTACAGATTACGAGCCTGGCGCGCTACCGACTGAGCCACCCCCGCTCCCATCATTTGGGGCACTGCCGACGACTGTGTGAAAGTTAAAACGATGGTTGTGCAGCAGTGAAGGAAGCCCACAACCAGGAGCGTAGCGAAGGACTATGGTTATGGTTGGGGGGGGGGGGCAGAAATCAAAAATTTTCCAACTCGAAAATCAAATTTTGCCAACTGAGCAAATAATATCTAGAAACCCAATCCGAATTATCACACCTCGCCTATATTTCACCAAGTGGATTCGAATTTTGCCAACTACCCTAGATTTTGCCAAATCGCCTATATTTTACCCAGTGGATCCGAATTTGGCAAATTCCTCTACATTTTGTGAACTCGCCATAATTTTACAGAAAAAAAATCCAATTTTTTACATCTCACTTTTGCCAACTCCCCACGATTTTGCCAAGTCACTCCGAATTTTACCAACTTCCCCCTAGATTTTGCCAACTTGCCATAATTTTGCAGAAAAAAAATATCGAAATTTTTACATCTCACCTGAATTTTGCCAAGTCACTCCGAATTTTGCCAACTCCTTAAGATTTTGCCAATTGTCCCAATTTTTCCAAGTCACCTGTATTTTATTAAGTGGCTTCGAATTTTGCCAACTGCTCTAAATTTTGCCGTCTCTCCATTTTCCAAACTGCCCAAGATTTGCCAAGTTGCCTCGATTTTGACAACTCCCCTTAAGTTTGTAAAAAAAAAGATTACAAATTTTCACAACTCATCTAGATTTTACGAAGTCGCTTCGAATTTTGCAAACCCCGAGTTACTTTGGGGGGGAGCCTCCCCCCATCCCCCCATGGCTACGCCTTTGCCCACAACCGACAATACCTAGAGATCACATCACTCATTACAGCGCCACCACTAGGTGACTATTGGAAACTCAGCAGCTCTTACTATGTGATGGAGGAGGCATCATTACCAGTACCTTCGGGTAAGTAATATTTTATTATGCAGTAAAAATATATGTAGTTATATACATTAGTCTCCGTAATGCGTATATTATTCTTTTTTTTTCGAATAGACTCCATTATGTTTTTAATTTTGTTTAAATCATTTATTTATCAAACATTATAGATAAATCACTTCTGTTTACAAATATCCCGCAAAGCTATCAGCTAATCTGCAGGAGATAATAATATATAGACGTAATAATTTACGTCTTCTTTCTATCTTCACGACAATTTTAAAGCAGTTGCATCTTGCTGCATTTATTATACCATTTCAGTTGATAATTTCAACATTAAATAATTTACTCTCTATACTAATATTAAAATTTTACCACTATTTATTAAATTTAGAATATTTCGTATTCATATTGTGATTTTTTAGATTTTCAGTCAACATTAGTGAGAGTATTACTATGCAGTAGGAAATTTGAAGCTATTTTAACACTTTGACTGCCGCAATGTTAAAACGTTTTTCGAGTCCTGGGACCACATGGCTATTTTTTTTTTTGTTAAATCAACTAAAATTGGTCTTAAATTGCTATACAATATAATTTATACGTTTTTTATAAATTTGTTGCTTGAAAACAAACTTTGAAAGTGTGAATCACGAGTGCTTCACGAGCCCTGAATTACAAATTTGTTTGTGAAGCACGGATGATTCATGCGGCCCCAGGAGCAAACTATGTGTGAATCATATATGATTTATACGGCAGTTAAAGTGTTAATAGTGATCATGTGAAGGAGTCATCGCCAATACTGCTTCCTAAAAGAGTTATCTAAAACGATATGTACCACTAAAAATCAATCAGTACCTTCGGCACCCCTTGATTTCTACCCATCACTCCGTCCCCTGTTTGACCTTGAATGCGACACCGTATAACAAAATTCCTCTCATTTCCGATTTCTACTGCTAGAAATATTCCTATTTGCAAATATACAGCTCTCCAGCATTGGTATCTCGAAATTTAATCTTTGATTACGAAGGACTCATCGCATCCAAAATTTCGTAAAGTTATTGAAGTTTTAACCTTATAGCACCGATAGACCTATATTTCCCTTTGGCGTCGAAGGACCCATTACATCTAAAATTTAACAATATTTCCGAGATCTATGATTAAAAATACTCTAGGAACCAAATTTCAGCTTTCTAGTACCGATAGATCTTAATTTGACCATTGACCTCGAAGGACTCTCTGTTTTCGAAATGTAACGTTTCTGGCATCTGCAACGAGAAACACTTCCCAACCACCAATTTTACGTTTCTAGCCCTCGTAGATCAAGGTTTGGCCTCTAGTTGACTTCTGATTGACCTAGAAGGTCACGTCAGAGGTCAAATTTCTGATTATTTCCGAGATCTACGATCCGGATTACACTAGATGTAAATTTTCAGACCTCTACCATTTCTGCATCTTAGTTAGAATAAGTGTGATCTTGTGTCAACCGTCAGTTAGTCAATCAATCACCTCTTCTAAGATCTCTATGTCAAGTAGATGCTTGAGATATTAGTGACTACAGTCAAACTCAGTAATATTTTTCTGATCATGTGTTCAATGGTATACTCAACAAGACAAATGAGAAGTAGAAATCTACTTAAAATAAGCATATATTAAGAAATTGTAACCTATTCTTGTCTTTGTGAGCAATGTGTTCCTTTTGTTTTCAATTACTGAAGAAATGTTTTCCAGAGTGAGATAAAGTAAACTACATCTACATTTTTAAAGTAACAACCTTCAATGTGACAAAGGCAAACGAACTTACTCAACTATTAAGATGATAAATAAAACTCTGCTGTGGTGTTATTTTATTCAATAATGCTTTTAAATACTGTAATATTGTCCATACCAGGGGTATTCAAACTAGCTCGTTGCATGAGACCCCACGGAGTCATTTTGTGCTGTCCGCAAGAAATGACATTCATGCTTTTAATGTAATCATGGGGGGAAGCTGTTATTTACCAGCTTGACTGTGATGATCCGACACTAGTATGCAGAATATAAAGTAAATTCTGAACGGCCATACATTAAAAGTAATTGATTTGTCTCCCAATATAATTTGAGCTTAAGCCCCTGGTCCAGATCATTATTTTATTTTCTGAGATATTTTTAAAAAATCGTAGAATTTGTTTGGAAATAAATTACACAATATTTAAGAAAGAAATTATGAGAAGAGATTTTATTTCATTAAAAAATTAAGTTTTACATAGTTTAAATTTGTACAAAGCTCAGAATGACAGAAGGGCTGAGAAAGAACGAAAAACACCAAGTTCTATATTACTGTCCTTAAGGCATTTTTTCTTCATTACGCGAGAATTAAAAATAGCATGCCATACGTCATAGCCATCTTTTCCACACTTTTCATAAGCTTGTGACTGCTTACAGCCTTGATGGAAGAAGAAACCCCTAGAGAAAGTAATTTTAATATTACTTCGAGATAAAAATTATAAAAAAATATTTACATTGCAAAAAATGTAAAAGAGAAATATATTAGATATTTAGCATTGCAGTATCAAAATAAATTTTACTTATTTTCCAATTTTTCTCAAAGATTTATTAAAACAAAATTACCTTTTCAGAATTTGAATTTAATTCTTGGACCGAAAGAAAATAACATTCAATTCGTTTTAATAAAAGTTAAAATTGCATTTTTTACTGCATTAGAAATAATAGCACTATACAGTGTCTAAAGTGTTTTAATATTTTACCATAAAAAATTTCGATTTTTACTCGTTTTCAAAAACAAAAAATATAACTATTGTTTTCACTATGTTTTCCTTTATGTATATCTCTGTACATTTGCAGAGTCGATATTTTTTGGCTTTTTGAAATAAATGAAAATTCTGGCTTTGTTGTATAGGTACTAAGAGATATTAGAATTAAAATTTTGTTAATTTTTCAATAGTTTTAATTTCTACCACTAGTGAATGTAGTGGATAGATTTCATATTATTTGAATCGATGGCTGAGGTCCATCCTGTCGGAATAATCTGGGAAAAATTCGTAGCAGACACTTTTCATCAGATTAACGTCGACATCAACGACTAACACTAACACGGTCTTATTTGACCGAATGACCCACACTGGCAGAGAAGATTTAAGATATCAAGGGAGCTGCAGATCCCCGTGACCTTTTAAAGAAGCTCTACAAAGAGAAATTGAAGCATTCAAATCAGCTATTGTTAGAAAATTTCTTCAGGTAAACATGGAACAAGATATTGCCTGGTAGTAATTCAAAGCAATCAACTTCATTCGGGTTGGGTTGTTTTGCCTCTGAGTGTCAGTTTTTTGCACACAATGGACTAAATAGTCAGCTCACAAGACCTCAAGATTTCAGAGAATGTTGGGGGAAGGGTAGTTCTGTTAAGAAAGAGGTGGAAGCTTCCAAGGAGGGAACCCACTGGAACAGCTGTTGGGAGACAGATGGTAGTCTTCCATCAAGGCCACCTAGCGTGTTCTTTAACGTGCACAGGGTATGGCTCTCCCGCACATGGGGCCACGGCTTAACGTATATTGTGTTCTGCAACTAGCACGAGATGTGACTCTCCTACACACGGGCCAAGAATTTACTTCTCATTCGATGGAAGGCGGCTTTTCAAAGCCATCAAGGTTCAATCTCTGATCAAGGGCAAGGTGAGGGTTAAGCGAAGATAAATCTCAATGCTGGACATTTAGGAATCGAACCTGTGGGTTGTGGGTTATTTTACCTCTGAGCGGCACTTTTTTGCACAAAATGGACCAAATGGCCAGGTCACAGACCTCGAAGGCTCAGAGAAATTTGGGGGAGGGAACCCACTGGAACAGCTGTTGGGAAACAGATGGTGGCCTCCCATCAAGGCCATCCAGCGTGTTCTTTAACGTACCCATGGTATGGCTCTCCTGCACATGGGGCCACGGCTTAACGTCCCATCCAACGGACGGCGGCCTTTCCAAGCCAGTCGGTGTCCTCTACTGACCGTGGGCAGGGCGAATTCGAACTTAAGAACTACTGATAGGAACATGGAGTGCTACCGACTCAGGCAATTTTTCGTCCAAACTTCATTCGGGAAACACAGTCAATTAATAACTGTTTCAATTTTCTTTTCATGTAAATGGTTTTAATAAAATTTTTTAGTGTCCAAAGTGTTTTAATATTTTCACAATAAAAAAAGTTCCGATTTTTAACTCGTTTTCAAAAACGAAAAATATAACTATTGTTTTCACTTTGGTTTTCTTTATGTATATCTCTGTACATTTGTAGACAGTCGACATTTAATATAAAACAAAAATAAATATATATAGAGTCACTCTTTTCTCGCTTTTATTTCATAAGAAATCGAAAATAATTAGAAATAATTATGTAATATAATTTGATGCGGAAAAGTGAATTTAGGCAAATGTTCGGTAACGCAATCTCAGATTTATAACGTTACTGTCATCAGGAAAAAAACAACATTGAGTTACGTGACCATTCTGTGGAATGCAACAAGCACGCATCTGTTCAAAAAAACTTTTTTCACTGAAATGGCTCAGGAAAAATCAGACTTGAAAAGTTGAGCTTGAACACATTGTTATTGTCAGAAATTACCGCGATTTACTAATTAAAGAGAGAGAATACTACCGCGATTACTAACTAAAGAAATAATCGTCCTTGAATAGTGTTTAGAAATTTAAAATTTGAAATTCTGATTAAAAGGTTGATATCATAATTGAAAGAAATTATTTATTTTTCGCATTATTTAATTTTTAAACACAATTAAAAACAAAACTTGAAACTAAAATATGACTGATCCCGAGCTCGCCGGAAACCGTTATTATTATCTCAAGCCCATTTTGGCTCTATTCTGGCGAGTTCAGACTACAAACCAGAGGTCTCTTCAATACATGACCCGCAAGCAATGCGGTTTATAATAATCGTGATACCAAACAGTGGCTTATTTGCTTTGGCTCAACTGCGAGCATCGAGATTGCAATTTCACGTGACTACGGTGATTGCAATTTCATGCGACTACTGAGATTATAATTTCATTTGCTATGGAGATTGCGATATCATGCGACTGTGGAAAATGCTGTCTCTTTCAGCTGAAGAGAGTTAGTTAACCACTACAAATTAGATATAGGTAATGTTTTGATATTAAAAATATGTAACATTTAAATTATAATCCAATATACAGTCGCCTCTCAGCATTCGCTGGTGTTAGGGGCGCAGGACCGCCGCGAATATCTCTGGGCCACCCAAACCTTAACTCCTAATATTGTTAACCATATTTAACACACAAAAAAAGTAAATCAATGCATTGTACTGCAGCAGTATGTTTTATAAATTTTAATTTAGAGTATGACAATGTAGGCTAACACACACACAGAGAGTGAGAGAGATGTAATACAATACACGTATAGTATGTGATGCTATACATGTGCAGTATTTAGATAGCAGTAAAATTATTAAAGTGTACAAAACACAGTTATATACAGTACAATACAGTATTGTGCTTTATGAACTTTAATAATTTTATGCTTTTAAAATTTTCTTCGTCTTTCACAAGATGACTATGTACAGACGATGATGAAATACAAACACTTCTGATACATAGTTCTTGCTGTACAGTTATGAGACTTACAGTAAACACACACATTCAAACAATATTTATTGTAACTGTGCTGCATTATTGTTATTTATTCGAGCAGTGGAAGTGGATCGTCAGGGTCTTCATCCTCGTCGTCTTCTACGTGTTCCGTATGCGGAGGAGGAGAAGGGGTTGCCTCAGGGGTAGCAGGGGTGGCAGAGATGGAAGGGGTAGAAGGGGAGGCAGGGATACCCAGTGTTATCTTCTTGAAATACATTGTGATTTCAGTTTGTCTTTTTGCCTTTTCATTTCTTTAAAAATGTTGGTATACGTAGACAATGCCTCTTCTACCAATTCCTTCAACTTCAAGGAACATATCGCAGGTCGATATGATAAAAATAGTCATCGCAGTTCTTTTAGCATACTGAAACGTGTTTCAAAATTTAACTTTTTATAATAAATTTGTGTATATATTTATGGTTGTAAATGATAAAATAGATTAATAATGCATTTATTTTATGTATTTATGACTCACTGAACTTTTTTTAGTTTTCTTTACATTTTCTAGTGTACGCGCGTCGTCTGCGATTTTCCGCAGTAGGCGGCAAAGCTCCAAAAAAATTCCGATCTAATAATTGACGGCAAACTCGAGAATAATCAAATCCGCGAAAGTTACACCCGCGAAAGTCAAGGGCCGACTGTAAGTAATTGTGTTTTGTTTAATATTGCTTACAACAAAGATTAAATTAAGAAAATATTAAGAATTAATTATTAAACACCACAATATTAAGAATTAATTATTAATTATTATTAGAATTAATTATCTATTATTAATTATTAAATACAATATTAAGAAGTAACTGATTTGGTACTTGAGTTTGAGACTCCTGCCTATACAATGATCTTATAAATGAATCAATACATATTTTCCTTTCGTTAATAGAAACTGAAACAAAGTTCAAATATAATACAGTATATATATATATTCAGAATTAATATTTGGTTAACAGGAATTTAATAAATTCAACCATGCATGATACTGAAGTCATATAATTTGATATTGGTTAAAAACGTTTAATAATTTTAAAATAATTTTTTTTCTTGTAAATATAATATCATCATGTTTATAACATGATTTTTAATTTGTCAATAATACTTACCCGCAAGTAGAATTTTCAAAATGAGCAAGATACTCGCACATTATTTCAGTTTTTTCACTTATTCCTGCCAAGCATTTTGCACTTTTAATTTTGCACTTTAATGTATTCTAGAAATAGAAGTTAATATCAATGAGAATAAAACATTTTGTTCTTTGTAACTATAACTAAATAGAGACATGATAATAAATACTCTTAAGATGGTTACAAAAGTTATTTAGAACGTATCAGTTACTCTAACAACTGAAAAACAGGAGTCAATTCTGTTTTTGCTATAATTATGACTATAAATCTTTCTGATATTTTTTGCTTCGTTCGTGGCGGCATCTGTATACGATGTTTAAAAAATCGATAATCATTATATGTTCAGGAGACATGGATTCATATTCAACTCAGAACGAAACTCAGTTATATTTTCAGTCAACTATTCATCACTTCTTGTTAATTGACATTTTGTTTTATGGTTTCGTAGCTCTGTTGTCAGAACACCTGAAATGCTATCAATATAAGTTGAAATGCTAATTTATTAGGTACACCTACCTAGTAGCATATTGCGTCTCCTTTAGCCTTCAGAACAGCCCGAATTCGATGGAGCGTGGAACTTACAAGACGTTGGATGCGTTGTGTAGGAATGTTGTACCATGCTGAAATGACTGTTCGCGCGGTTGCTGCAAAGTGAGTCGCTGCGAACAGCCTCTTCCACCTCATCCCAAAGACGCTCGATAAGGTTTAGATCTGGACGCTGTGCACGCCAATGAAGCAAGGAAAACTCATCGGCATGTTCCTGGAACTGTTTGGTGAGATATGTGCCTTGTGAACAAGTGCATAATCATGCTGAACATGTCCATCCGAGTGATGATAAACTGTAGCCATGAAGAGATCGCCTGGTGAGAAACGATGTTCAAATACGCCATGGCGTTCAGATGTTCTCCAGTAAGTATCAGGTGGCCTAAGGTGTCCTAATAAAATATTCCCACACCATCACACCACTACCACACAAGCTGATACATGGCATCATTATGCTAGCGTCAAATTCTGATCCTTCCATCGGCATGATGCAAAAGTAACCATGATTCTCCCAACCATCGGCATCTTTTCCCAGTCTTCAACTGTCCACAATGCCAATGCTTCTGCACCCACAGCAAATGCGGTTTCGTGTTCTTCGCAGACAACATCGGAACTCAATATGGTTGGCGGTGTTGTAGTGCATTCGCAACAAGTTCCGATATGTGGTTCATTCGAAGATGACCTTCTGCACACCAATCTGTAATTCTACTGTGATTTCCCTGGTTGAGGCCTGTCTGCTCGTTTGCACTATTCTCTCTTTTGACCCTTCTGATCCACAAGCTGTTTTCGTCCACAGGATCGCCGATCACTGATAGTTTTTGCTTTTCACACCATTCTTGGTAAACCCTTGAAACGATTGGCGTGAAAAGCCAGGAGGACGGCCATTTGGGTGATGTTTGAACCGGCACGTCTAGCACCAACTATCATGCCACTTCAAAGTCGTTAAGTCGCTGGTTTTGCCTATTATGACGCTCAAAGGAATTGTATCTGATTCTCTAAGAGCTGGCCTGTAAGATTTATACCGCACACCACTGCCACGTGACATAATTTTTGTTTCAATGAACCATTTATGTGACGAGGGATGGTGCACCTAATAAAGTGGCATATCAGTGTATACCGGTTCCGTTTATCTTAATGCTACAGACAATTTTTTTTACTAACTTAAAAATGCAATAACCATAAACTTACTGTTGTAATATTCTGATCCTTTTGTGCATAAAAGAGTCATACTCTCCTTCCTTTCACGAAAGGCCTCAATCCCTTTCCCATATAAGGTATCAGGACACTTTTCAGATTCTATGATTAGGCAGTCTATTGCAGGTAACGTATATCTGCAAATGAATGAAAGAAATAGAGCTCATTATTTACGGAAAATGTGTTTTTGAATACTGGAAGCAAACATTAGTTATGTTATCTAACTTGAAAGAAGTTGAAAACTTAATAAACGCAACCTAAAAATACTTAATTATTAACTTCTCAAATTTAATCTGCTATATATTTTAGAAAGTTTGTCTGTTTGTCTGTCTGTACTATAACTCCTAAACGGTGGAGCTAGTGTTTGGCCTTCTGTAACACAAGGGCATGCAACTACGTTTTGACGTCATCAACATATACACTGCTATACATAGAAAATGCCATACCATAAAGGAATTCACGAAATGAGACGAAACATACCACACATGTAGAAAGGTAGGTGGGAAAGAAATGATTTAATTTCTGAGGGATTAGATGAAGGCGATGGGCGAGGAGAGAGTGTAATGTGGCGTGAGTCAGTAAGTCGTGTGACAGCTATGTTGGACTATACAAGGTGATTCAAAACTCTTGGGCCAAACTTTAAGGGGTGATAGAACACACCTAAACAAGCACTTTTCGTTATACAATGCGCGGTCGGAACTCAAGCGGTGAAGCGCTAGAGGGCGCTTTCCAGTGAACACTTATAAGCGCTGGTTTTCGCACTCATCGTCATTTATACCGTGGATTGCAGAACGGATGGATTGTTTCATGAATCAGGAGAAGGCGCACATGCATTTCACGTACGAATCTGCGGATGGAAATGCAAGAAAAGCCCAAAGACTGTATCAAGAGCGCTTTCCGAACAGATGCTGGCCTGATCGTAAAAACTTTTCAGCGTTTGCACAGGTATCTGTGCGAAACGGGCTCTTTGTCAGGGGCTTGCAGGATACAGGGCGTGCGAGGAGTGTGAGGACATCACGTATTACAGGAGGAAATTCTACGTAACGTTGGAGATCGTCCAGAATGTAGCATGCGAGCAATTTCCCACCCGTAAGTGTGTCCCAATCGAAGGTGTGGCGAGTTCTACGACAAGACCAATTACACCTCTACCATGCACAGAGAGTGCACGCCTTGACACCTGCAGTTTATCGGCCTCGTGTGGATTTTACAAAGTGGTTCCTGCAGCGCAACCGGACTTTGAAGCACATGTCTTATTCACTGACGAATGCACCTTTACACGTGAGGGCATTTTTAATACCCACAATTCTCATGTGTGGGCCATCAGTAATCCGCACGCCATACCTCCACATTCGTACCAGCGGTGTGTCTCCATAAATGATTGGGCTGGAAACCTCCATGGTTATTTGATTGGCCCATGCCTTCTACCAACCCAACTGAAAGGGAGAATGTACCTCGTATTTTACGAGAAGTCTTGCCAGAATTATTGGACCCTGTTCCAGCAAACATTCAAATACGTATGTGGTTCCAATATGACGGAGAGCCAACCCGTTTCAGCGTGGACATCCATTTTTTCCTATGTGGTATTATAAAAAGCCTCATCTACAATAGCCCCATCGATTCCAATGAGGACTTTGTTGCTAGGATTTCTATTGCCACAGCCGCTGTACGAGAAATGCTTGGTGTTTTCGCCCATGTACACCGATCACTATGTCGAAGGTGTGAAGCATGCATTAATGCTGGCGGTCGCTCTTTTGAGAAGTTTCTGTAATTTGTTCAATAAAATTCTGTATTTTCTGTTTTCTAATTTCTACAATTATTTCAAACCTCTTCTGTCATTCTTGTGTTTCTTCATTTCCTGACCCAGTAACTCTAACCCCTAGTGCTTCACCGCTTGAGTTCCGACCATGCATTGTATGACGAAAAGTGCTTGATTAAGTGTGTTCTATCACCCCTTAAAGTTTGGTCCATGAGTTTTGAATCACCCTGTATATTCCGCAACATGGTGTGGTATCGAGTGGAAAAATCCCCTGACGGTGTGCTGAGGTATTGCGGAGTATGCATCGTTCACTTGTGTCCATAATTCATCAACATTGCGAGAGGATCGTGCAAGAGGCGTTAAGTCATCTGCCAATAACTGATGATCGCGTTGGCCAAGGTTGCACCTGAACACCTTTTAGGCACTTCCAATGATGTTGGCAGTGTATGGACGAACGTTATCATGTTGAAACAGGGCATCAGGGATACCACGAAGATACGGCAATAAAACGGGCTGCAGCACTTCATTGACATATCGTTGTGCTGTCATTGTACCCACTACGCATGTGAGCGGTGAATGGCTGTTGAAACTGATAGTACCCTAAACCATAACAACATCTGAGGAGCTGTATGATACTCATGGATGGCAGCAAGATCAGCCTGGTGACTACGTTGTCTCCAGAATCTTAATCGGTGGTCGTCAATGTTGAGACAGAAGTGAGACATGTCGCTGAATACCACATGGTTCCATTTTTCTCTCCACGCATGTCTGGTATGGCGCTACTGCAACCTTGTGCAACTATGTGCTGTGTTGAGTGACAGTCCTCACAATGGCTGGCAAGAGCACAAAGCTGCCTCAGCCAATCTCTGATTCACAGTCCATGTCGATGTGGTGATGTCTGTAGTATACACTACATCGAATTTCATCCATTGTGAATTGTCTGGCAGCTACAGCGTGCCGTAGAATGTGGCGATCGTGGCGCTCCGGCATCCGCGTACATGAGCTAGTCCCTCTCGCGATGTACGTTACCTTCCTTCAACCATTGTTGCCAAATTCGACCGACAGTTGTTGCATACCGATGCGTTTTCGTCGTGATACGATGTGGGAACCAACCAGCCATACGTAGCCCTATGATAAAGCCTCTGGAAAGGTGTCTGTGTGATGGTAGGATTACCATTGACATCGTCCAGGTATTCTCATTCCTTACATATGCTTTTGCCACTGAGATCACTCTGATGCAGTGGTCCACACAGCCAGGTGACGACGACCAAACGCGAGTCATTTTGCCTTGTTATCTCCCTCATCTTTCACATGATTGGTTTGCCACTGCACTCATTTTCATAACCCGGCTGTCGATACTAACCATCTATTTGCATGTCTCTGAAAATTTGCATCTAGGGGTAATCCGGTCGTAGATGTTGGAAAAAATCTGAAATGTGAGTTCTGATGTGTCCTTCGAGGCCAAACAGAGATCATGTAGAAGTCAAACTGTAATATACAAGAGCTAGAAATATGAATATTTGTGTCTGGGGGAGTTTCGGGTCGTAGATCTCGAAAAACGTTACGAAATTTTGGATCCAGATGGTCCTTTGAGGTCAAAGTTGAAATTTACATCTATCGGTGCAAGAGATCTAAAAATTGGTGCCATGGGGTACCAATTTGAATTCTAGATTTCAGAAATTATGCCAAATTTTAGATTGTGTGAGTCCTTCGAGGGCAAAGCCCAAATTAGATATAACAAAGTTGGAGAGCTACGAATTGGTGAGGAGGTCTATTTCGGGCAGTACAACTCAGAAATAAGACATTTTCCTTATCCCATTCCAAGTCCAAGAGGGTCGGAGTAACCAGCTAGAAATTCAAGAGGTGCCGATTGATTTCTAGCAGAATAATAAAATCCAGATATTTCTATATATTATTTATCTTATTATTACTAACATATTTTAATACTAATCTTTCTACTAATGTTACAAAGATAATTGAAACTAAAAATGTTAGAAATACTTCGTAATTATGTCTCAATCGGGATCCCGAAAGCACTTAATTCCAAAATACTTGATTAACATCATTGTAAATACTAGAGGTAAACCATTAATGAAAGAATGAGACTCTCTGAAAAAATATGCCAAACTGAGGAGTGCTTTTCAATTTTAATTACCAAACACTGAGCAAAAAGTTGATATCATAATAAGAAATTTGTTTTGCATTTTATAATTGTTTCACTAATTTATTCTAAATTAAATATTTATTATATTTTTTAATTTCTGAGGAAAGTTATGAATACATTTCAACTTTCAATGGGCAACACACAAAGAGACTTTGAATTGAAAATAGTCAATCTTTACTAATTTCGAGGTGTTGAACAACACGAAAATGACAATAAAATTTGTCGATTGGCTCGTCTTTAGAAGAGACAGAGTCGTTTATACATTACCATCTTTGTACATATGTATCTATGTATCTATGTACTCAATGCGAATTCAGATCAGCATTCAGTACATAGGTAACCATTTCACATCGCTGTATTTTAAACTCCAGATTGCAACGTATTGCGCTGTGTTGTATCAGCCCGCCACACACCCGAGGTATTGCATCATTGTCTGATGCAATGTAGTTGAGTTATGACATTGCAGCTTTACGATCGCGGACAAAAGATGATGAAATCGTTAGTTGTAAGCGACGTCTCGTAGGGTGAGCAAGTCTTTTGAGCGACTCCCATTTATCCCTGAGTCAAAGGTACAACACAAGTGATACTTGCAGTTTTAATTCAGCACTACTGATGTCTCGTAACTGTGTTAGTAGTGCAGATACATTTTGTTACATTTGCGGGGAAGTGACGTTTGAAAGCCAGAAAAGGGTCATCACTCCAATAGTGAGAGCGGCATATGAGTTTTATTTTGGATGCAAGATCGGGGACCAGGACAAGACTTGGGCCCCACACATATGCTGCAGTACGTGTGCAAGAAATCTTCCAAAGTGGCTGAAAGGCAAAAACTTGGCGATGCAGTTTGCTGTTCTTATGGTTTGGAGAGAGCCAAGTAGTCACGTAAATGACTGTTACTTCTGCATGGTTGCACCTCTTTCTGGAGGCATCAGAGGGAAAAGAAGTGGATAATAGCATACCCGAATATACAATCTGCTTTCCGACCAGTTCTGCATGGCGAAGGTCTTCCCGTTCCCGAACCTCCAAAAGAATTTTCCATTCCAGACGATGAGGAGGGAGGTTAACCGAAGTCGGGTTCTCCGCAGCTTTCTGTGTCTAATGATGATCTGCACATTCTCACCGAAGAAGAAATGAACGATCTTGTTCGCGATTTAGAGCTGTCCAAGACAAAAGCAGAGTTACTTGGATCAAGACTTAAACAATGGAATCTTCTCAAGGAAAATGTCCGAGTGACTTCGTTTTGAAGTCGGCATGAGCAGTTTGCACCTTACTTCAGAAAGGAAGATGACATTGTGTTCTGCTCCGATGTAGATGGCCTGATGAATGCCCTCGGAGTCAAACATGACCCTCAAGAATGGCGATTATTCATAGACTCTTCGAAATTTAATCTCAAGGCGATGTTGCTGCATAATGGAAATCTATCTACATGAAAGAAACCCACGACAACCTAAAATAGCTGTTGAACTGTCTTCAATATAGCAAGTATGGCTGGCATCTCTGTTGTGACTTGAAGGTAGTGGCTCTGTTGATGGGTATGCAGCTGGGATATACAAATTACTACTGTTTCTTATGTGAATGGGACAATAGAGCAAAGACTTTGCCCTACGTGAAGAGAAACTGGCCTTAGAAGAAAGCTGTTTAGGTAGGAGAGAAGAACGTGGAACACCCAGCACTGGTAGAAACGCACAAAATCCTGCTGCCGTCCCTACACATCAATCTCGGTATGATGAAAAACTTCGTAAAAGCCATGGACCGGATTGCATCAGCTTTCAAGTAATTGTCTAACAAATTCCCTCGACTCAGGGAAGCGAAAATTAAAGAGAGAATTTTTGTGCGTCCTCAGATTCGCGAGCTGTTCAGAGACCAGATATTTGACAACCTGCTCAGGGTGACGAGAAAAAGGCTTGGGACGCCTTTCGTCTGTTGTCAACTAAATTCCTCGGGAATGTCAGGGCAGACAATTACAAGAAACTGTTTAAGGACATGTTGTCTCTGCATCACACACTTGGCTGCAATATGTGCATCAAGATCTCCTTTCTCCATTCTCACTGAGATATCTTCCCCAATAACTGCGGCATAGTAGTGTTGAGCACGGTGAACGTTTTCACCAAGATATTGCAACGATGGAGAAACGATGTCCGGGAAATTGGTCCATTTCAATGTTGGCTGACTAATGTTGGACGCTCGGCAGAGATGATCCTGAGCAGCTGTACAAGCGACGGGCAAAGCGACGTCGGAAGTAGAAGCGGAGTTTACCGATACATGTCATATGTACGTATTACTCTATTATACAAAAAGCTATTAGGGATTTCTCAGAAATCGTAGCCAATTTTGCATTTTAATTGTCATATTCGTGTTCAGCACCTTGAAATCTTTAAGAAATGACTACATTTATCTCAGAGGTATGACTTTTATGAACATTTGTTTCCCAGTGTTATTATTGAATCCGAAGTAATCGATGCTGTCTCAAGCCTGAGCTAAGGCTACTGAAAGCATCACAGGCCCAAAGTCACATCAAGTACATAATGCTATAGACACAAATGTAATGTAGCATCAGCTGAAACATTAACTTATTTTTCACTGATACTATAGTTTCTTGGAATAGGGTTGATGGCTATGGAAACTGATATATTTATCTTTGTTACGTGTAAATACTGGTTTTCACAGGACTTGAAAAGATATGTCATGCAAGTTTTGAAATGCCGATTTTTAGATACCAAATATTCCATTTTGTTTTGTGCTCTTGGAATCGTTTTAAAACCGTGCTGAAAATAAATTAATTCCTTTGCTTTGCGAGATAGGTCTCGAAACATTAAACGTATTTCAGCGTAAACTTGAATAGATGCATATTTTTACACATAAATATATAATAGGTGCTGAATCCGCTGCCTTATCGCAGCGGATTCAGCACCTATTATATATTTATCGCAGCGGTTATCGCAGCGGATTCAGCACCTATTATATATTTACGATCGCGATAAGTGCATTAGAAATTCCAGTCATCAGATGGATTGAAATATTATTTCTAAGTTGTTTTCAAACAAATTATCTTAAAGAGTCGTGATTTTATAGAATAAATTTAAAGGAAAAACTAACTTTATTTGGAGAATACAACCTTTGATCAATTTAAAACATTATACAACATGCTTTGCAACCTTAGAGGTTAAATGGAATAAGAAAAAAATTGCACTCACTTGCACAGTGCATCAAGCTGTTCTTCTGATTCAGGATGTTTTATTTTCTGTGTAAAAATAGGCTTTAAACACGTTTTCTCCATTTCCAAATCGGAACATATTGAAGCACCATTAACTGTAAATCCTTAGAAAAGTAATTTTGAAATTTTGTTAAAAGAATATTGCTTTTAAATATACATTAATATAGTGCATGCGATTAAAAAAATTACTCTAATAAAGCAGGTTAAATATCCGTCTTATTTTGTACTTGAGGATTTTCTGAAATTCCGTGCATTAGGTTCAGATTCACCTATCATAAAAGATGCCTAAATATTATTCACTAGCAGGGTCTGATCTAAGGGGCCAGGTACCTCTTTCAGAATGCGAATGACAAAAACATTATTAAACTTTTTTATATTTCATGCATTTTTCAAGAAACCTTTAAAAACAAAACGTATAATGGGAGGAATGATATACTGCATTGCAATGTCTTCCCCCACCCTTTACACTTTTTTGACCCGATTGTAATTTTTCCCCGCTCCCCTCGAGTTTTTTTTCCCAGATATGGGCCTGTTCACTAATACTTCAAGTGATACTTTTGCGGCAAAACAATCTTTGCCGAAGTGTGGACTCGAACCTTCGTCTCACCAGTTACATGCCGAATATTCTAACCACTAAACTTGCACGAGCTCAGACATTTGTCTGCTGACATGATTTATAAATCTTCGGACCTTGTCGCTCATGTCGCCAACTATGATCAGCAGATGCAACTTTATCCAATATTTCTCTCAATAATGCGCAAATTAGGAAGATTTATTAATCACTTTAGCAAATAAATGACGAAGCCGGTGCTGGATTAATGGTTAGAATACCTGGCATGTAACTGAGTGACATGGGCTCGAGTTCCACGCATCAGCAAAATGCATTTTTTCCGCAAAAATATTTCTTGAAATCTATGCCAACAGCTATTCTGAGTATTTTCTATTGATTCACTTATACTTCATTTGCAAAATCATCCTAATGCTTGCATACTGTTATTCGAATAAATGATTTCAAGTAATGCAACTTTTACAAGAGAAAGAGATGATTAAATTCGGATTACCCCTAGCCTGAGTTGAGGTTGAAATGTGTACCGAGAATGCTTCATTTTATTTATTTTTATACATTTTAAACTTTTATTTCTTTTAATATACTAAAAAAAGCGTAAAATAAAAAATGCAAACAATTATTTTGATTGTTATTTTAACCTTTTAAACAAGTTAGAATTAAAGTAAATAATCATTATTTTAGGGATTATTTTTCTCATTAATGAATTACTCATAAAGTAATGATTTTTTAAATGATTTTCAATTTTTGCGAATTATTTCAGTATTTGTTTTAATTCCAAATGACCGGGATATTTAACCTTACCTATAAAAGTTTTAAATACTTTAAAGTTTGTAGTAATACATAATACAAAGATATAAAATTTTCAAAGAAAAAAATAAGATTTATGCTTATGTTGTTACATATCTACTTAAACAAGAGTTAGATATATAAATCTTTTCATTCAAGAAATGAATTTAGAAATTAGGAAATTATGGTTGCTGGCACATTTAAAATCGAAATTGCGGATCGTAATTATTTTCATAACATATTGAATAATGAATAACTACAGTTTTTTTCTCTTTAGTGTAATGATTAAGTTTCCATAACTGCGTGCAAGGATATACATCTAAAAATAAAAGGTTCCTCAGCTTTGTAGAAAATTACTCAGATCAAAAGTAGCAGCTTTTTATTTTTCAAGCTTTTTTAACTCTTCAAATGCCGAGAGAATGTTTTTGGAAATAAAAATTCTCAGTGATCTTATTTAGGTGATTTATCAGTATTATTATATTATCAATATTCTAAAAAATAAATGTACCTGTCTTATGCATAATACAGGTAGTTTCATCATTTAGTAACAGAGCGTAAGAATCATTTTGTGAAATGGTTAGAACTCAAAGAGAACTCTGTGCAAATATCGGATTACGGAGATTTTAATTTATTTCCTTATTACATTTTGACTCATCCTTTTCACTATATGTTTGTAATAGCGTACATTTGAAAGTTCATCTTACCAGATAGTGCAAGTAGTGCAATGCAAATCATTCTCATTTTGGCTTCAGCAGAAGAGAACTATAGTTCTTGGATCAAAAGATGTTGAAGTGGATATTAAATGAAATTCTTACTTTTTATACTTTTCACAATCAAAATTTCTTCGTTGTTTTTTTCTTTCTTGTGTGTGTGGGATTTTATTCGAGTTAGTTACTTATCGTAATCAAACCAGCTGCAAGATTCTCACACTATGCAACTCTTTATTATCAAAGTTTTATCGTATCACTCAAGAACACTGTGGACTCATCCAGCTAGTTCTCATCGGTTTTGAAGAATTAGTTGTCAAAAATAGCACTGGTCGTCAGCATTTTGTAAAATGGAAAAATTAATTTCATATACTAATCTGAAAATTAACCTATAATTGTTAATAATAAAATAAATATAGCCATATATTTTAGATAGCCGTTACTATTGAATCTTTATTTCAGATTATTAAAAATGTAATTCCCTTAAATGCGTATTGTCATGGTTTCATGTTAAAAACAATAGCAAAACAAAAGTTACATGGAAACCTGTTGTTTAAAAGGATTTAAAGAACGGGTATTGAATTGCATCAAATATGCTGCTTTTACTCAATGAATTGTATTCTACCCGATCCTCCCCATCGAAAAGTATCCTATAATTATGATCTCTTTACAGGGATAAAAGAGGGATTCAAAATGGAATTTTTAATGACGGAAAATACCACAACAGATTTCAGAAAGCTATTAAATTATTTTGAACTTTATCAGGGATGCAAAACATAATTACATTTCATCAAAGCCAGCATAATGGTAAAGACAGCTAATGTTTGATATCCGAGAATTGTTATATTTTGTGTGAAAATTTGTATAATCCGTATGATTAAAAAAAGTGGTGATATGGCAATCTCATTGGTTAGGTAGGAAAGAGGACACGATGGGCTTGGAAAGGTCGTCGTCTGTTGGATGGGACGTTAAGCTGTGTCCCTATGAGCAGGAAAGCCAAACTCCGTGCACATTAAAGAACACGCTCTCCTTCACATGGTGGACACGGCTAGTAGGGGGGAAAATGTAGGGGGGTGAAATGACTTTCGCCGTTTCCCGCTTGAGACTCGAGAAATCTCGTGAGATCTCTCGAGATCTCTGACACACTCTGAATGTTCGGGTATTTTCTTGACCGACTGTACAACAAGAAACACTCCCCAACCACCAATTTTTACATTTCTAGGCCTCGTAGATCAAGGTTTGGCCTCTACTTCACTTCTGATTAACCTAGAAAGTCACATCAGATACAAATTTCGGATTATTTGAGAGTTCTACGATCCGGATTACCACTAGGTGTAAATTTTCAGACCTCTACCATTTGTGCATCTTAGTTAGAATAAGTGTGATGTTGTGTCAACCGTCAGTTAGTCAATCAATCACTGAATAAGAGGCTCCTGTTAGATCTCTGTGTCAAGTAGCTGCTTGAGATATTAGTGACCACAGTCAAATTCAGTAATATTTTTCTGATCATATGTTCAATGGTATACTCAACAATGCAAATGAGAATTAGAAATCTGCTTAAAATAAGCATATATTAAGAAATTGTAACCTATTCTTAGTCTGTAAATGGTATCTAGGTAGTCACTGGAAGGAGAGCTATGCACCAATCCCCTGTGATGATGCATAGAACCCGCCAGGCCTAGCACCTAATGTTCGACTCCGCCTTCTCGTGGTGCAGACCGTTAGTACCTTTCAAAATAGATACTCTCTTGTGGAAGTGAACGGAAGGGGAGGGCTGCCAGATTAGTGTAGTCTACTGATCTGGATCACTATGGCTTCTTTTCTTTTTTTTTCTACCCTGCTGAGGAGTGGTCAACCAAACAGGGTCCTGGTGCTGACCATATAAACCCACTGGACTGGACAGATATATGGCTCTGAACTTGATTATGGATCCTGATTTTGCTGCACTGGTGGGCTTCTGTGGAGGGAAAATTTTCCGCTGTGTTTTCTGTTTGACTGTGGGTTGACAGCCCAAGTGAATAGATTCACAGGATATGTTTATCAGCTGGTGGATAATCCTGAGCAGAGGTCATCGCAGGCACCTGAACTCTTTGGTTCTATTGGCATCGTCAAATGCTACATTGGAGGAAGTCTTCCAGTGTAGATGGCTTCAGCCTTTAGTGGTGGGGGAACGGGTCTTTGCCCCATGTCTGCGATTAGGGGCTGTTTGATATTGTCGTCATTCCCTCTCTCAATAAACATGGCTTTTTTAAACATCCCACTAACCATTTTCTCTCCATAGGTAGTTGGAATGTGAGGACTCTGCACAGAGCTTTTTCTCTTGATGTCCTCACACAAGAATTCCACCATTATAATTTAGATATCCTCGGGTTGCAAGAGACCAGATGGACAGATAAAGGTCAGATACTTAAAAATAATCTTAAATTTCTCTTTTCAGGGAGGGACGACAATAAGCATCACCAAGGCGTGGGTCTGTTTCTCAACAGACACGCTAGTGATGCTCTTCTAGGATATGAGTGCATTAATGAAAGGTTTCTTACAGCAAAATTACAGACAAGCGTTAAAGACTTGAATGATATCTGCTGTTATGCCCCCACTGAGGATGCCGATGAGGATGAGAAGGACAGCTTCAGGATATTTTGAATTCTGTCAAGAAAGGAGATATTACCCTTGTTCTTGGTGACTTCAATCTCAAAGTTGGTACTGACTCTGACATTTGGGGAGGAATAATAGGCCCTTTTGGTATTGGTAGCTGCAATGGCAATGGGCAACGTCTCTTACAGGTAAACTCAATGGATTCAGAATAACTAACACTTATTACAAACACCGCGACATACATAAGTACACATGGGTTTCACCCGATGGGCTGCATAAGAATATGATTGATTATATATTAATTAACAGCAAATGGGCTAGTTCTGTTAGGAATACCAGGGCATATAGGGGAGCTGAAATTATATCTGACCATTACCTTGTTAAAAGTGTCTTGCAACTTAAACTTAAAAAGTGTTGTGCTAGGGTTAAAAAATTTACTTTTAATACTGAAGCTCTGAAAGACCCAGTTACAGACAAAGTTTACCAAGATAGGTTACTTAGTCATT